>CM076577.1:382581692-382967928 GCA_034641835.2 Pinus albicaulis
ATATATATATATCAAGATGTATATGTCTGAGTACAAAAACTAGTGTCATTGACCCATCGGCCAGCCCAAATATACAAAAAAAATCATCAAAAATAGGGGAAGCATCCTCATAATGGGTGCTTTCCCTGTGTACAAGTATACTCTAGGGTGGTGCCCCCTTAGTAGAGGCACCTGGACCCACAAATTCTCCCGACACCACCACTGGAACCACCGTCATAACTGAGACTGCCTCCCGACATAAAATAGGCCAATAGTCCCACTCCCAGGCCATCACCGTCTCTAGCTAGAACTCCTAGATATCATCCATAAAACCCTGAGAAGGAATCCCCTGGGTCAAGAGGTCCACTCAACCCCAAGAATCCTCTAGAATTGCAAACCAAGCAGTCAGTTCTGCATTGCAAGCCTCCTCTCTATCTGCACATGCTGCCTCGGCATCGACATGAGCTCGCTCAGCCGCAGCCTAGGAAGCGGCCGAGCTGCTACCCTCTACGAAAGGGACAACACCACCATCAGTTCCATTAATAGGTCCTCCAACAACATATCCTCCCTGCCCTCCAATACCAATCGTAGGTCTCCGAAGAGGACCATTACCAACCAATCAAGCCATAAGGTGACCTACCTCGCCAGCATCTACAAAGAGAAACCAAAACTATGTCAGTTTCACCATCAAAACACATAAGAACATATATACTCAAATAAATGCAGAAAACACAAAAAATGTACTTGTTGGCCCCCAAGCCTAACAAGGAGGGAGACCCATCTCTGGATCCCCCTAGAAGTCCATCCCTGGATATGGGAATGGTAAGAACATCTGGGGTTCACTTTGAACAAGGCCTTTATCGTGGTGTTCCAGTAACGCCCCACCATGACCCCACCACCTCATGGCATCACCGAAGCCCACCTCCTCATACGAGGCTCTAGTGCCCCCCTAGGAGGCACCACCACCACTGGTCTTAGCAGCACTACCCTCTTGTACATAATGCTTCACAAAATGTTGGTGTACACAAACAACTTCGATACATAGTGGACCTTGCTGAGATGTGTTAGCATCCCATCATAGCAAAAATAGGCAAAATCATAGAAGTGTTTGGCCCTCAGCCGATGCAAGACTCCAACCTGTAGGCCAGATTCCTGATGTGGAGTCGATGACCCTACGAGTCACACAATCACGACCAGAGCACACTTCTCTGCCAAATCTATCACTGATGCAATGCTGATGCACCCCTCTGTAAGAGGCACCCCACCGCAATGACATCTCTGGAACCTCTCCAATTCCACTCTCCCGGAAAGGAGTGGATACCTCAGCACCTCACCATGAGGCAGTAACCCGGTCACAAAATATACATCTGTCTCAAGACGGATGGCTAGGTTAGTCTCATGCAACACAAACATTTTGCGCCTCCTACGCCAATGTTGGATCAAGTAATGAAACAATCGGTCCTGCTACCGAAGAAGCTCATTTTCCACAAACTTCAGGAGCCCCCATTGCACCAGCTGATGGGGCACCCCAGCATCAGCAACCAATGTAGTTTGGAGCTCGGGCCAATCTTGATTCCCTCCACAACAACCTGTCATAAAAAAAGGAACCGATCAGGAACATAAAAAACATAAAAAATAGGAAAAACTAAAAAAAAAAAATTGCCTTGGCCTTTTGCGCCCCTGCCCCTTAGACAGATGCACTAAGGGCATGCTTGTATTTTCCAGAAACACGCTTAAGGCACACCGAAGAAGGGGAATAGAGTGCTTCAATTGTGCTTATCCCTATAAAATGCGCACAGAGGGCACACTTTTTCCCTGATCGCCCGCACAATCTAGGACAAAAATCACTCAGAATCCACAAACACCAAGTTTGTATGGACCTCGGCACCATCAAACTAGAAAAATTAAAGTGCAGGACATCATGGAGGTTACCTAGGCATGATATCGCTAATCCATGGTTCTCAAGCTGACCACAAGGGAAAGAAATGCTACGAAGAAGCCTCTTACCTCTTAAGAACTCAGCAAGTACAAATGAATTGAATTAGGGCCATATTCACCTATATATCACCCTTTTCAAAAACTTGGGAGGACAATAATGAGAGATTAGAAGGTTTGTTCTCTGAACCGTAAGTTGCACCATGATTAGCACTCCATCATGAACAGAGGAGATGCCACGCATTCGCACTCCCAAAAAAATAAAATTTCAGCGCTGGCAAGTATGCCCTCTCTCATTTTCTTTTTTAAAGCTCATGAATTTCAATAATATTTGATAAATAATATGCTTTCACTTGAGGTAGTTGTTTTTGCAGGAAAAGTTCACAAACCATTCACAACTCCATCGACTGAAATTTCCAGAGCAGGTATCATTCTACCCCCAGCATGATAGAGTCCCAGAAAACTCTACATATCATGACATCATTTCTCCATCAGAAATCAACCATAAGTTCCACATATCCTACCATGTTTATCATCACCTCACCCTGCACATGATAAACATCCTCATTAGTCGGCAGAGCCTCCCCTCCATGGCACTCTTCTTCCACAGTAGACCATATATCACAACAAAAGTGATGCCATATCCATACCACTTTAGTCTGGGAAGAACCTCATTCCCATCCATCCATCATGCATAAGGGTCAAGTTTTATCGTAAAAAATAAAACCCCCTTCCAAGATGACCAAGTTGTATAAGCAGATCAAAAGCGCACTACCGCACCTCGCATTTGTCCCACCACACCTTCGCCAGCATAATCCCATCTGCAAGAATTTTTCATCTACTTCATCAACCTCACACATGAGGCCAACCAATGGGGCCCCCAACCTCAGCAAAACAGCTTCCTCACATCATCAGTGAGCGAACACTTTCATGTTTTGGGGTACCCATCTCTGTGTTCTGTACAAACCAAACCGCATTATTGTTTTCTTTTGGTAAGTGTACAAAGACCGCAAATGGTTCACTATGTCCCCCACCCTCTCATCCACCTTTTCTACCATTGAAGAAGTCTCCGAACACCCTTGGTCGAATTATTACACCCGCACACACAAGCCACCATGACATTCATAGCCAATTTATACCCACCCTAAAAGTCCTACTGACTCTATGGATTTCCCCATTAGAAATAACTATGATTGCTACCAAGTTGCTTAGTATATTCCGACCTCTAGCCACTAAATCCCCATCATCATTTTTCAGTGACCCATCGCCAACATGTCCATGTTAAACCCATCACATCTAGGTCCCTGAGCCCTCATGTCAGCGACCCCTCGCTTAGTTTAGGCTTCCTTTTTGTCAACTCAACACCTATTTTCCAAAAAGGAAGTGGTACCTTGGATCACCCCTCTCCATAAAAGGGGCATCCTTGAGTGGCACTGTGGGAGAAATCATTGCCCACATATGTCATCGATCCTCCTGACATTTGAATACAACAAAAGCTTTCATGTCAAGATGGTATCATACCTTACAACCATTGCACTTTGATCAACTTCATCGAAGACCCGTGCCTTCACAAGTGTCTCTTTCAGCAATGCTTACACGAGAAGGTCCTAGCCAACACCTATGCATACAATTCATAGCTATATTCCATACCAAGTTTACGCATATGGCTACCACATTCCACCTATTTTAAAATAAAAAATGCCCCAAAGGGCATCAACAGTCGTCGTCAGCAACCACCAGATGACTACCATATTAGTGACACAGATAGAACATGTATCTATCAAATAGATTAGTTTAACTTGCCACAGCATCAAGAGCATGGGACATGCCCACCTCGTAGAAAATTTGTAGATATATTGTATTATATTTTCTTACAGGGGTCCCATAGGACATGGTCATTCTTCGAACCAGTGCAAGGTGTTTCCAATTCTGAGCTTCATGCTGGTCTCTCTCTCTCTACGCATAGTATATAAAAAATAAACTATAATGTATTTCGTCTATAAATTTCTTCCTAGACCTCACACATTAGGGGGAAACTGTTAACATTGGAAAATTGTACAAGAAGAAGATGCCATTATTTAATGTCAGGCAGAAGGATTTACAAGGCTGAAATACATTAGAGAATCTGGAAAGCATTTTAAAATCTCTAAGGTCTGAAAAAAAAACAAATTTGAGCAAGTCATAAATTATTTTGCATGCATAATCGTTCGTGAAGAGTGCCTTTGTGCACATTTTGACCTCAAATGTGCGCAATCCTGGGAGTGGCGAAAGTCACTTTCTGGGACCACAAAACATCACACTATATGACAATGATTTGTCACTTGAATCTGCCTAAGGATAGCCACCAAAGCCTCCTTAGACATCAAGGGATCACACAATGGAATATTTTTGGCACATAAAGGAATCATTCCCCTCTCTTGGGTCACCATCCACAATGTACCAAGAGAGGGAAGGAGGATTTGAATTCTCCTATATAAGGCCACCAAGAGATGAATAACTTGATGCTGGCCAAAATTTCCCAAGCAATACTAGCAGTGTGTGATCCAGAGCTGAAGATAGAGGGGACTCAATTATTTTCCATCCAACAAGTTCAGTCCACCACAGTAGAGAGAGGGAGACTTTGCACCGAAGAAATCTTGGAATTAAAAACATCCTTTCATCGGGACTTAGAACCCATGTTCTAAGGGCCCTTTGGCAAGAGGGTTAAAGTTTCATCCTCATTTCCTAGTAGCACTTAATAAGAGGGGCCGAAGAGCTACCATTTGGATTATTGTAGTTGTTTGACTTTATTCAGAGTTTTGGTTTATTTTTTTTAGTTTTATTTTACTTTAGTTTATATATGCATGCTATTTCTCTATCTAGTATGTTTATGATTCTAGCTTGTTCCTCTAACTTGCTTGACTCCACTTCTTTTTATGCCTGTGACCAATAACTTAAGAGGGTAAACCACACCCCTTAAGTTGGTGTGATTTTATACATGTGTGAACGAAACACACTAAAGAACTATTCATCCCTATTCTTAGATGAAGATCCATCTCTGGTGTTCTGTCTGAACTCCTCCTCCACCAAATCCGACCACAGTCCTTCCCAATCTGGCAATTTTTCCCTTCCATTGACAGAGTCTTGATAAATATGCCAACTCTTTGGAATTCCTAGGAGAGCCAAGATCACCAAATAATCATCAACAACTATTATTCCAATGCTCCCCAGTTCATCCTGACATTGGACAAACTTTGTTAGACATTTTGGAATGGTGTCTCCCTTTTCCATCTTGATCTTCCTGAGTTTATCTTTCAGCGCCAATTTTCCATGGTCGCTACTAATTTGGAATAGATCCATCAAAGCCTTCCACATTACGTATGGTGTGGCTTTCCCATGGAGGCTCGAGACAATGTGGTCTCGTACTCCATCCAATAGGATCCTCCTCGCCTTTTCCGCTTTGTTTTCCCATGCATAAATATTTGTAGCATCTGCCACATCGAGTATAGGAACATAATTGTCAATGAATTCCTTCAATAAATTGTCTTCGAGTACTGCCTCCATCCCGTACTTCCAATAAATTTAGTTCAAGATTCCTTCGTGTGCATACCCTAACCTCAAGCCATTTAAATCCATTTCGATATTGAATTAGTTATAGCACCAAGAAAGTCTTTCTGCTCTGCAAATTTGGATTCTACCTAGTCACAGACTCAGCTCCTGCTTCACTTCTGCAATTTCCTCTGCTCCGATACCATGTATAAATTATACAACATGCATGTATATCTTGGATTCACCTGATCTAATAATGTACTAAAATTAAATACTGAATTGCTTCTACAAAAATTTTTCTGAATTAAAAACACTATCATTAATCACATGAACATGAAGAAGCATAGAATCACACATAACACAAATAATTTCATGGAGAAATCTTACAGCTAAAAAACCCACTATTTTCTATTTTATATTAAACATGTATCATGAAAAAATTACACAGCTAATTGTTTCACACTGTCATATGAAAAAATGACCAACACATAGCCAATTCTCAGCCTCTAGACAACTTTCCTTGCTTGTGCAATCCCTGATGGAATAGATCCCTAAAATATAGTAATTCTTCCCTTGCTTGACTGCACAAGTATCATGGACACTCCAATGGGTGTTTTGTTGCATGTGTGCAACCCAATAATCCTACAACTGATAGTCAACTTACCTTTTACCTAGAAATCAACTAGGTCTCCATTGGATCTGAAATGCATGTAGCTAATAATAGTAAATCCTCAGTTGAATGTGAGATCACTTATTCTGAATTAATTAATATTTAATTCACTTGATCTCTCACTAGTATATCTTCAAGTACAACTAACACAACTGATTTTAACTCACTTAACTGAGTTAAACTATTTACCACTTGCATTAACTAATGCATCACTGCACTTCAAACTCTGTTACAACTACAAATACTCTACATTCCTCACCAACTACCTCTAACTCGAAATCCACTAGATAATTTAATTTATCACTTTCAGTTAACTAATTCAAGTCAACATTGAGAACATATTACAATTTAATGTCCATATTAATTAAGGGATAACCAAAATAGACATGCACCCAAAAATAACACTATGGGCACCATCCTAGTCTGGGTGCTTAATGCAACGAGGCATGGGTATTGAAATTTTATTGTTGAATCCAACACATAGTTACTAATAGCCATAACTAGCCCATTCCAACTTTCTAAAAATGAGCAGAGAAACAACGAAGCCCTAACTTCATCATTAAAATTTACCCCTACAGAACTTAACTGACTCGTAACCATGTTAAATTCATTTAAATGATTAGTAACAGATCCACCTTATAACATCTTCATATTAAATAGGCACTTCATAAGAAATACCTTATTTAAGGCTGATGGATTTTCATATAGTTTGGCCAATGTCTTCGTCAAACATTTTGTTGTCGGTTCTTTTAAAATTTTGAATGTCATTGACGGTGCCAAACACAACCGTATTGTTCCTAGTTCCTTTCTATTGAGAATCTCTCATTATACGTCTGTCATACTCGTCAAATTCTTTGATTTTTTGCTCAATGGTAGGTACATATGTTTATGATACAAACAATATTCCATTTGCATCTTCCACAACTGGTAGTTTTGGCCATTAAATTTCATGAATCTAAATGTACCATGTTCTGACATTGCTCCCAGTTGAAATAGGAGCCCTTCATTCATGCGCAATTTTTAGCCAAATAGACCTTTGGATCTGATACTAGTTCTTAGAAATTAATTAATGGAGCATTGAAACACGTACAATATGGAAAAAACACAAACACAAAAATTCATAAAACAAGAGAGACATAGATATATATATGGTTCACCCAATTTGGGCTATGTCCATGGAGAAACACCAATCATTCCTTTTATATTATCCAACAAAATGAAGAGACACAACCTACAACAGATCTATAGTAATTTCCTACTCACTCTCACATAGTCTCCTCTCTCTCTTTCTCGCTGAGATAATAAAACAAAATTGTAAAAAAACTACCTCATATAAACTGGGGCGGTACCTTTTAGGGAAAAAATCCATAAATTAACATAACTTCTACTGTCAAATAATTCTCCTAATGAAAGACCCATATTACAATATTTTACAGAAAAAAAATTCATCTATTCTTATCTTCTGGGGTGCTGCTATTGAACCCCCATTGGGGGTGGCGATGATTAAATTGGAGGCCTTGTTGCCCCGTTAGGAACATGTTTCCAACATGAATAAAACAAATACCTTTGACCAATTAGGAAGGTAACCACGCTCCACACCCAACAATCTCCCACTTGGATATTGATTATAGCAACTCCACCATTGCTTCACTTGTTGGAAAATGCTTCCACTTTGGACCTAGTTGTTTCTCATATTCATCATCACACTTGAAGTACAATTGAAACTGAAAAAGATCTTAGTTTCTGCCTAGTTACAACTTTTGTTAACATATCTGGAGGATTTTATCCAGTGTGTATCTTTTCCCACTTCAATTATCCATCTTCCAACACTGACCGTATGAAATGGTACTTGATATGTATATTTTTGGTCTTGGAATGAAATTTTGAGTTCTTTCAAGATGAATGGAACTATGGTTGTCACTATATAACCTGCCCATCTCCTACTTCTTTCACAACTCATCCATAATCCTTTGTAACCAAATCATTTTTTACTAACCTTTGTAGCAACAACATACTCTTCTTTCGTTGTTGAAAGTGAAATAATGTTTTGTAACTTTGAAACCCAACTAACAGTTGTTCCAACTCCAATAAACACATATACTATGGTGCTCCTCTTGTTATCTCTACTACCTTCCATATCTGCATCAACATATCCCTATAGAGAAATGTTTGAACAACCAAAGCATAATCCCTGATTTGTGGTACCTCTCAAATACCTGAGAATCCACTTCGCTTCCATCCAATTCTCTTTTACTGGATTGTTGATATACATGTGTAAAACTCCCACTGCATGTGTAATATCAAGCCTTGTGAAAACCATTGTGTACGTTAAGCTTCCAACTACTGATACATATAAAAATTTACCCATATAATCCATCTCTTCCCAAGTCTTCAGAAACATCTCCTTACTTAGTTTGAAATGACTATTCAAAGGTGTACTAATTGGTTTAGCATTCTGAATATTAAATATTTCAAACACTTTTTCTATGTACTCACTCTTGGACAATGCTAATTTGTGATTTTTACTATCTCTAGTTATTCTCATACCAAGGATTTGTTTTTCAACACCCAAATCCTTCATTGCAAATAAATTTTCCAATTTTCATTTGAGCACCTTTATTTCCTACAGGTTAGACCCTGTAAAAATCATGTCATCTACATACAATAGAAATATAATATTGTTTCCATCATTTTGTTTCTTAATATAAACATAGTGATGAGAATGACATCTAGTATGACCTTGTTTAGGTATAAATCTATCAAACTTTAGATACCATTTCCTCAGAGCTTGTTTTAGGCCATACAAGCTCTTCTTAAACCTGCACACTAAGTTATCCTTCCCTTTTAATTCATACCCTTGTTGTTGTTTCATACATATTTCTTCCTCACAATCATCATGTAAAAATGTTGTCTTTACATTTAACTTCTCAAGATGCAAATCTTCTACTTCCACTAGACTTAAAATAGTTATGTTTGAATTCATTTTAACAACAGGAGAAAAAAATTCATCAAATCCTATACCTTTATTTTGTGAAATACCCTTCACCACTAGTCTAGCCTTATACCTATGTTTACCTACATATTCTTCCTTCAACTTGTAAACCCATTTATTCTGCAATGTTGTTTTACCTACAGGCAACTTGACTAAGTCCCAAGTCTAGTTATGCATCAAGGAGTCCATCTCTTCTTCCATCGCTTGCTCCAACTTCTTCATAGTTTCTACCTACATTGATTCTTCATATCTTTTCAGTTCACTAGAACCATTCAAAAATACATAATATAATTAAGGAGAGTATCGTTCATGGGGCCCACTTATCCTAGTAGATCTTCTAACACCACTTTTAGGTGTTCGAGGTGCTTGTTCTTGTTGTGGTTTTTGATGTTGTTGTGGTTTTTCATCATTATAATTTTCAAGAACCTTTAATTTTTTTTGTGATCTCATCAAGCAATATATATTATTTGTTCTCATTTTCCTATTTCTTTCCCTGCATCTGATCCTTATACAAGTAATTTTTAATGACTTTGACATATCTGCTCCTAATGATGTTGTGATTTTCATAATAATATAAGTGATAACCAAAGTCATTAACACCATATCCAATAAAGGTACATTTCTTTGAGTTTTCCTCAATATTTTTTCTATTTTCTTTATTAATGTGGACAAAGGCTTCATAACTGAAAGTCTTTAAAAATGAGTATTTTACTTTTTTACTTTTCCATGCGTCCTCTAGAATACCACCATCCAAGGAACTTGAAGGACTTCTATTTATTAGATAATATATATATATATATATATATATATATATATATATATATATATATATATATATAACATCTGCCAAAATTTTTAAGGGAAATCCTGCATGCAATCTCATGCACCTTGAACGCTCCATGATTTTCCTATTCATCCTTTCTGACACACCATTTTCCTGTTGTGGTCATGGAACTCTCTTCTCTCTATAAATTCAATTCTCTGAATAGTATTTATCAAACTCTTTGCTGCAGTATTCACCTCCATTGTCTGATTTGAAACACTTCAACTTCTTTCTTATCTCATTCTCAACCAAATATTTCCATTTTTTGAAAGTATCAAATACATCAAATTTATTTTAAATATAATAAATCCTGGTTTTTATAGTTGCGTTATCAATAAAAGTAACATAATAACAAGTGCCACCAATAGATGATACATGAGAAGGTCCATATATATCTTTATGCACAAGTTCTAGTTTTTCTCTGTTATTTTTCTTCCGAACTCTGATAAATCTTACTCTTTTTTGTTTTCCGTAAACAAACTTTTCACAGAAATCCAAATCAACATGCTTTAAACCTAGAAACAAGTTTCTTGAGTGAAGAATTTGCATCCCTTTCTCACTGACGTGCTCAAGCCTATGATGCCACAATATCATATCTACTCTTGTGTAGGTTAAATCATTAACAAAATAAGAAATACCATTGCATAAATACAATGTGCCAACCTTTTCTCCTTTTGCTATTACCAAAGCTCCTTTAGTGGCCTTCCAGGTTTTGATTGTGTCTTTAGTTACACAACCTTCACAACCTAACTGCACTATTAAAATTATGTTTTTATGCAGATCTAAAACATTCCTTGCCTCCTTCAATAGCCATTGGTGTCCATTTTGTTTCTTTATGAAAACCTTACCAATTCTCGTGATTTTAAAGGGTTTATCATCAACCAAACGAGCATGTCCAAAATATCCTTGAACATAATCATTAAAATGTTTCTTATCAAGTGTAGCATAGAATGAAGCCCCTAAATCTACTACCTAGGCATTAATAATATTTTCTAATGAAAGAATAAAAACATATTGCATCATATGTCACATTCTTTTCATGATTCTTCTCTTGTTTTCCATCTCCTTCTTTCCCTTTCCAAGATTTGTAGTCTTTCTTCACATGTCCTTTCTTCCTACATTTCCAGCATACTATCCTTGATCTAGATTTGGATATGCATTTTTTTGGCTTACTGTGATTTCCTAGGTTCCTTCCTTTTTTCATTAATATTCCCCTAGTCTATGCAGCCAAAGCATTACCTGATGTATCACTAAATGTTTTCCATGTCATTTCCTTGCTAAGGATCACATAAACAACATGATAAAACATTAAAGTACTAGATCCAGAGACAAAGTTACTAATAGCCATGACTAAACCATTCCAACTTTTTTGCAATGAGAAGAGAAACAACAGAGCCCTAACTTCATCATAAACATTTACCCCTACAAAAATTAACTGATTGGTAACCATGTTAAATTCATTTAAATGGTCAACAACAAATCCACCTTCTAACATCTTCATATTAAACATATTCTTCATAATAAATACCTTATTTGAGGCCGATGGTTTTTCATATAGTTTGGCCAATGTCATCATCAAACCTTTTGTTGTCATTTCCTTTGAAATGTTGAATGCCACTGACACTGCTAGACACAATCATATTGTTCCTAGTGCCTTTTCGTCTAGAATCTCCCATTCCATGTTCGTCATACTTGTCGTATTTTTTGATTTTCTGCTCAATGGTATGTAGAAAACTTGATGATATATATAACTTTCCATCTACAACTTCCACAGCTAGTTTTTTTGGTCGTTAATTTTCTCGACCCTAAACCTACCATCTTCTACCATTGCTCCCACTCGAACCAGGAATCGTTTTTTCCTGTGAGTTTTTTATCCAAATAGACCTTCAAATCTAATAATAGTTGTTATAATTTAATTAACAGAGCAATGAAAAACATACGATATTGCGGAAACAAAAATACAAAACACATAAAACAAGAGATAAAAAGATTTATGTGGTTCACCCAATTTGGGATACGTCCACAGATAAATAGCCAGACCTTCATTTTATATTATCTAGATAAATGAAGAGATAAAACCTACAACAGATCTGTTGTAATTTCCTTTACACAATCACATAGGCTCCTATCTCTCTCTCTCGCAAAGAATACTAATACACATACAAAATACAATTCCATCATATAAAGTGAGGGGGTGCCTTCTAGGGGAGAAAACCAAAAATTAACATAACTTCTACAGTTAGAGCATCTACCTAATGAACGACCTAGATTACAATATTTTATAAGGAACTTTTTCATCTATATTTTTCTTCGAGGGTGTTTCTCTCGAACAACTTCAGGGGGAAAAGGTGATTAAATGAGCGACATTGCTGCCTTGTTACGAAAATGGATCCAACACAACTGAAACAAAAAAACTCTGAACAATTAGGAAGATAATCAGGCTACACACCCAATAATCTCCCACTTGGAGATTGATTATTGTTGGTTGTGTGTTATATTTTTTCCATGAATGGTTGCATGCATGGGGGGGGCGGGGGGGGGTGTTGGATTTTATTTCTTTTTGGGGTGTTTGTAGGGGGCAGTATCCTCTACATGGGGTTTGGGGTAGTGCCCTAGGAAATTTTGTTTGAACACTATAACAGGTGGGTGAACCTACCTATGGTTTTATTCATGGATTTTGCACATGGTTTTGGGCATGATGTTTTCTGTCCATGGTATTTTGTACATCCAGTAAAGGGAAATATGGTTATGTTCTAATAAAGGGTTAATTGATTGTAGCTTATGAATGCTTTAACATATATATATATATATATATATATATAATGAAAGGAATATAATGAAAAATCAATTTTCTAGTCTCAGTTTTGGAATCTAGGGGAATATATATCTGTATATGTGTTTTATGTTTATGTTCTCACCATTTTTTATTTTTTGTTAATAAGAATTCGTTTTTAGGTAATTTTTGTACATGGTTAAAACCTACAATTATAAAAAATCCACCACTGCTTCACTTATTAGACAATGCTTCCACTTTGGACCTAGTTTTTTCTCATCTTCATCATCATAATTGAAGACCAATTGAAACTGAATAGGGTATTAAGCCTTGTGTAGACCATTGCATACATTAATATTCCAATTGTTGATGGATATAGAAATTTACACATATAATGCATCTCTTCTTGAGTCTTGGGACACATCTCATTAATTAGTTTGAAGTGGCTAGAAAAAGGTGTACTAATTTGTTTTTCATTCTGCATATTAAATATTTCCAACAAATTTTATATGTACTCACTTTGAGACAATGTTAATTTGTGATTTTCCCTATCGCTAGTTATTCTCATACCAAATATTTGTTTTGCAGCACCCAAATCCTTCATTGTAAATGAATTTTCCAATTTTCCTTTGAGCACATTTATTTATTCAATGTTAGACCCTGCAACAAGCATGTCATCTACATACAATAGAAATTTAATATATATTCCATAATTTTGTTTCTTAAGATAAACATAGTGATCATAATGATATCTAGTATAACCTTTTTTAGACATAAACCTGTCAAATTTTAGATACCATTACCTTGGATCATGTTTTAGGTCATGCAAGGTCTTCTTCAACCTGCACACTGATTTATCCTTGCCCTTGACTGTATACCCTTGTGGTTGCTGCATATATATTTATTCCTCCAAATCTCCATGGAGAAAGGTTGTCTTTACATCTAACTGCTCAGGGTTCAAATTTTATGTTGCCACTAGACTTAAAATAGTTTTGATTGAATTCATTTTAACAACAGGAGAAAAAAATTAATCAATATATATACCTTTATTTTGTGCAAACCCCTTTAGCACAAGTGTATCCATATGCCTGTTTTTACCTCAATCTTCCTCCTTCAACCTATAAACCCTTTTATTCTGCAATGTTGTTTTACCTGCATACAACTTGACTAAGTCCCAAGTCTAGTTATGCACCATGGAGTCCATCTCTTCTTCCATGGATTGCTCCCACTTCTTCTTGGTTTCTACATGCATTTCTTCTTCATATCTTTCCAAATCACCAGAATAAATCAAAAATACATAATATAATGAAGGAGAGTATCGTTTAGGGGGTGTACTTATCTTGATAGCTCTTCTAACACTTCTTTTAGGTGTTTTAGGTGCCTCTTGTTGTTTTTGTTGTTGTGGCTATTGATAATTATGATTTGCAGGCACCTTCACTTTTTATGAAATCTCATCAAGCACTATATATTGTTCTTTTTTTTTTTCCTGTTTCTTTCCGTGCATTTGATCCTTCTACAATGCCTTTTCATTGAATATGAAATCTCTAATCCTAATGATTTTGTGATTTTCATAATCATATAAGAATTAACCAAACTCATTAACACCATATCCAATAAAGGTACATTTAATTGATTTTCCCTTATGCTTTGTTCTATTTCCTTCATTAATTTGGACAAAGACTTCACAACCAAAAGTCTTTAAAGATTAATAGTTTACCTTTTTACTTGTCCATACATCCTCTTGAATACCACCATCTAAGGAACTTGAAGGCCCTTTGGTTATTAGATAAACAAAAATATATACAACATCTACCCAAAATTGTAAGGACAATCATGCATGCAATATCATGCACCTTGCACGCTCTAGGATTATATTGTTCATAATTTCTGACACCATTTTCTTGTGGTGTTCCTGGAATTTACTCCTCTCTACGAATTCCATGCTCTGAAAAATAGTTATCAAACACTTTGTTGTAGTATTCACCTCCATTTTTCGATCTGAGACACTTCAACTTATTTCCTTTCTCATTCTCAACCAAAGCTTTCTACTTCTTGAATGTATTAAATACATTAGACTTTTTCTGAATACAATAAATCTAGGTTTTTCTAGTTGCATCATTAATAAAAGTACAACATAAATGAGAGCCATCAAGAGATGATACCTGAGATGGTATCAATACATTTCTATTCACAAGATCTAATTTTTCTCTGTTATTTTCCTTCCCAACTCTAATAAATCTAACTCTCTTCTGTTTTTTGTCAATATAATTTTATAGAAATCCAAATCAACATGCTTCAAACCTCTAAACAAATTTCTTGAGTAAATAATATGCACCCTTTCTCAATTATTTTCGCAAGCCTATGATGCAAAAATGTGGTATCTTGTCTTATGGAGGTTAAAGCATTAATAGAATAAGAAATACCAATGCATAAATATAATGTACCAAACTTTTATTCCTTTTTTTATTACCAAGGATCCTTTAGTGACCTTCCAGGTTTTGTCTGTGAATGTAGTTACACAACCTTCACCGCCTAACTTCCATATTGAAATTAGATTTTTCTTCATATATGGAACATTCCTTACTTCCTTCAATAGCCATTGGTTTCCATTTTTTTCTTTATAAAAACCTTACCCATTCCAATGATTTTACATGGTTTATCGTGACCCAAATGAACATGTACAAAATGTCCCCCTTAACATAGTTATGATTTTTTTTTCTCTTAGGTGTATCATTGAATGAAGCCCCTGAAACTACCACCCAAGAATCAATAATATTTTCTAATGTAAGAATCAAAGAATATTGAAACACATCACCTGTCACATTCACCTCATGATTGTTCTCTTATTTTCCAACTCCTTTTCCTTTCAAAGATTTGTAGTCTTTATTTACGTGACCTTTCTTCCCACATTTCCAGAAAATTATCCCTGAACTAGATTTGGATATGCCTTTTCTTGGATTATTGTGATTTCATGGGCTCCTTCCTCTTTCGATTTTTCTTCCCCTGGTATCTATAATCAAAGCATTACCTGATGTCTCATTGGAGCTTTTCCATCACATTTCCTCAGTAAGGATGGCACTAACAACATCATCAAAATTTAAAGTATTGGATCCAAAGACAGAGCTACTAATATTCATAACTAATCCATTCTAAATTTCTTGCAATGAGAATAAATACAACAGAGCCCTAATTTCATAATCCAAATTTACCCCTACAGAACTTAATTGACTGGTAACCATGTTAGATTCATTTAAATAATCAACAGCAAATCCACCTTTTGACATCTTAATATTAAATATATGCTTCATAATAAATACCTTATTTGAGATCGATGGTTTTTCATATAGTTTTCCCAATTCCATCATCAAACCTTCTATTGTCATTTCCTTTGAAATGTTGAATCCCACTGATGCTTCCAGACACAACCATATTGTTCCTAGTGCCTTTCCATTGAGAATATCACATTCTGTCTTTTTCATACTCATAAGATTATTTTATTTTCTGCTCAATGGTAGGTACAAATATTTCTGATACAAATAATATTCCATCTACATCTTCCACAAATGGTATTTTTGGCCATTAAATTTCTTGACCTTAAACCTACCATCTTCCACCATTGTTCCAAATTGAACCAGGAACTCTTCATTAGGGGAATTTTGAGGTCTAAAATGGGCCTCCTACGAAAAATGTACAACAAAAATAAAATTTATAAGAACCAATAGGATTCAAGATGATGATGTCAACCATGGGGGATGATTCACCATTTTTTAAGTAAAAGGGTAAAAATATTAAAAAATAATAAAATAACAAAACTACTTTTTCAACTAGTATTTTCAACTTATCTCCCAAATTTTTTACTCAAATTTCGAGCGGGAGTACTCGTTGGATGAAAAATTTAATTCCTCATCCGAGTAACCATGTTGCATAATTTTGATGGACCCTGCTACATGAAAAATTAGAAATACATAAAAAAACATGATTACAA
This sequence comes from Pinus albicaulis, assembly GCA_034641835.2. Lineage (NCBI taxonomy): Eukaryota > Viridiplantae > Streptophyta > Pinopsida > Pinales > Pinaceae > Pinus > Pinus albicaulis. The sequence continues at coordinate 382,598,378 of CM076577.1, forward strand.
TCACGTTTTTCATGTTTTTCTCATTTTTCTTATAGTAGGACCCATCGGAAGTATGCAACATGGGTACTCCTTGAATGAGGAATTAAATTTTTCATCCAATGAGTACTCCCACTCAAAATTTGAGTAAAAAATTTGGGATATAGGTTGAAAATATGAGTTGAAAATGTAGTTCTTTTCTTTTTTCCCTCTAAAATATTATGATGTCATCAAATCTTATTTTATTATTTCCACTATTATTTTATAATTTCCTTAGGAGGCCCATTTTAGACCTCAAAATTCCCCTAATTCTTTCGTGCAAATTTATTAGCCAAATAGACCTTCAACTATGATACCAGTTGTTAGAAATTAATTAATGGAGCAATGAAACACATACAATATTTTGGAAACATAAACACATAAATGCATAAAACAAGAGAGAGACAGATATATGTGGTTCACCCAATTTGGGCTACGTCCATGAAAAAAAAATAACCCTTCCTTTTATATTATCAAGAAAAATGAAAATATACAACTTACAACAGATCCGTTGTTATTACATCTTGTCTCTCACTTAGTCTTCTCTCTCTGTCTCACTCAGAATAATAATAAACAACCGCAATACAATTTTCTCATATAAACCCAGGGTGTGCCTTCTAAGGGGGAAAACCATAAATTAATATAACTTCTTCCGTCAAATCATCTTCCTAATGAATGTCCCACATTAAAAAAAATTACAAGACAAATTTTCATTTATTTTTAGCTTCAGGGGTGCTTCCCTTGAACCCCTACTAGGGGCGACGATGATTAAATGGATGACGTTGTTGCCTTGTTAGGAATAGGGATCCAACACGACTGAATCAATAAAATTTGAATAATCAGGAAGGTAATCAAGTTCCATGCCCAACAATCTCCCACTTGGATACTAATTATAAAAAATTCATAGTTGCTTCACTTGGTAGAAAATTATTCCACTTTGGACCTGGTTTTTTCTCATATTCATCATCATACTTGAATACCGATTGAAACTGAACATTATCTCCTTTTCACCTTGGTTACAACTTTTGTTAATATATCTGTAGTATTCTGGCTCGTATGTACTTTTTCCAGCTTCAGTTGTCCATCTTCCAAAACTAACTTCATGAAATGGTACTTGAGTTGTATATTCTTAGCCTTGGAATGAAATGTTGAGCTCTTTTCAAGATGAATGACACTCTGGATGTCACTGCATTAGTAGAAAATAATGAAATTAGTGACTAGGTGACTAAAAATGTTAGTGACCACAACTATTTCAAGTGAATTACTACTAAATTTGATCAATTTTAAGTGACTAAATTAAAAATGACTAATTTAGTCTAGGGTTAAAATATACGACTACATAATAAGTGACCAAAATAAAAGCGACTAACTGAAATGACTAATTTAGTCCATGACTAAAATAAATGACTAGATAACAAGTGACAACATTAATAATGATTAACATAAATGACTACTATAGTCCAAGACTAAAAATATGACCAAATAATAAGTATAACAAGGATATGAATTAGTCATTTATGTTATTAATTTTTAATTGTGTCACTCTAAAACTGAATAATTGCAATTTTGATACTGAAGTGTTTCATTTCACTACGGGGGTCTATCAGTCCATCTGCATTGTTCAAATGTAAAGACAAAGGGGTCTATGAATCCACCTATAATGTTAAAATTACGAATACCCTTTTGTCTCTAAATTTTAACACTACATATGGATTCAGATATACTCAACCTCAGTTTGACCTTCCTTCATTGTCAAGGATAAGCTCTCCTTCACTAGTTCTTCCAAGGAGGGCAAGGCCAATGGCACTTGAGATGAAGGAAAAGCAAAAAAAAAAAACAGAGAAAGTTGTAACTTTTGAAAGCCATAAAAAATTCATAACACATTGCATGTATTTCTCTTATATATATAATAATGAAAAAGAAACTAAATTCAGAGCTAGAGAACCCCGACAAGATTTTTGTCGCCCCTCAGGAATGGCATCGAGCCCTAGGCTGGACGAAACTAGAGGACCCGGACAGTGCGCAATTGGAGAAGGGGTTAGGGCCTCTAAATCACTAAATGATTTCCCTATCAAATTATTAAATTTTATTTCTAAAGACCTAGTAGGCTTGAAAATTGAGGTATGGTGACCTTTCGATCTAACTTCCAAATGTGAATGGATAAAATCCTTGTGACTAGCACAAATTTGTTGAAAACCTCCTCCTCCAATGCGCAATCAACCAACTCCTCCTCCTTCATGTGGGTCTAATAGTAAGAAACAAACATCTCATTTGAAAAACATATTTAATGAGTACTTATGTGTCTTCAAAGGGTTTATCACGATGACTATCTATGTACTTAAAAAATATACATCATGTGAATAAAATTCTCATGGTTATCACTTAATATTATTTTTCATTTTGACAAGGATATCAAAGCCTGGCATTTTCTAGAGCCCATTCACTCTTCGTCAATACTATGCCTTGCTCTAGTAAAAAGTTCCACACCCCTTTCTTTGCCTACAATTTTTCCATGGGCCTATAGCATTTCTCCATAATTATTGAATTCCTCTCCCATGGTAGAGATGTTGTGATGTCCTCTTTAACATTTTGACTTTGTAAAAAAAGAAGAAATTATAACTATAACTATAATTAATAATTAAATCTATATAGATCCATCTTAGCTTTAGATCTACCAAGCACTAACATAGAGGAATCAAATCTTTCTAAGGTGAAAAACTCTCTTTTAGAGTGATAAAAAATTTGATCCCTCTCAGTCTGAAATTAAAATGGATCTAGACTGGTCATATACAATGAAAAAAATAAAAAATTTGAAAAAACAAAATAATTTGAAAATTCAATTACCATTAGTTTTGAAAAACATTAGACCATTTATAACCTTTAATAACATTAAAAAGTCTAAGATCCAACCTTTAATAACTTTAATAAAATCTAAAACATTTATTATTATTCAAATAATATTTTTTTGACATAATAATTATGATAATGGTAAAATTTTTGGTATTTTCATTGAATTTCAATTTCCCACTTGCATGTATGGCCAAGGAGGATTGGCGGGAAAAACTAGTCAAATGATAATACTCATAGGATTTTATTATACATAATTTTCTACATTTTTCTGAATCCAGTCTCTAGGTATGCAATGCTGGTAGAGTTTTTTGAGTTGTATAGGTATGCCATGCTGACAGAGTTATTTGATTCAATGGAAGCTGCAATTAGATTACTTCGGATCCATAAAACAATTAATAGCTTCTGTAAGATTTGTCCCCAAGTCGAAACGATGACCGAAAATTATGTCTCAGTTTAACCCGCAGACTGTTTCTTATTCTCCTCATACCTACAATGCTTATGACTAGAATATCGTAATAGATATGTTACTAATCACTGCAGGGTCGATAGGTCAGTAACAAGATCTAGGGTTCTTTCTAACTTTAAAGACTGATTTATTTGAATGTGTGCTTCAATTCTACTATATCATCAACTAATAGTAAACCCTAAACTAATTTTCAAGAGATTTATGTATAGTCATCTAGCACAAATGAAGCAGATTTTCCCTGAAGGATTCCTGTTGGAGAAGACCATGGCACCTGACGAGAAGATGTTGTGCAAGAAGCCAGACTTGAAAATCACTCTCTTGAATGATGCAGTGCTAAGTGGCAAGGACAAGGCCTCCAAAGGCAACAACACACTCATTTTGTGAAAATAATTCCATACCCTCTTAGTTGCATTTGTCAAGGCTTATCCTAATGCGAGTTTACTCTTGCTATATTGTATTATTTTTTGGAGGTTTTATCTTTTTTTGTTCAAACCTTTCAATAGCACGGGTTTTAAATTTGTATGTACACTATATGCATTCATTGGAATACAGGGAGATGATGTTACAAAGGTAATCCTTCTAGAGCCACTCAATAGAAAATTTTAGCTAACTTCTCCAGTCTGCCCCCCCCACTTCCTCCTTTGAAATGTAACAACATTTCCCTGTTAAGAGGTGTTGCTTCTACTCTGCCTCACAATCATAAAGTAAAATCCCTTCCCAATATGATGTCTTCAATATTACCCAAAAGTTTCCAAAGGCATTTTTTCTCAGAGAACCCTCACACTCGAGCCATTCGTGGATTCATCATTGCCTGTGCCCAAGAAAGACCCAATTCTGAAGCCTCATTCTGAGGCTCCTTAAATAGTGAAAACAAATGGTGGTTATGAGACTTCGCCATATCCTATGTCCACTTAAAACCCAATTATGAAGACTCCTTCCCAGGTCCATGAAACATTAAAATAATATGGTGTTGTTGGGGGTCATTCATCATCTTGGCACTCTCATTTTTCTTTAGGATTTAAGAGCCTTTTTTCTGTAATTTTTTTCCCCCTCGCTAATTTTCAAGACATTAATGAATCTAATGAAATATATTGTAAATTATCTACTTGTAATAAGAACAATCAATTTTCCCCCATCTCAAAGTCTTGTCGCACTCCCCAAATGTTGCATTCTCACTAGAACCCTTCTAAGATCCCTAATCCAGTCACTGTAGTTGAAGGTACTATTGATGTAGACACATCTTGCAAAAATTACTAGTTTCAAAGAATGCAAGCTCCCCTAAGACAAAGGGTTTCTTCTCCCTAGTGACACCAGGGGTTACCCCCCATTCTATTGAATTGAAAAAAGCTTCTAATGTTTCCTCTACTGAAAAAATTCCAGCTGTTAATTCCATACGAAGATATAACATTAAGAGCCCCATGAGTAAGAAATATCTAGGATTTTGTATTGTTTTAGTTGAACCTAATACATTCTCTCCCGTCCGTTGTCCTAGAACACCAAAATTTTCTTATCCAATGTCCTCTTGTCTTTCTCAGTCATTTGTGAAGAAATAAAAAACCCGCAATGCCAAAAGATCAATATCTTTTAATAGAAAATTGGAGGACTCCTCTATTCCCCCTGCTTATCCTATTTCTGAGGAGCGTCAAATCTGTTCAACTTCTTTAAAAAGAAAGGCAATGGAGTCCAACCTGGATAATGATCTCTCTGAAATTTTTTAGTCTGCACAGTCTGCTACTCTCTATACACCTATTAAGTCCAGTAAAAGAGATTACTATGTGGATTCAACCAAGCCATCACCTTTGAGCACAAATACAAATATGCTTGCCATATCTATATGCAGCAACGCATTGAAGTAAAAGTCACAGATAATTTTTCCATAACAAACTTTTGCAATCTAACCTCAAAACTATTTTCCATTTCTTCGATCTAGTGTACTTGATTCAAGTCCCACTGCATAGTAAGTTAAGAAAGTTCATGATGGCCAAATCTGTGAGGCCTAGGTTTGCATTAAGAATTTCTAATCCTTCCAAATTGAAAGTCTTAGTGCACGACATATTTGAATGTTAAAATGGAAAAATTTTCCCCATTCGACTCATTCAAGGTCTTCCTTACATTTGATTCTAGAGGAAAATTTTACATATTCTTTTTCTTATCAATATGCCACATATTTCATATTATTTATTGTGTTTGTATTTGCAGAAGTGGTCTTGAGAAAGAATAGGATGTATAATATCCACATCAACAGATGAAGGGGGCACAAATAAGAAAGTGGGGCAAGGTCGAGAAATGTTTTTTTTTGTACCAAGTCTACGCATTCCTAAAAGTATTGAATTTGGCAATTCACTTCAAGGTTACTTCTCAGCAAAAATGGTTGAGCACCTGTCATGATCCAATCACGGGTCGAGTACTAATCTAAACATCGTGTACGGTATGAAGATATTTTAATTGAGTATGGCTTATACAGGTTTAAATGAGAATGTTAGTCCATTTATTATAGTGTATAAACACATAAACATAAATAAATGAACTTAGCATATCAAGAAGCACAAAAACATAAGTAACAGAGAGGAAACCAATTGGTAACAGAGTTCGCCCCTCCATCTGTCTAGGGCTACATCTCTAGATCTGCTTCAATTGGAATGTAGTTCTTCTATATTCCTTCTTCAAAGTAAGATTTCTTACATTCAAGCTCTATGGTCGAGCATTAGCCAAGAACTATGGATATCAATGGCTAAGTACTATCTCCTTTCTTCTACCCCTTTCTCATGGCTCACAAAAGGAATATATATACTTTTCCCTCACCCACTCTCCAACAAAGAGCATTAACTACAAGACCCACAAATGTAGGTCCTAATTACAAGGAAGGAAAAACAAGATTCTTGAAAGTAGGATCTTCTACAATCTCAGTCTCATAATTGGGAAAAGTCTCAAAACCACCTAAAGACTCTTCAACCATGCCCTTGATTCTCTTAACCTACAATTAAGAAAAATAGAGAATCGGTGTGAGGTGGTTGCTCACATTAAAACCAATTTCCCTAATTACATTAAATGAATAATATGTGAGACAAATTCTATCACAAATATTAATCATTTATATCAATAATGCATGGGTTTAGTAAGGGCTCATAAAATGCATAATTAAATTCATGATCATAATTTCACTCACTTAAACACTTTGTCACCAACTTCAAATCAACCTGGCACAAAGCTCTTTCACCTGCGAATATCCTTTTGGATCACACCTCCCCATAAAGAAACTTTTGGTCTCCAAAAGTATCATCTTCAACCCATCATCAACTGCCTGAAAATGTCTCTGAAAGGCACATTCCCACATGACTCCTTCACATGAGGTACTTCGGAATTAGAATGTAATGCCAACACCTACAACTCCTGCAATGCGGATGGCTGGAAAGGAACATCCCTTGAAGACTCCTTCACCCAACATATTTCGGAATCAAGATGCAAGTCAACACCTGCAACTGTTGCAACACAAATTCCTAAAAAGGCACATCCCTTGAAGACTCCTTCACCCAACGTACATCAGAATCAGGATTCAAAGCCAACACCTTCCTAAAGCTGCAATGAAAATGTTTGAAAAGGAACATCCCTTCAAGATTCCTTCACCTCAGTCATTTAAAATCAGAATGCAAAAGCCCAAACCTACCTAAAGCTACAACCTGTAGCTGATCATACCTTTTTCCATCTTTTGAAACACTTTCCAAGAGTTCATTGGGCAAGTTTACATGCCAAAATGGCTTAGGAAAATTTCCTCATTCAACCTGATTACATAGAAGCCAACAAGGCTTAACGCATAAAAATATGCCTCTCACTCTCCCTCACATAAGAGTGGCTAACACAAGCCTTTGCAATGCTTCATAATCAGATTTACATCCTAACTTTCATGGTGGAAACTATGGCCTTTTACATGGCATTCAACAATTTACATGCCAAATTTTCTATCCCCAAAATATGATGGCAACTAGGACCTTTTACATGGAAATTACAAGAAATTTAATGCGCCAAATATGTGCACAAAGGGAAAATTACAAAGTTTTAGAACCCTCCCTTTACATAATGTGTACATAACAAAGAGCACTAATGGTGGGAAAATAAAAATTCCACCCTTTGACATATTACGTGCCAAATAACATGTTCACTTGGAAGGTGAAAAAGTTAAATCCCCCATTATAAAAGTGCATCAAAGTAATATGGGTAAAAAAAAAAGAAAAATAAAACCCACTTCGAACCTTCAAAAATTGGATAAATGGAAGGGGAAAAATGGCTACCATATGCCTTGTTTTGGATGTTGTTTGAAAGCCAATCCAAACCTTCATACAGTCATTCACCAGAAGTAGCATAGGTACTCTGGATATAGCAATGGCATTGACACAAAGAATTGCTGGCCAAGATTATCAATTATCTTAGTAGCATTCATTACATTGGGAAGATCTTGCTTGTTTGCAAATACGAGGCGAACAACATCTCACAACTCATCCTCATTCAACATATGATGCAATTCACATTTAACATGATCAGCAAGCTCCCATCGTGATCCCATTTAAAATGCAAAGAACCACTGGGATACATAAAATGGATCATGACCATCATTGCCATCCATTCCTACTTTGGGTGCATCCTCCCCATACTGATCCTCTAGTCTATCAATTGTTAAGAAACAGATTGGTGGGACTGATTGCAAAATCTCGGGGGAATATGAAACACATATTACATAAAGGCTCTGAAATATGAAGTGAACACTGTCAGCGTTCCTGATTTATATGTCCTGCCACTCAATTTCGCGTTCGTATTCCATGTGATGATGGTGTTCTTCGTGCTCGAGCCCATGAGAGTTATGAATGGTTTCTCCTTAGGAATAGTCACCTTCTCCATATAAGTGCCTGCCTTCACATTAATGGTGACCAGATTCTTATTATTCATTGGAACTACATTTATGGCATCTTGGACCGTTGTGAAATCACCAAGACCTTTGTTCTTATGCATTGTAATAACACGTGCATTGCTAGAGTTCACAAGAAGCCCGATCAATTTTCGAGACCAACTGTTGAAGAATTACATAGAATTATTCTTCGAATTACTGATATGTATTGCATGGTGTTAAGATATATTCCAACCGGTACAATAAGTGGATTGGGTTAAAAACACTTGCAATGTTGTAAGAAATAAAATGACAATTATAAATCCTCTACAAATTGAGTTTTCCATTGTCAACATTCGCAGGAAACCTAGAGTTTCACGAATGAATGGATTATGAGGAATTTTGTAAGAATGAGACTATTATCGATGCTTGCATTGAACTCCAGAACTACAATTGTAAAACACAGAAGAATCTGCCGAAATTCTCAGTGCCACAACTTGATCATCCAAAGTCATATCACCTCGATTGTGATATCTCTAGCTACGAAATATGTAGCATACACAGACACTATTGTTCCATTGCTTTATTTAGCATTATCATTCCAAGTGGCAATGGTTTTTTTGGCCCCTGATCCCACCAGAGTTATGAGGTACTTGATTTCTAAACTATACCTTGTAACTGTTAGTGGAAATGATGGGAAGTGGACATTATCTAATGCGTGGGCACTAGATACATCATAGAAGCCATCCCAGTGGCAAAGGCTTGAGACAAAAGGACATATGCCATCTACAAGCTTGCACTTACGCTTTGGTCTTTGCAACTCCACTTCAAATCCAATTATTACACATGTGAATATTGTGCAGCAGATTTGGTGGAACTGTTACACTATTTTATCACTTGAATTTCGATTTTGTGGATCCAAATCTGGCATGCTCGGTTTAGAATCCATATCAAAATTTTCACAAAATTCCAGTTCAAAATCTCAAACAACTGTTAGCTCCTCAAAAATTCCAACAGATCTTAGTAGTGATCATCTCTGATCCTGCAGATATCGCGTTCTCAGCCACCTGCGTTTTTGGCCTCGAATGCTTTAGGTTCTGCACCGACGGCTTCAAGCTCTGTACCAATCTACACCAACATCCTTGCACAATGATCTACATGATACTCCACGCTCCTTTTCTTACTCGTCTCATAGTGGAAGGATACATTATATGACTACAACTGCCCTTCCACCAGATCTGCTACATGAATACTAATTTTCTTTCCACTGGAGATATATACATTCTTTAGTTTTTCTAAGAATACCTACATATATCTTATGGTTTACTCATTACATGAAATAGAGTAGAAAGACCTAAACTTCCATTGCACGTACAGATCCTGCAGGCATGACAGGGAAATGAAATCTCTCTTCTCTAATGCTTTCGATAAGTAGGGTTCAATATTGAAAATAAGCTTCCCAAATCAGATCACCAATTCAATCATCTTTTACATGGTCTCTAAGTGCAGGGACTTGAGGCACGAATGCAGCGAGGTCTTATATGCCAAAAATTCCCAGTGTGAAGAGGAGACACGTTGAGAAAAAATTATCTTTGTGCATATCTGAGTAGGCAAACTATCCATCTCAAACAATTTATCGATTGGTGATTCCAATCCTATCACCTTTTTGCATTTCTCTCCAGTATTATAACAAATATATGATCCATCGGTTACTATATAATCCAAATAGATTTATCCTGAAAAGTTTTCAAAGAAAATTGTGTTCACAGCCAAGAGCGGCTTTTCAAGAGACTTACAAAAATAGGTGACAAAAAAATAAGAATCAAGATGTACTTTATTTCTGTTAAACACATGGCATAAAGGAGTTGACTTAAAGGTGAAGCCTTTAAAATAAATCTCATTCAATTCTCTGAATATAATAGCCAGGATGACATCTCGCCAATTTCAGGTCATGGTGGATATTTTAAGAAACCTACTGTTTGGAATGCTTCCAAAGCCGTCAAAGAGCAACCTTTTGTTTCCTTCTTTTGAAAAAACTTCAGGTCGCAATAAATTTTCCATCCAGAGGATGTTTGATGTGATTCAAGTGCCAGTGGGTTCGTGTCATCGATCTCTTCGCAACGGTGCCATTATCTTTTGATTATATGTCAGACGAATATTGAGCATTTTCCAACAAAAGAGGGATACCTACCCCCATAAAACTCGAAATTTTGTAAAAGAGAAGAAACATAACATGCAAAAACATCATGAAATTCTTACCAAACTGGCACCGAGCATTTTCTTCTTGTCAGCGCATTGTTCTGATGATGGATGGAGCCTCCTTCTTCACAGGACCTTTTACAAGTTTTTTTTTTTTTTTTTGTAATTTAGATTAATCCTAAACCCACGGGTTTCGAACCAGTGACCTTGCATTTGGAGTACCTTAACAGTGCACCTGGTCACTGACTGCTCTACATCATGTGGGCTGGGATCTTTTACAAGTTTCTTTCTTGATTTGTGGCGAATTTCGGGGTGAAACTTCCAGCACTTCTTCTCCCAATTGCCACTGATTTTGCAGAAACTATATAAATTATGTCGTTTTCCATTCAATTGTGTCTTCATGATAGGAGGACTCAAAAGGTTCTCATTCTTCTTGGTCTCACTTCTCGTGGACACATCTGTCTTCTTAACCCACACTTTCTTTGTGTGATGCTTAACTACATCACGGTTAGAAGATCTATGGAAGAAATCATTTCTCTTATATATAAAAGAAGAATTTGAATGACTGTTATACCTTCCTGACTTTTCCTTGAAATGATGGGTACTAGGTGGCTCGATTCCCTTCTTGGAATCGGGTGTTGAAGAGACGGTTTTTTCTTCAACTATCTTCAAGCATCTTCCTTTCTCTTCCTCTCCATAACCCAAGCCTACAAATGGTTGTCTTGGTACAACCTCCAATGGTTGGGTGACTCCTTGGCCATTTATGTCAAGTCCACCTCCTCTATACCCCATCTTCGTGAGGGTCTTCATGCCAACATTAGTTTCATATTGAGAGAGAACAGAACATGAAGTGACATCATATACCACGGTTTGAGATGCAACATCCATTGTCTCAAAATTCTACAACTTAGCTAATAACTCTTCTTTGGCTTGTAACATCTCTTGAAGCTCCTGCTTATCCTTTTCAAATACTTGGATCAGTCTTTGCAATTCTACATTTTTGGCTTGAATGTTGTCATTTATCTCTTGCAACTTTTGCATTCTTTCAGCATCCTTCGCTCCTCTGCCCATCCTGCAAAGCAGTCACCTACTCTGATACCACTTGATATGATCATGGGTTGAGTACTAATATAACCATTGTGTATGGTATGAAGATATTTTAATTGACTATGGCTTATATAGGTTTAAATGAGCATGTTATTCCATTGATTATAGTGCATAAACACATAAACATAAATAAATGAGCTTAACATATCAAGAAGCACAAACATTGTGATTAAATTCTTTCGGTGAAAATAACATCAAAATAGATTTGGTCGACGTGTTTCAAACCAACCAGTGTGGTTCATCATCAGGACAAGATGGAAAATATGATCAAGTAACCCCTTTAAATAGATCGTAAAGCTCCAACTAGACGTTTGTAAAATAACGGCTAGTTTGACTCAAATAAAAAAAAAATAATAGTTTATTTATTTTATAAAGAATAGATCACATGGTCAATGTTTAAAATTTGAATTATATATATATTTATTTTTAAGAAGAATAATAATTATTAATTTAATATATTTTTGAAGAATAAAATAAATGTTTACTATTTATATATATTTATTTTTAGAATAATAATTATTTATTTGTTCTTATTTTTTATAGAATAAATTAAATGTTAAAAATAATTGAATAATATTTATAGTTGGAATATATATAAAATTATTTTATTTTTAATAATTATATGTTAGGTGATTCAAAACTCATCACAATAGTTATCTTATTTGATAATTAATTTTATTTAACTTATTGAAAAAATAAAAAATAAAAAATAAATAAAATAAATAAATAAATAATAAATAAAATAAATAAATAGATAAAAATAGAAATAAAAACAAATAAAACGAAAAATATAAAAATAAACGAATAAAAAAAAATAAGAAAAAAAAATAAAAATCAAACAAATAATTTTTTTTTAATAATAATAATAATAAATAAATAAATACATAATAAGAAATATATATATATATATATATATATATAATAAGAAATATTTTTTTTTTTTTTCTGGGAATAAGTAAACTAATTTTTTTTTTATTTGAGTCAAACTAGTCGTTATTTTACAAACGACTAGTTGGAGCTTTAAGATCTATTTAAAGGGGTTGCTTGATCAGATTTTCCATCTTGTCTTGATGATGAACCACACTGTCTGGTTCGAAACGCGTTGACCAAATCTATTTTGATGTGATTTTCACTAAAGGATTTTAATCACAATTTATGGATCAAAGAAGCAAAATTCCTAATAAACCACAAACATGTAAGTAAGAGAGAGGCAACCAATTGGTAACGAAGTTCACCCCTCCATCTCTCTTAGGCTACATCTATGGATCTACTTCAATTGAAATGCAGATCTTCTATATTCCTTCTTCAAAGTAAGATTTCTTACATTCAAGCTTTATGGCCCAGCATTAGCCAAGCACTATGGCTCTCAATGTCTAAGTATTATCTCCTTTGTTCTGCCCCTTTCTCATGGCTCACATAATGAATATATATATAGTTTTCCCTCTCCCACTCTCCAACAAAGAGAATTAACTACAAGAACCACAAATGTAGGGCCTAATTACAAGGAAGGAAAAACAAGATCTTTGAAAGTAGGATCTTCAACAATCTTAGGCTCATAATTGGGAAAAGTCTCAAAACCACCTAAAGACTCTTCAACCATGCCCTTGATTCTCTCAACATACAATTGATAAAAATAGAGAAATGGTGTGAGGTGGTTTCTCAGATAAAAACCAATTTCCCTAATTACATTAAATGAATAATATCTGAGACAAATTCTCTCATTAATATTAGTCATTTATATCAATAATGCATGGGTTTAATAAGGGCTCATGAAATGCATAGTTAAATTCATGAGAATAATTTCACCCACTTAAACACTTTGTAACAAACTTCAAATCAGCCTGGCGTAAAGCTCTTTCACGTGCGAAGATCCTCTCGGATCATGTCAGCACTTCGGACACGAATAGCTTCCATGGCAGCATGGGAGGGTCCTGCTACAAGATATAAAAGAAAGAAAAAAAAACATGTTAACATTTCTTCATGATTTTGTTACTTAGAAACTTAATTATATTTTCAAAGCATCTTAGTGCAAAGATGTACAAACTTTTGCAAAACACAATAATTTTTCATCAACATTATGTTATTTTGAATGCTAGAATGCAGGATATAGTGTTCATAAAAAAAAATGAAAATACCAGGAAAGTGACATACATGGTGGTTGACATCAATTACAATTTATGGAAACATTTTACGTGATGAGTTTTATAAATGATACATCGTGCATGGTTCAAAGGCATAAAAGGATAAAATATGTGTGCATGTATTCTAAGAAAATTAATGTGCTCTGAAAGACAATAAATTTTGAAGTACTTTGGTGCAGACAAGTTTGCTCAGATGCGAATCTATAGCTTAGTTATATTATGGTAGATTAATCCCAAAAACTCTTCAATATTGTTTTTAGGTGGTAAAACTTTACTCTGGATGATTATCTACCCGTTCTTTTGGGATTAAGAAAAGGTAATTTTAATAGGACCTTATTTTCCTAGATATTGACAATGTAATTGTGAGTGAATGACTTCATGACCAATACTCAGCATGGACGATATTTAAAACTGAGGAGGAATTGATTAAATAAAAAAATGTAGGTCTTTGTGCATAGGATTAGAGATTATGGAAGACGTGGGCATTGCGAGAATGAATATGTATTTGAAAACTGGGCAGATCTTGATTATTATTCTATTGCTTTATTTTTTATGTAGGAAGTCAAATATAAGATTTAGTGGAATTTGTTTGGATCAATTAGGAGGACAATGAACATGTTATTTTTCCATAGAATAATGTTACTTCCAATAGCATTGATTTTTTAGGTATTTCTTGTAGCGTTGAATGTGCATTTTGCTAAATGATATGTCATTTTCCAATGTGCAACCACAATTACATGTGGATTTCGTTTTTAACATTTATTCAGAATGAATCTCCACAATCTGGGTGGATGTAATTGGATATCTTCCGCTCTTATTTATTATGAATGCCTAAACTACGCCCGGTTGTCATCCAATTCTTCTTGTTCAGCTTGTACTGTGTTTATTATTATAAATTTGGGTAGTCGTAACTTCGTTGGTTGGTATCATGATTTGTTGTAAGGAGTCTTAATCGTAGAAAGGGAACACTTGTTGCATGGAGTGTATAAAGTGGGAGAAAATGATTTGTTGTATAGGGGTTAAATTTTGCATTGGTTGATTTTATATATATATATATTAAGTATTCGAAGTGATAAAATTGAGATTGTAACTTCTGGTTTAAAAGCTATTAGATTGTAGCATTGATGTTTTAGGTATTCGGTCTTTTTCATTGAGGATTGAGATAGTTTTCATTGAAAATCATAGCTCATGGATATTTTTATTTTCACGAAACAACAATATGAGGTGTTATTTTTTATACACGTGATGTCTATGTTGTCTTTATCACAAGCAAAGTATTTGTTGATCCCATAATCTTTTGTTTATGGATACCAACCAAAGGTGACAAAAGGCTGGTTTGACACATCTCAACTGTAACTAAAATGATTTTTCAATGATTTTTCTTTACCAGGCAACTTTATGCCTATCTGTATTTATTCACACATTTTCATCCACTTTATCTATTTAATTTATTCAATATTTGTTGTTTTTATTAGCATTTCCAATCTTAAATTTGTTTATTCCAACTACAACAAAAAAATAAAGCAACAATCAACATATTTTTTAAGGCAACGAGATATTTAGACTTTGCAGTTCGACTTGTCTTTCCTCAAATGTGAGAGGAAGTGAAGTATGTCATTTACTTATTTAATGTATCATATCCTATGTTTCTTGAATCTGTTACTAATTTCATAATCATGTTGAATTCTTAAGATTGTATTGATTTCTTCTTATAAGTCAACCATGTTAGCTGTTTCCACGAAGAAGAAATCTGTTTTGATTACAATGTTCTTGTTTTTGTTTTTGAACGTGAAATATACCTGTTTAACAGGGTTCTGACATATATTTTATTTCAATATATCTAATATATCGTTTCCTCAAAGGAGGAAGCTGCCAATAGAACTGAAGGAATGCGTATTGCAAGATATTTTAGTCCAAGAATTAGGCCAGGTATTTTACACTTTACCTATATTTTCCATGCTCACAGCTAAAATTTTTAGTTCATTTTATGTGGTCACCAAATGAAACCTGGTCATCAGTATATTGGAGACCCCAGTCATTGTCACTGATGTAATTTATGTGTCAGGTAACCTATATACAAAAGTGACAAAACTTACACTAGTGAGTTTTCATCTCAGTATGATACGTTGGTGTACCAGATATAATGTTCTTAAACTATCCCAATTCATTAGTGAGCATTTTTAGATAGTTGAGCATCCAAGTTCCAATGTGCCAATATTGTAATTCCAACTTTTAAGGAGGGGGTATTATGATGAGGTGCAACTCTTATCTACTAGTTGATATTAGATTTATTTGTCTTGTAACATTGTTTGGTTGGCTTCAATATTAAAACATATCTTTCATTCCTTGAGGTAATTAGGCATGTGTGGTATTCTAGGTCATCATCATATTGTATATTGTTAAATTAAACCATACCATTGGATCACATATCATATCATACTTATCTAATCTTTAACTCTTTCACTTTTTAAAAGAAAAACAAAATAAAATTGAAGTTATTAAATGCTGAAATGACTACATATAGGTTTGCAAAGTTGGGATCTTCTAATTCTTTTAGGGGTTACAAACATCCTAGTTGTATTGTACACATTTTGGAAAATGGCTGGTATTTTCAAATTCTTGCAAACAAGGTGGCTTGATTTCTTTGGAACCAAGGTGATAGGCTCACGAGGAAGGGCTAAAAGGATTAATGAGGCCAAGGTTGATAATATATGATTCCTAAGCCTAGAAATACTTATGAATACTTTGTCTTTAAGTGATATTTATGGAATTGAAGCTATAAAATTGCGGGACCGGGTGGACCCAAAATTAGGTCATGTAATTAGAATTGATCACTCAAGGAGGGGATTGAAGTAATTTTGGAAGAGCAGAGGATCAATGAAAAAATATTCTTGGATTAGAATGCAATGATCCAGATGAGGTCACTAGCCAAGGGAAACTTAGAGCAATAAATGGTTCCTAAGCTAGGGCTTGCTATATTTCAAGATCCCACTGTCGGAATTGCTTAAAGTTTGGAGGACTTCTATAGGATACACCAATGTAGTTGTGTACCAAAAATTGATGTTTTTCGATGGCTAGATTGTGATATAATTGATGCCCTAGGTGACCTATGTAGGCTAGGCCTAGGAAAAAGAGAGAAAGGTGAGAAAAATACTCCTTTAAGTGATCAATAATGGAGGATCAATGCCTAATTATTTGGGGAATATGGAGTTGAGTTGAAATTTGTTTTTAGAAAATCTTCACCCAATCAGGGAGCCTCATAGACAACTTCGCATGACAATAAGAACATGGGAGCAGTTGTTAGGAGAGTTTATACTTCAATGTGCAATAATTGATGAATTATAAATATTTTTTCAATAGAAATAATCCTTATAACATTCACCCCTTTACACATGATACATAATATGATGCAATGCTATAAAGACTAAATTTTCACAATTTCACATACAAGCAGTAAATTTCAGATCTAATATAGCGAAAGTCCCAACAAGATCAATGTCATAAGTAAACAACAAGAAAAATAGTACTCACATGTGCGCAATGTTATATCCAAGCATCATATTATGCTAATAATAAAGCTCCAAGACAAAAGAGAGATATCCAAACATCAAAATTCATCCATTACATCCAAAATTCTCCTCCAAAAGGAATAACGAAAATGTCACAAGAGAGAGAGATCCAATCCATTTGATGATGATCAAAGTGATTCATCACACTTGTATTTATACATTTCCTAATGAATTTTATTTAGTCAATTAGGCCTAATTTAGCTCCTAGGATAAAATAATGTGCATAATAACAAGACGTTTGGTGAGAATCCCACCGAATAGATAAATAATGTAAATCCTCTCAAGAGGGTCGAATGATCAATAAAGTGAGTTTTTGGGACTTTGAGGAGGCCTGATGAAGTCCAACGGGTGCCATGATGAAGGAATGAACTCCAAAAATAGTGGATGGGGGGGTTGGCCCCTTGTTATCCACTCAAGAACTTGTGGTGCTTTGAAGTGGGTGTGGGGGTGCAAGGACATCCTCATGGGTCTTAAAATGGATCAAATATGTCCATAGACCATTTATAAGGGCTTTATTAATCACATAAGGCCTCCCTCTATAGCGGGAGGCATCTTGGAACATCTTCCAAGTGTATGGTGAAACTATTGAGTCGACTGGGGATGGTGGACTAGGTGCATCATCCTTCATCCAAAAGGTGGACCACGAGCAAGAAATGAATGTTGCTGGGGATCCATGAAGTAATATCTATTATGGTGGAGTCCCATTGTCTCAATGCTCGCCCTACAAGTGCCACTGTGGCCCTTTATAATGTTAGGACCTCGTATAAGGAGAGAAAGACCCACCTACAATCCTGCATAAGATCCAATGTGTCCCCTTGCCGTCCAATATAAAAAATCATTAGAATAACCAAGTAATAATGTTTACAAATCATGGGATCAAGGGGGCACTTCATGGTGGCATGCCCTTCCATGGTGAGCTTTGGCATGTACAAGAGTATTCAAGCTCAATAGGGGGTTAACAAAGGACCCTATTAGTTGGTCTCAACCTTTAAAGTGGGTGAAATGTCCATGGTACATTCTTTAAGTGGTAGGTGTCAAATGATATAATAATGGAATGTAGTGGGGATCAAGGGAATCATCCAGACCACATGTCAAGGTGTAAGGGCAACTATAATAAGGGAAGCCCACACCTAGGTATATGACTGTAGGAGGGAGAAAATTGTGGTACATGAGATACCTAGCCTTTTTTTTCTACCCTTCTTCATACACCTTTTTCCTTTGATTGATTTTTCTTCATAAATGCTCGAGGCTATAGGGGGTGGAGGGCATGATGTGTAATATGTAGCAGTGGATACTCCCTTCAAGTGGGGCATTTCATCACCCACCAAGGGTTGGGACAATCATGGGTTCCTTAATGATGGAAGAGGCTCATATAAATCCCATAGGAACCAAGGTGATGACCATAGATAAGGGGTAGAGCTCATGCTTGTCTTTTGCCCACATGCCAAATTTGTATGTCCCGACCATATTTTTCATTTTGTGGTACATTTCCTATTGAGATTGGCCAAATAATGCTTTTTATTTTCTTTTTAGCTACATCAACCTTTGGGGCATCATTTCGAGCCTGACCCAAATTGTGGACAAGGGGAGGGGGAGGTTAAACATGTGTGGATCCACTGGAGACATGTGGACCTAGATAGGAAAAGAGATGAATGGGGTTAAAATGAGTGCAAGGGGAGCAATCTAGGTGGTATCGAGAAGCGCAAAAATGCAACCAAAATCAGGATTTCCCTTATAGTGTCATCCCTAAAGATAATGGCCAATAAAGGAGATACCACGAGACTAGGAGACAAGGGTAACCATGAAATCAAGCATTGGAGACAAGAATACAAAAATAACACACTCTTTCTGCCGAATCGTCCTACCAATTCATGCCCAAAAGTGCACATGAAAAGTAAGGAAAAATACTCAACTATAACAGTGAAAATCCATATCTTTGCGGTCAGAAGACCCACCTGCAAACATATATTCATAACAGATGGGAAAGGGACCACATGGTTGGCTCAGGTAGCAGAGAAAATGGCACATCAAGCTATCCAAGGGTTGTTGGTTGTCGGATGAGGACCATTTAGGAGAATTTGTTTCCCCCATATACACTACGCATAGGTGGTGGGTACCAGGTCCTATATCATTTTTTTGTTGTCGGCTAGTTTGTGAGGCTTTAAAAATCCATGTGGAAAGTGGTGTTGTGTTGCCATATCACCCTTTTTGATGTCAAAATCATTCTTTTACCCCTACTCTTCTTTCACCTCCCATACTAAATATACTTGTTGCTATTGCTCCTCTTCTAACCAAGTATGTACCTTCTCCATAATAGGCACCTTGTACTTCACCTGCCACTTCTGCATGTTAATATTTTCCAAGGAAATGGTGTATGCATCAAGTATATTTACTAGTTGTATCATCCACGATCAAAGATTGTATTGGGAATATATCAAATCATTTTGATGTGGGAAATCCAACCTATAAGATGATCATAATAAATTTAGAAATTTTTGAGGGTCATAAATATGTTATAGGGTCATAAATTATAATTATCATAATTTCTTAGTTGAGGTTCTAACATGTTGTGCTTCTTCGACTGTATTTTTTTCAAACACACTCCAAGTGTCTTTGCATCATGAGGTGCTATAACTTTGATTGAGAAAGATTCTATAAATTCGATGCTTTTGCATTGTAATTTAGCCACAAAAAATTTACAAAAAAAAAGAAATAAAATTAAACTAAATTTCATTACAGTTGAAAATAGGAAATAAAGAAACATAATTGAAATTTCAAAGAGAACACATTATTAAAATTTTAAATTATATTGTCTTATGTAGCATAAAGATACTTCTTTCTTTGATAACAATGACAAAGCCAAATAGTGTGCTAGCATCTTGATACATTGACTCCATTCACTGCAAATGTGACCCTTATTTTGCCAACCATCATGATTTATTCAATGAGTGGCTAGGATATGGGGATGATAGTTTGGCACCTTGTTAAGAGTACCTTGCAGAGTTGACTAATCTGTTGGTGTGTTGGACTAGGCTGATTGACAATGTTGCTTTTTGTTGAATAGTGCATTCACTTTATTTTAGATTAGATTATTGTTTTGTTCTTAGTAGCATGTAATGGAATGTGGTGTGAATTATATCTTTGATACATATACATATTCTAATCAAATTTTTTGTTTAGTATTGGAGACTAGGTTTATTTCCCAATCAATTTTAGGATGTTATTTCCTAGGTTTATGCTTGTTGTTTGGGAAGGTATCCTTGGAATGTTTTCCAAATGTGCACCTTCCACATGAAACCTATTGCACAATTTTGAAATATGGAAGACATGGGACTATCCCACTTAGAATAGGGATGCTTTATGATGCGGTGCATTATCCTCTTGTGCCGCACCTCACGCAAGTTGTCATTGTTATGAACTAGGTTTTGAGAGGGGAAAAATTTATAGATTGACTTCTGTTACCCATATCACTTGGGATGCTTCATGGGTTAGACTCCATGACCCTAATGAGGACCTATTTATTCACTACTATATATCCCTTATGCTCCATTATTGAACACTGAAAGTAGGTTATTCTTGAGAATTGGAACAAAAAAAACATCATCAAAGTATAAAAAGTAACTTGACTAGAGTTGTAAGGGAATAGTACGAACCCATGAAACTCGGTACTTGGCATCATCACCAATCTTAACCCAAATAGATTCTTAATGCCAAAAACGGTTCCACTTCATGTTGACACCTCTTCATGATGAAGTTAGAGGCACAATGTGTTGTAGCTACTTTCAATACATCTAACTTCAATTACTGTTGGAAATCACTCAAGATATGTGGTTTGTGAGGAACTTGATTAACCCTCTTGCACTACCCTATGAGCTCCTCTATCCATGGAGTGCCATTATTCATCTTCTCCAATGCCAAGTTCAACAAATGGATTTTCCATGGAGTAAAAAAAAAAGTGACTATATCTAGTTTCCACAACCAAATTCATGGCTATTCAAAGGTGTGTGTTTTCATTGATAACTTGAATGGCGATTAGAGTCTTGACTTTATATATTTCATTAGTGAGAGAATAGGGAGTAAAATATATGATTTCCACCTCCATAAGACATTCTTCATCTAAAAAAAACATGGGAATGCTAGGTGAAGTGATGATGTTCACCAATGGATTTTGTGTGGTGTCTGTTCACCCATCAAACAACGATATGTCTTGAATTATTTCTCCCAAGATTATTGGATAGGTTCTAAAAACCTCTCCACCAAGGCCCTATTTTCAGAATTAATGTGATTCTAGGCTTCTTGAGACTAGGCTTCTTGTAAACTTGTAGTCTCTCATTTTCATTAAGTACACTTACGGTGTCATGACAATAAAAAGATTAAATCACACTAAAAGGGATGCCACAAGAAATTTCCAATTTGATATCCACTTCATACACCCCCTCCCATATCAATAATTTTTCTATTGACTAATGTTTTCCTTTTCCTTACATATCCCATACTATTTTTCTTTGATGAACGGGGTAATGGTGCTCCACCGAATCTTCTAGCGCTTTCCTTTCCATATGTTCCTATTATTAATCCCTTCTATATGCAGTAAAATTTTCTGTCTTTGCACTTATTCTATAGCCCTTGACCAAGTGTCCAAGTTGTAAAACTAGCGTGTAGGAGCCTTTCTAAACATTTTTGTACAAACTGCACTAAATTCTTGAACATTTTAAGTTCTGATTGGTAATTTCTGGAAATGTTTAAGGTCTCTTTCATGGAAGCAACTCCAACTGAATGATAAGAATTCATTAAGAAAATGGAAGACTAAATACATGGAAGATACAAGTAAAGTCTGCACAGACAATTTCCACTTGATCATCACAAATTCCTCTCACAACCTGTTGTCTTAGACAAACTTTGTTTCAAAATTCTGCTAAGAAAATCCTCAACCCTTATTGGTTAGAAAATATGTTAATATAATGCATAAGTGGCACCTTCGTTCTTGATACTTCTCTTTGAAAATTTTTCCAAATTTGTGACAAGTCTCTAAGGAGGATAGTGGTTGAATTACTCTCCCAGAATTTTGAGTTTCATTGAAGCAATAACATGTGAGAGTAAGAATATCCTTCTACTTATTCCTCCATAGTCAAATTAAAGAATCAAGAGAAAATATCAGGTATTTCAGACCTCATAAGTGATTTCTACCTCAAATTCAACCATTCCAAAATGAAAGGACGTGCACCTCTATTTATAGGGAAGGTGTTCAACTTCCATCCCATTAAAATAATAAATTTCGGAGCTAAAATCCCTATTTTAGCCTAAGAAGGGCCAAAAAGGACTTATTCAATAAAAAATCAATAAAAATTAGATAAAATGTGAGCATTTCATGCCACATGTATAAATTACAATAGGTGGAAGCCGAGAAAGTGACAAATATCAAAAAATGAAAGTGGAATAGAATGTTTTTCGTTCAGCATCTAGCCTCCAAATTCCCTTCAATTCTCCTTTGATTCCATGCTATTAGAAAATTAATCTCCAAGCATGGGAAATAATGCCTTTAATGTTAACTATCAATCTCCATATCACCATCCAAGTGGACACCCTAGCTCTCCCATGTGGGCACAAGAATCTTCTCAAAAGACTGTTCAAACCCCAAATTTCCCAAAAGTGGGTCTTGACTCTTTTCCAATCACGCCTTTATTTTTCCATTCAAAATGGGCACCGAAGTCCCATAATTGTGGGCAAGTGGGATTCCAAAAGCCATGCACTAGCCCCAATGTCATCATTCAACTTATAGGCAGACACAAGAACCCTAAAATCACACGAGGAGCACTTAGGGGTACTCCCTTACCAAATCATACAAATGAATTATCAAGGTACAAAAGTGGAAATTATGACAAAAATTTAACCTCCCAAATGCCCCAAAAAATTACTCTTCTTCAAAAAATCCTTAAAGGGCTGGTCCAAAGGGTATCCAAGTACTACTTTCCATGTGGGTAAGTAGTTCTTGAAGCCTTTATCATTCCTCCCAAATGGGAAAGCTTTGCTTCCAAGTTGGTGAAGGGGCTCCCAAATGAAAAAAATGGGTTCAACAGTGAGTGCTCAATGCCAATGAAAGGCCCCTTATGCTGACAATATCCTCACACACATAAACACATGGTCCTTTAGAATGGAAATTTTCTTTAAAATAATATAACCATCTACACCTATTGTTACAAGTTAGCCCTGTAATTATTTCGAATTAATTATATACCTTCAAAATAAAAGGTAGACTAAGTACTATTAATTCCATTGTAAGTTACACAGGTTGAAACTAAACAGACTTTACCTTGAATGAGAATATATATATATATATATATATATATATATATATATATATATATATATATACATATATATATATATGTCATTCCTACATGCTCCACGCCATTAAAGACACCCAACCACTCAACTTTAGTGATGCAGGCTGTTGTGGCTTTTATGCTTGCACAAGAGATCTGTCTTCCTTTGACAGACCACATCTATTTTCATTTCTAAAGTGGTACAATAATAGTATCATCCAATGACACATAACTGAGAGCAAGAATCTCTTCCTCTATCCGGATCATTAATTTCTGAAATGTATGCCCTTGTCTTATAAGAATAGTCTTAAAGGAATATATATATCTTAAAACCTGTTATAGGATCAACTGGGCATCTACTTAAAATTCGAGGGCATGTTTTTAAGCAACTATTAATAAAAATACAGTAAAAAATAATTAATTAATGATGGTTCTATTAAAGTAAAAACAAAATTAGCCACAGTTTGATAGGATTTGTGCATCCAGAACTCTACTTCACTTCGGCATGTCATTTCTCTGTGGTGGATAAAAATGCAGGAACCATTTTTCGCATCAAGAATCTATTTCAACATCATGATGTTAGAGGCACACAGTGTTGTAGCTACTTTCAATAGCTCTAACTTGGATTATTGTTGGAAATCACTTAAGACATGTGATTTGTGAGGAAATTGATTAACATCCTTGAAATATCCTATGAGTTCCTCTATCCATGGAGTTTCATTATTAATCTTCTACAATTCCAAGTTCAACAAATGAATTTTTCATGGAGTAAAAAATAAGTGATTATATCTAGTTTCCACAACCAAATTAATGGTTATTCAAACTAGTGCGTTACCATTGATAACTTGAACACTGATTAGACTCTTGCCTTTATCTATTGAATTAGTTAGGGCATATGGAGTAGAATATGTGATGTCCACCACCATAAGACATTCTTCAGCTAAAATAAATGTGGAAATGTTAGGTGAAGTGATGATGCTCATCAATGGATTGTGTGTGCTATATGTTCACCCATCAAACAATGGTAAGTCCTGAAGTATTTCTTCCAAGAGGATTGGATAGGTTCTAAAACCCTCTCCACCAAGGCCCTCTTTTCATAAGTAATGTGATTCTAGGCATCTTGAGACCAGGCTTCTTGTATAATTTCCATTAAGTACCCTTACAGTGCCATGCCAATAAAAATATTAAATCACACTAAAAGGGATGCCACAAGCAATGTCCAATTTTTCATCCACTTCTTCTCACTGCCTCCCATATCAATAATTTTTATATTGACTAATGTTTTTCCTTTTCCTTGCATATCCCATAATCTTTGTCTTTGATGAACGGGGTAATGGAGCTCCACCTATTCTTCTAGCACTTTCCTTGGCCATATGTTCCTATTATTTCTCCATTCTATATGCAGTAACATTCTCTAGATTTGAACTTATTCTATAGACCTCGACCATGTGTCCAAATTGTAAAAGTAGAGTGTAGCAGCCTTTCTAAACATTTTTGTACAAACTGCACTACATTCATGAACCTTCTAAGTTCTGATTGGTAATTTCTCGAACTTTGTAAGGTCTCTTTCATGGAAGCAACTCCAGCTAAATGATAAGAATTCATTAAGATAATGGAAGACTAAATACAGGGAAGATACAAGTAAGGTCCGCACAGACAATTTCCACTTGACCATCACAAATTCCTCTCACAGCCTATTGTCGTAGACAAACTTTGTTTCAAAATTATGCTCAAAAAATCCTCAGCCCTTACTGGTCAAAAAATATGCTAATATAATGCATAAATGGAACCTTCATTCTTGATACTTCTTTTTTAAAATTTTTGCAACTTTGTGACAAGTCTCTAAGGAGGATAATGGTTGCATTACTCTCCCAGAGTTTTGAGTTTCATGGAATCAATAGCTTATGACAGTAAGAAGATCATTCTACTTATTCCTCCATAGTCAAATTAAAGAATCAAGAGAAAATTTCAGAAATATCAGACCTCCTAAGGGATTTCTCCCTCAAATTCAACCATTCCAAAATGAAAGGTAGTGTAACTCTATTTATAGAGAAGGTTTTCAACTTCCCTCACATTAAAATAATAATTTTCATGCTAAACTTCATATTTTAGGCTATGGATGGAAAAAAGGGTCTTATTCAATAAGAAATTAATCCAAATTAGATCAAATGTGAGAATTTCATTCCACATGTATAAATTACAATAGGTCGAAGCTCACAAAGTGACAAATATCATAAAATGAAACTGGAATAGCATGTTTTTCGTTCCGCATCCAACCTCCAAATGACCTTCAATGCTCCTTTGGTTCCATGCTATTAGAAAATTAATCTTCAATCACGGGAAATAAAGCCCTTAATGTTAACTGTCAGCCTCCATATCACCATCCAAGTGGACACCCTAGCTATCCCAAGTGGGCACAAGAATATTCTCAAAAGACTACTCAAACCCCAAATTGCCCAAAAGTGGGTCTTGACTCTTTTCCAATCAAGAATTTCTTTTTCCATTCAAAGTGGGCATCAAAGTCCCATAATTGTGGGCAAGTGGGATTCCAAAAGCCATGCACTAGCCCCAATGTCATCATGCAACTTGTAAGTGGACACATCAGCCCTCAAATCAGAGGAAGAGCACTTGGGGGTCCTCCCTTACCAAAACATACACAATGAATTATCAAGGTACATAAGTTGACATTATGACAAAAATTTAACCTCGCAAATGCCGCAAATAATGAGTCTTCTTCAAACAATCCTTGCAGGGCTGGTCCAAAGGGTCTCCAAGTACTACTTTCCATGTGGGTAAGTGGTTCTTTAAGCCTTTATTAATCCTCCCAAATGGGAAAGCTTTGCTTCCAACTTGGTGAATGGGCTCCCAAATGTGACAAATGGGTTCAACAATGAGTGCAAAATCACAATGAAAGGTCCTTTATGCTGACAATATCCTCTAGAAAATAAACACATGGTCCTTTAGAATGAAATTTTTCTTTAAAAATATATAACCATCTACACCTGTTGTTACAAGTTGGCCCTATAATTATTTTTGAATTAATTATAGACCTTAAAACCTAAATTTCTACTGAGTAATATTAATTACGTGGAAAATATGTGATGTCCACATCCATAACACATTCTTTAGCTGAAAGAAACATGGAAATTCTAGATGAAGTGATGATGTTCAACAATGGATTGTTTGTGGTGTATGTTCACCCATCAAAAAACGGTTAGTCCTGAATTATTTCTCCCAAGAGCATTGGATAGGTTCTAAAAACCTCTCCACCAAGGCCCTATTTTCAAAAGTAATGTGATTCTAGGCTTCTTGAGACCAGGCTTCTTGTAAAATGGTAGTCTATAATTTCCTTTAAGTACCCTTACAGTGTCATGCCAATAAAAAGATTAAATCACATTAAAATGGATGCCATAAGCAATGCCCAATTTTCTATCCACTTTATCTCACTGCCTCCCATATCAAGAATTTTTCTATTGACCAGTATTTTTACTTTTCCTTTCATATCCCATAATATTTTTCTTTGATGAATAGGGGGATGGAGCTCCACCTATTCTTCTAGTGCTTTCCTTGGGCATATGTTCCTATTATTTCTCCCTTCTGTATGCAGTAGCATTTTCTGGCTTTGCACTTATTCTATAGCCCTCAACCATGTGTCCAACTTGTAAAAATAGAGTGTAGGAGCCCTTCTAAACATTTCTGTACAAATTTCACTACATTCATGAACCTTATCAATTCTAATCGGTAATTTCTAGAACTTTGTAAGGTCTCTTTCATGGAAGAAAATACAAATGAATGATAATAATTCATTAAGAAAATGGAATAATAAATACATGGAATATACAAGTAAGGTCTGCAAAGTGAATTTCCACTTCATCATCACAAATTCCTCTCACAACCTATTGCCATAGACGAAATCTATTTCAAAATTTTTCTCAGAAAATCCTCAACCCTTACTAGTCAAAAAATATAGTAATATAATTCATAATTGGTACCTTCATTCTTGACACTTCTCTTTGAATTTTTTTTCCACTCTGTGACAAGTGTCTAAGGAGGATAGTGGTTTCATTAATGTCCCAAAGTTTTGAGTTTCATGGAAGCAATAGCATGTGACAGTAAGAATCCATTACGAAATGGAAGATTGATAAGATGAAGATAGAAAAATAAGAGAAATCTACACACAACATTTTTCCTCATATCTAAAAATCATTCTTACAACTAATTTCCCGAGTCACAAATTAATATTCACTTTGGACTAGGGTGATTGACAATGTTAATTTCTGTTGAATAGTGCATTCACTTTATTTCAGATTAGATTATTCTTTTGTTCTTAGTAGAATGGAATGAAATGTGGTGTGCATGATATCTTTGATACATATACATATTCTAATCACATTTTTGGTTTAGTATTGGAGACTAGGTTTTTTTCCCAATCAATTTTAGGGTATTATTTCCTAGGTTTATGCCTGTTGTTTGGGAAGGTAGCCTTGGCATGTTTTCCAAATGTGCACCTTCCACATGCAAGGGACTATCTCCCTTAGAATAGGAATGCTTTATGGTGCAGTGCATTATCCTCTTGTGTCGCACCTTACACAAGTTGTCATTGTTATGAACTAGGTTTTTAGAGGGGAAAAATTTATAGATTGACTTCTGTTACCCCTATCACTTGGGATGCTTCATGGGTTAGAATCCATGACCCTAATGAGGAACTATTGGCTCACTACTATATATCCCTTGTGTTCCATTATTGAACACTAAAAGTAGGTTATTCTTGAGAATTGGAACAAAAAAAACATCATCGATGTATAAAGAGTAACTGGACTGGAGTTGTAAGGGAATAGTCCAAACCCATGCTACTCGGTACTTGGCATAATCACAAATATTAACCTAAATAGATTCTTAATGCCAAAAATGGTTCCACTTCATGATGACACCTCCTCACGATCAAGTTAGAGGCACAATGTGTTGTAGGTACTTTCAATAGATCTAACTTGGACTACTGTTGGAAATCACTTAAGATATGTGGTTTGTCAGGAACTTGATTAACCCTCTTGCACCACCCTATGGGCTCCTCTATCCATGGAGTGTCATTATTCATCTTCTCCAATGCCAAGTTTAACAAACAGATTTTGCATGGAGTAAAAATAAAAGTGACTATATCTAGTTTCCACAACCAAATTCATGGCTATTCAAACGAGTGTGTTTTCATTGATAACTTGAATGGTGATTAGAGTCTTGAATCTATATATTTCATTAGTAAGAGCATAAGGAGTAAAATATATGATTTCCACCTCCATAAGACATTCTTCATATAAAAGAGGCATGGAAATGCTAGGTGAAGTGATGATGTTCACCAATGGATTTTGTGTGGTGTCTGTTCACCCATCAAACAACGATAAGTCTTGAATTATTTCTCCCAAGAGGATTGGATAGGTTCTAAAAACCTCTCTACCAAGGCCCTATTTTCAGAAGTAATGTGATTCTAGGCTTCTTGAGACCAGGCTTCTTGTAAACTTGTAGTCTATAATTTTCATTAAGTACCCTTACGGTGTCATGAAAATAAAAAGATTAAATCACACTAAAAGGGATGCCACAGGAAATGTCCAATTTGATATCCACTTCATACACCCCCTCCCATATCAATAATTTTTCTATTGACCAATGTTTTCCTTTTCCTTGCATATCCCATAATATTTTTCTTTGATGAATGGCGTAATGGCGCTCCACTAATTCTTCGAGCACTTTCCTTGGCCATATGTTTCTATTATTACTCCCTTATGTATGTAGTAAAATTTTCTGGCTTTTCACTTATTCTATAGCCCTCGACCAAGTGTCCAACTTGTAAAACTAGAGTGTAGGAGCCTTTCTAAACATTTGTGTACAAACTGCACTAAATTCATGAACATTCTGATTTCTGATTGGTAATTTCTAGAACTTTTTAAGGTCTCTTTCATGGAAGCAACTCCAGCTGAATGATAAGAATTCATTAAGAAAATGGAAGACTAAATACATGGAAGATACAAGTAAGGTCTGCATAGAAAATTTCCACTTGATCATCACAAATTCCTCTCATAGCCTGTTGTCTTAGACAAACTCTGTTTCAAAATTTTGCTCAGAAAATCGTTAGCCCTTATTGGTTAGAAAATATGCTAATATAATTCATAAGTGGCACCTTCATTCTTGACACTTGTCTTTGAAAATTTTTGCAAATTTGGGACAAGTCTCTATCTCTAAGGAGTATAGTGGTTCAATTACTCTCCTAGAATTTTGAGTTTCATGGAAGCAATAACATGTGACAGTAAGAATATCCTTCTACTTATTCCTCCATAGTCAAATTAAAGAATCAAGAGAAAATATCAGGTATTTCGGACCTCATAAGTGATTTCTCTCTCAAATTCATCCATTCCAAAATGAAAGGAAATTCACCTCTATTTATAGAGAAGGTGTTCAACTTCCCTCACATTAAAGTATTAATTTTCTGACTTAAAATCCCTATTTTAGCCTAAAGAGGGCCCAAAAGGACTTATTCAATAAAAAATTAATACAAAATAGATAAAAATGTGAACATTTCATGCCACATGTATAAATTACAACATATGGAAGCTCAGAAAGTGAAAAATATCAAAAAATGAAAGTGAAATAGCATGCTTTTCGTTCATCATCCAACCTTCAAATTCCCTTCAATGCTCCTTTGATTCCATGCTATTAGAAAATTAAACTTCAAGCATGGGAAATAAAGCCTTTAATGTTAACTATCAGCCTCCATATCACCATCCAGGTGTACACCTTAGCTCTCCCAGGTGGGCACAATAATCTTCTCAAAAGACTATTCAAACCCCAAATTTCCCAAAAGTGGGTCTTGACTCTTTTCCAATCAAGCCTTTCTTTGTCCATTCAAATTGGTGACCGAAGTCCCATAATTGTGGGCAACTGGGATTCCAAAATCCATGCACCAGCCTTGATATCATCATTCAACTTGTAAGTATACACACGAGCCCTCAAATCACAGGAAGAGAACTTAGGGGTCCTCCCTTACCAAATAATACCAATGAATTATCAAGGTACAAAAGTGGACATGATGAACATTTAACCTCCCAAATGCCCCAAACAATGAGTCTTATTCAAAAAATCCTCTCAGGGCTGGTCCAAAGGGTATCCAAGTACTACTTGCCATGTGGGTAAGTAGTTCTTTAAGCCTTTATCATTCCTCCCAAAGGGGCAAGCTTTTCTTCCAAGTGGGTGAATGGGGTCCCAAATGAAAAAAATGCGTTCAACAATGAGTGCTCAATCCCAATGAAAGCCCCCTTATGCTGAGAATATCCTCACAAAAATAAACACATGGTCCTTTAGAATGGAATTTTTCTTTAAAAATATATAGCCATCTACACCCGTTGCTACAAGTTAGCCATGTAATTATTTTGAATTAATTATATATATTCAAAACAAAAGGTTGACTAAGTACTATTAATTCAATTGTAAGTTACATACGTTGTCACCAAAAATACTTTACTTTGACTGAGAATATATCTATATATATATATATATATATATATATATATATATATATATATATATATATATAAATATATATATATATATATATATATATATATATATATATATATATATATATATATATATATATATATATATCATTCCTACATGCTCCATTCCATTCAAGACACCCAACCACTCAACTTTAGTGATGCAGGCTGTTGTGGCTTTTAAGCTTGCACATGAGATCTGTCTTTCATTGACAGACCACATCTATTTTGATTTCTAAAGTGGTACAATAATAGTATCATCCAATGACACATAACTGAGAGCAAGAATCACTTCCTCTATCTGGATCATTAATTTATGAAATGTATGCCCTGGTCTGCTAAGAATAGTCTTAAAGGAATATATATATCTTGAAACCTGTTATAGGATCAACTCGGGCATCTACTTACAATTTGATGGCATGTTTGTAAGCAACTATTATTAAAAATACAGTAAATTTTTTTAATTAATGGTCGTTCTATTCAAGTAAAAACAAAATCAGCCAGAGTTTCATTGGATTTTTGCAGCCAGATCTCTACTTCACTTCGGCATGTCATTTTTATGTGGTGGATACAAATGCAAGAACCATTTTTGGCATCAAGAATCTGTTTGAACTTCATGATGACACCTCTTCATGATTTTAGAGGCACACAGTGTTGTAGCTACTTTCAATAGCTCTAACATGGATTACTGTTGGAAATCACTTAAGACATGTGGTTTGTGAGGAAATTGATTAACATCTTTGCACTATCTTATGAGGTCCTCTATCCATGGAGTGTCATTATTAATCTTCTACAGTGCCAAGTTCAACAAATGGATTTTTCATGGAGTAAAAAAGAAGTTATTATATCTAGTTTCCACAACCAAATACATGGCTATTCAAACCAATGTGTTTTCATTGATAACTTGAACAATGATTAGAGTCTTGACTTTAAATATTGCATTAGTGAGGGAATAGAGTGTAAAATATGTGATTTCCACCACCATAAGACATTCTTTAGCTGAAAGAATCATGGAAATTCTAGGTGATAATGATGTTCACCAATGGATTGTGTGTGGTATCTGTTCACCCATCAAATAACGGTAAGTCTTGAATTATTTCTCCCAAGAGGATTGGATAGGTTCTAAAACCCTCTCCACCAAGGCCCTATTTTTAGAAGTAACATGATTCTAGGCTTCTTGAGACCAGGCTTCTTGTAAAATTGTAGTCTATAATTTCCATCAAGTACCCTTATGATGTCATGCCAATAAAAATATTAAATCACACTAAAAGGGATGCCATAGGAATTGTACAATTTTCTATCCACTTCATCACACTGCCTCCCATATCGAGCATTTTTCTATTGACCAATGTTTTTCCTTTTCCTTGCATTTTTCTATTGACCAGTGTTTTTATTTTTCCTTCCATATCCCTTAATCTTTGTCTTTGATGAATGGGGTAATGGAGCTCCACCTATTCTTCTAGTGCTTTCCTTTGACATATGTTCCTATTATTTCTCCCTTCTATATGCAGTAACATTTTATAGCTTTGCAATTATTTTATAGCCCTTGACCATGTTTCCAAATTGTAAAAGTAGAGTGTAGGAGCCTTTATAAACATTTATGTACAAACTGCACTACATTCATGAACCTTCTGAGTTCTAATTGGTAATTTTTGGAAATTTGTATGGTCACTTTCATGGAAGCGACTCCATCTGAACGATAAATTAATTCATTAAGAAAATGGAAGACGAAATATTGGGAAGATACACGTAAGGTCTGCACAGACAATTTCCACTTGATCATCACAAATTCCTCTCACAACCTATTGCCGTAGACAAAATTTGTTTCAAAATTTTTCTCTGAAAATCCTCAGCCCTTACTGGTAAGAAAATAGGATAATATAATGCATAAATTGCACCTTCGTTCTTGACACATCTCTTTGAAACTTTTTGCAACTTTGTGACAAGTATCTAAGGGGGATATTGGTTTCATTACTCACCGAGACTTTTGAGTTTCACAGAATCTGTTGTACCTCAAGAAACAATCCCTTAGTTGTGGTAAGGAATCAGTGCTCGAGACATTTATAAATGTATGTCGCAATATTGTGAAATCAGATGGTCTTCGTTAAGTACCTTTGGAAATTAATATTTATAACCTTCAATGATATGATATAACGAAGTATTTCACAATGCCATTATATGTTGATATTAATTGAAATGGAAGGAAGAAAATTGAATGGAAACTTAAAATGATATGTTGTATAACATAGTCTATCATTCTAAATCTCAGAAAGAAATTTATAGAGAGAAATAGTTGGACTGAAGGAGCGCACATCAAGGACATTTAACTCTTACTTACAAACTGTAATAACAGACCCGCAACTACATTACTTCACTTCATTCACAGAAGAATAAACACATAATGAAACTGGAAAAACGCATCAACATCAACAGGTGCAAGAAAATTGATCTTCTTTCATTAATTTTCTGAAAATTCAGTACAAAATTGCAGTTCTCCAAAAGGTCCAAAACTCGGCCCCTTCTTCTTCATTTTTCCTCTTTTTATCCTCTTCTCTGTCGAATCAGTTTTGGAAACTAATTTCTAAAACTGTTAATAAACTGCTTCCAACAATTTAATACATTTTATTCTTTTCTTGAATTTTCAATTGAATTTAAATATTATGTAGATAAGTATTATATATATAATACTTATTTTCTACTTTTGCCAAAGTAATTCTACTAATACATATGTAATTTCTTATAATATGATTTGGATTTTTGGCCCTCCAAAATGGAAATATAGATGTAAATAACCTTTGGGAAAAATAAAGGAAATGTAGGCCCCAAGTTTCTCTCATGCATACTATATGGAGGCAAGATGGAAAATTGAATCAACATGACCTTTGACTGAATCTTGAATTGGTTTATAAAATCGCTTGTAATTTCACAAACCAGATACCATTCCCCAGAGGCACTTTGACAGTTTCTTGCAGTAGTGAAGGGTGATTCCGTAATAAATATGGTCTGTCGATCTATTTGTTGGAAATTATGAGCCTAACCACTCTACAGGACCACTCATTTTCATAAAACTAGGGTAGTTTTTGATACTGTAATTTCATTGATGTGAAGGAAATACACTATGAACTGTAGATTTGTTGAGTAGCAACGAGATATTTTATTTATTCCTCGCTTTTGGACATACCTCGTTAGCAACAGAAACAATAAATGCTCCAAAGCTTGTTGTAGAAATACAATGAGATGTGCGACATTATATTTTACATTGTGAATCTTCAAAAATAACTTCCAGACATACAGTTCGACATCTACTTCACTATAGGATGCAATATTAACTTCATGTTCCATCAAACAGATTCCCATGTTGTAGCTAAATGTTCATATGCAATCTTGAAAAAATAACATGAAACTTACATCCCTTGTGATTATATGAGTGTCAACACTGGTTGTATGGGATATAGTGGTCATAGTATTGTAACCTGAAGCAACAATAATAAAACAATAACTAGAAGTGCATCTCTCTCGACCTTCAAATTCATTGGGCGCTAGTAATTTTAAATTCACGTTATGGATCCACAATATCTTCCGTGGACAAAATTGTCAGACACAAATCAAATTCCCTTAGAATGAGTCAAACCCAATTTTAAAAGACGTTTCTAGAAAAACAGGCATTTCAAGAATTTCTGAAATCTCTTAAACGAATTTGGATTTTTGGACAATTCTTTCAAAAAAGTCAATTGGGGTCACTCTCCAAAAAACACATGTTGCATTTTTCTGAAATTGTCCTCCATTTTCCCGCAATTTGAAATTGAAAATCATGCCCTGGGAAGGTCTACATTTTTTGTGCAAGTAATTTTCCACTCTCGAGTAAAATCTTGATGCTCGGCATTTTAGATCTCTCCCAACTACACCAATATGTGTTATGTTACCATTGGAAGTAATTTCTGGTAGATTTGACCGATCAAAACCATTTCTTGCCATTGCTGCCACTTCATAAGAGGAATTCACATCCATACAACATTTTTATCTTGAGAAAGGCTCTTGTAATTATAAAGAAATCGAAAAAATTCAGATGACGGTGGAGCTGGCATCATTGCCTTTAGATCTTGAATCTTATCTGAAAGATCTGATTATATATTTTTTAAGCACACTAACCTCATCATCCACGAAACTTGTAGCTAGTGTACCATTCAAATATGTTATGTCATTTGTTTCCATCTGCCAACTTGCAAAAGGCTTTCTAAGTTCAATCAATTCAAATAATAGCTCGAGATGTTTCTCCTTATTGTCCTTCTCCTCAGTTATAATCTCATAGAGTTGGGCTCCCTTTTGTTGATATGCTCAGATTTTTTCCACCTCCATGAAGACTCGAATTTTCATGCTTGTACCTTTTAATTTGCTGACACATTAAGCCATGAAACACATCCAAGACATGAGACGAGGAGAATCGTTGAGCAACATGTGTTGAGCTTGTGATTATCTTCTTGAACATGTTCCAATTCATATTAAATTTTAATAATTGTTCCTCAACAACCTTGAATTTCTTAGAACCTCTCTTGAATTTTAGATGAGTCAAATTGTGCTACAACAAAATCAATAGCATGTGACAGTA
Organism: Pinus albicaulis; assembly: GCA_034641835.2. Classification (NCBI taxonomy): domain Eukaryota; kingdom Viridiplantae; phylum Streptophyta; class Pinopsida; order Pinales; family Pinaceae; genus Pinus; species Pinus albicaulis. The sequence continues at coordinate 382,634,071 of CM076577.1, forward strand.
AGAAGATCATTCTACTTATTCCTCCAGAGTCAAATTAAAGAATCAAGAGAAAATTTCAGAAATTCCAGATCTCCTAAGGGATTTCTCCCTCAAATTCAACCATTCCAAAATGAAATGAAGTATAACTCTATTTATGGAGAATGTGTTCAACTTCCCTCACATTAAAATCATAATTTTAAAAGCTAAAATCCTTGTTTTAGCCTATGGAGGGGAAAATGGGCCTTATTCAATAAGAAATTAATCCAAATTACATCAAATGTGAGAATTTCATGCCACATGTATAAATTACAACAGGTAGAAGCCCACAAAGTGACAAATATCAAAAAAATGAAAGCAGAATAACATGCTTTTCGTTCAACATCCAGCCTCCAAATGACCTTCAATGCTCCTTTGATTCCACTCTATTAGAAAATTGATCTTCAAGCATGGGAAATAAAGCCTTTAATGTTAACTATCAGCCTCCATATCACCATCCAGGTGAACACCCTAGCTATCCCACGCGGGCACAAGAAGATTCTCAAAAGACTATTCAAACCCCAAATTTCCCAAAAGTGGATCTTGACTCTTTTCCAATCAAGCCTTTATTTTTCCATTCAAAGTGGGCACCGAAGTGCCATAATTGCAGGCAAGTGGGATTCCAAAAGCCATGCACCAGCCCTAATGTCATCATGCAACTTGTAAGTAGACATACCAGCCCTAAAATCATAGGAAGAGCACTTAGGAGTCTTGTCTTACCAAAAAATACACAATGAACTATCAAGGTACATAAGTTGACCTTATGACAATCATTTAACCTCCCAAATGCCCCAAACAATGAGTCTTCTTCAAACAATACTTGCAGGGCTGGTCCAAAGGGTCTCCAAGTACTACTTGCCATGTGGGCAAGTAGTTCTTTAAGCCTTTATCAATCCTCCCAAAGGGGAAAGCTTTGCTTCCAAGTTGGTGAATGGGCTCCCAAATGTGACAAATGGGTTCAACAATGAGTGCTCAATCACAATGAAAGGTCCTTTATGCTGATAATATCCTCTAGAAAATAAACACACGGTCCTTTAGAATGACATTTTTCTTTAAAAAGATATAACCATCTACACCCGTTGTTACAAGTCATCGCTATAATTATTTTTGAATTAATTATAGACCTTGAAAACTAAAGGTCAACTGATTACTATTAATTACATGGAAAATATGTGATGTCCACCTCCATAAGGCATTATTTAGCTGAAGAAATGTGGAAATGTTAGGTGAAGTGATGATGTTCACCAATGGATTGTTTGTGGTGTATGTTCACCCATCAAACAACGGTAAGTCCTGAATTATTTCTCCCAAGAGAATTTTATAAGTTCTAAAAACCTCTCCACCAAAGCCCTATTTTCAGAAGTAATGTGATTCTAGGCTTCTTGAGACCAAGCTTCTTGTAAAATGGTAGTTTATAATTTCCATTAAGTACCCTTACAGTGTCATGCCAATGAAAATATTAAATCACACTAAAAGGTATGCCATAAGAAATGTCTAATTTTCTATCCACTTTATCTCACTGCCTCCCATATCAAGAAATTTTCTATTGACCAGTATTTTTACTTTTCCTTTCATATCCCATAATTTTTTTCTTCAATGAACAAGGGGATGGAGCTGCACCTATTCTTCTAGTGCTTTCCTTGGGCATATGTTCCTATTATTTCTCCCTTTTGTATGTAGTAACATTTTCTGGTTTTGCACTTATTCTATAGCCCTCAACAATGTGCCCAACTTGTAAAACTAGAGTGTACGAGCCTTTCTAAACATTTTTGTACAAACTGCACTACATTCGTGAACCTTATCAGTTATAATTGGTAATTTCTAGAGCTTTGTAAGGTCTCTTTCATGGAAGAAAATCCAAATGAATGATAATAATTCATTAAGAAAATGAAATAATAAATATGTGGAAGATACAAGTAAGGTTTGCATAGACAATTTCCACTTGATCATCACAAATTCCTCTCACAACCTATTTCCGTAGACAAACTCTATTTCAAAATTATGCTCAGAAAATCCTTAACCCTTAGTGCTCAAAACATATACTAATAAATTGCATAAATGGTACCTTCCTTCTTGACACTTCTCTTTGAAATTTTTTTCCACTTTGTGACAAGTGTCTAAGGAGGATAGTGGTTTCATTACTGTCCCAAAGTTTTGAGTTTCATGGAAGCGATAGCAAGTGATAGTAAGAATCCATTATGAAATGGGAGATTAAATAAGAGGAAGATAGAAAAATAAGTGAAATCTGCACACACCATTTTGCCTCATCTCTGCAAATCATTCTTACAACTTGTTTCCGTAGTCACAAATTGAAATTCTCTTTGGACTAGGATGATTGACAATGTTGTTTTTTTTTTAATAGTGCATTCACTTTATTTTAGATTAGATTATTTTTTTGTTCTTAGTAGCATTGAATTAAATGTGGTGTGCATGATATCTTTGATACATTTACATATTATAATCAAATTTTTTGTTTAGTATTGGAGACTAGGTTTATTTCCCAATCAATTTTAGGGTATTATTTCCTAGTTTTATGCCTGTTGTTTGGGAAGTTAGCCTTGGCATGTTTCCCAACTGTGCACCTTCCACATGCAACCTACTGGAAAATGTTGAAATCTAGAATACATGGGACTATCCCCCTTAGAATAGGAATGCATTATTATGCGGTGCATTATCCTCTTGTGCCACACCTCACACAAGTTATCATTGTTATGAACTAGGTTTTGAGAGGGGAGAAATTTATAGATTGACTTCTGTTACCCATATCACTTGGGATGCTTCATGGGTTAGACTCTATGACCCTAATGAGGACCTATTGGTTCACTACTATATATCCCTTATGCTCCATTATTTAACATTGAAAGTAGGTTATTCTTGAGAATTGGAACAAAAAAAACATCTTCAAAATATAAATAGTAACTTGACTGGAGTTGTAAGGGAATAGTATGAACCCATGCTACTCAGTACTTGTCATAATCACCAATATTAACCTAAATATATTCTTAGTGCCAAAAACGGTTCCACTTCATGATCACACCTCTTCATGATGAAGTTAGAGGCACAAGGTGTTGTAGATGCTTTCAATAGATCTAACTTGGATTACTGGTGGAAATGACTTAAGATATGTGGTTTGTGAGGAACTTGATTAACCCTATTGCACTACCCTATGAGCTCCTCTATCGATGGAGTGTCATTATTCATCTTCTCCAATGCCAAGTTCAACAAATGGATTAAAACAAAAATTGACTATATCTAGTTTCCACAACCAAATTCATGGCTATTGAAACGAGTGCATTGTCATTGATAACTTGATGGTGATTAGAGCCTTGAATTTATATATTTTATTAGTGAGAGAATAGGGAGTAAAATATATGGTTTCCACCTTCATAAGACATTATTCATCTAAAAGAAACATGGAAATGCTAGGTGAAGTGATGATGTTCACCAATGGATTTTGTTTGGTGTCTGTTGACCCATAAAACAACGATAAGTCTTGAATTATTTCTCCCAAGAGTATTGGATAGGTTCTAAAAAACCTCTCCCCCAAGGCCCTATTTTTAGAAGTAATGTGATTCTAGGCTTCTTGAGACCAGGCTTCTTGTAAACTTGTAGTCTATAATTTTCTTTAAGTACCCTTATGGTGTCATGACAATAAAAATATTAAATCACACTAAAAGGGATACCACAGGCAATGTCCAATTTGATATCCACTTCATACAGCCCCTCCCATATCAATAATTTTTCTATTGACCAATGTTTTCCTTTTCCTTGCATATCCCATAATATTTGTCTTTTATGAATGGGGTAATGGCGCTCCACCAATGATAATAATTTAGTAAGAAAATGGAAGACTAAATACATGGAAGATACAAGTAAGGTCAACATAGTCAATTTCCACTTGATCATCAAAAAATACGCTCACAACCTATTGTCGTAGACAAACTCTGTTTCAAAATTCTGCTCAAAAAATCCTTAGCCCTTATTGGTTAGAAAATACGCTAATATAATGAATTAGTGCCACCTTCGTTCGTGACACTTCTCTTTGAAATTTTTTGCAAATTTGTGACAAGTATCTAAGGAGGATAGTGGATGAATTACTCTCCCAGAGTTTTAAGTTTCATGGAAGCAATAACATGTGACAGTGAGAAGATCCTTCTACTTATTCCTCCATAGTCAAATTAAAGAATCAAGAGAAAATATTAGGTATTTCAAACCTCATAAGTGATTTCTCCCTCAAATTCAACCATTCCAAAATGAAGGGAAGTGCACCTATATTTATAGAGAAGGTGTTCAACTTCCCTCAAATTAAAATAATAATTTTCTGATCTAAAATCCCTATTTTAGCCTAAGGGGCCAAAAAGGACTTCTTCAATAAAAAATTAACAAAAAATAGATAAAATGTGAGCATTTCATGCCACATGTATAAATTACATCAGGTGGAAGCCCACAAAGTGAAAAATATCAAAGAAGGAAAGTGGAATAGCATGCTTTTCATTCAAAATCCTTCCTCCGAATTCCCTTCAATGCTCCTTTGATTCCACGCTATTAGGAAATTAATCTCCAAGCATGGGAAATAAATTCGTTAATGTTAACTATCAGCCTCCATATCACCATCCAAGTGGACACCCTAACTCTCCCAAGTGGGCACAAGAATCTTCTCAAAAGACTGTTCAAACCCCAAATTTAGCAAAAGTGCGTCTTGAATCTTTTCCAATCAAGCCTTTATTTTTCCATTCAAAGTGGGCACCGAAGTCCCATAATTGTGGGCAAGTGGGATTCCAAAACCCATGCACTGGCCCCAAAGTCATCATTCAACTTGTAAGCAGAAACACGAGCCCTCAAATCATAGGAAGAGCACTTAGGGGTCCTCCCTTACCAAATCATATGAATGAATTATCAAGGTACATAAGTGGACCTTATGACAAAAATTTAACCTCCCAAATGCCCTAGACAATGAGTCTTCTTCAAACAATCCTTGCAGGGCTACTCCAAAGGGTATCCAAGTACTACTTGCCATGTCGGTAAGTAGTTCTTTAAGCCTTTATCATTCCTCCCAAAGGGGCAAGATTTGCTTCCAAGTTGGTGAATGGGCTCCCAAATCATAAAAATGGGCTCAAAAATCAGTGTTCAATCCCAATGAAAGGCCCCTTATGCTGAAAATATCCTCACACAAATAAACACATGGTCCTTTAGAATGGAAATTTTCTTTAAAAAGATATAACCATCTACACCCATTGCTACAAGTTAGCCCTGTAATTATTTTGAATTAATTATATACCTTCAAAACAAAAGGTCAACTAAGTACTATTAATTCAATTTTAAGTTACACAGGTTGGCACCAAAAAGACTTTACTTTGAATGAGAATATATATATATATATATATATATATATATATATATATATATATATATATATATATATCATTCCTACATGCTCCACACCATTCAAGACACCCAACCACTCAAATTTAGTGATGCAGGTTGTTGTGGCTTTTAAGCTTGCACAGGAGATATGTATTTTGTTGACAAGCCACGTCTATTTTCATTTCTAAAGTGGTACAATAATAGTATCATCCAATGACACATAACTGAGAGAAAGAATCTCTTCCTCTATCTGGATGATTAATTTCTGAAACATATGCCCTGGTCTGCTAAGAATAGTCTTAAAGGAATATATATATTGAAACCTGTTATAGGATCAGCTGCGGCATCTACTTACAATTCGAGGGCATGTTTGTAAGCAACTATTATTAAAAATATAGTAAAAAATAATTAATTAATGATGTTTCTATTCAAGTAAAAACTAAATTATCCACAGTTTGATGGGATTTGTGTAGCCAAATATCTACTTCACTTCTTCATGTGATTTCTCTGTGGTGGATACAAATGTAGGAACCATTTTTGGCATCAAGAATTTTTTTCAACTTCATGATGACATCTCTTCATGATGTTAGACGAACACAGTGTTGTAGCTACTTTCAATAGCTCTAACTTGGATTACTAGTGGAAATCACTTAAGACATGTGGTTTGTGAGGAAATTGATTAACCTCCTTGCACTATCCTATGAGCTCCTCTATCCATGGAGTGCCATTATTAATCTTCTACAATGCTAAGTTCAACAAATGGATTTTTCATGGAGTAAAAAAGAATTTATTATATCTAGTTTGAAACTTTTTGCATCTTTGTGACAAGTATCTAAGGAGGATAGTGGTTGCATCACTCGCCGAGAGTTTTGAGTTTCATGGAATCAATAGCATTTGACAGTAAGAAGATCATTCTAATTATTCTGCCAGAGTCAAATTAAATAATGAAGAGAAAATTTCAGAAATTCCAGATCTCATAAGGGATTTCTCCCTCAAATTCAACCATTCCAAAATGAGAGGAACTGTAAATCTATTTATAGATAAGGTGTTCAACTTCCCTCACATTAAAATAATAATTTTCAAAGCTAAAATCCCTATTTTAGCCTATGGAGGGGAAAAAGGGCCTTATTCAATAAGAAATTAATCCAAATTACATCAAATGTGAGAATTACATGTGACATGTATAAATTAAAATAGGTCGAAGCCCACAAAGTGACAAATATCAAAAAATGAAAGCGGAATAACATGCATTTCGTTCAGCATCCAGCCTCCAAATGACCTTCAATGCTCCTTTGATTCAATGCTATTAGAAAATTAATCTTCAAGCATGGGAAATAAAGCCTTTAATGTTAACTATCAGCCTCCATATCACCATCCAAGTGGACACCCTAGCTATCCCAAGTGGGCACAAGAAGATTCTCAAAAGACTATTCAAACCCCAAATTGCCCAAAAGTGGGTCTTGACTGTTTTCCAATCAAGCCTTTCTTTTTCCATTCAAATTGGGCACCGAAGTCCCATAATTGTGGGCAAGTGGGATTCCAAAAGCCATGCACCAGCCCCAATGTCATCATGCAACTTGTAAGTGGACACACCAGCCCTCAAATCACAGTAAGAGCACTTAAGGGTCCTCCCTTACCAAAACATACATAATGAATTATGAAGGCACATAAGTTGACCTTATGACAAACATTTAACCTCCCAAATGTCCCAGACAATGAGTCTTCTTCAAAAAATCCTTGCAGTGTTGGTCCAAAGGGTCTTCAAGTACTACTTCCCATGTGGGTAAGTAGTTTTTTAAGCCTTTATCAATCCTCCCAAAGAGGAAATTTTGCTTCCAAGTTGGTGAATGGGCTCCCAAATGTGACTAATGGGTTCAACAATGAGTGCTAAATCACAATGAAAGGTCCTTTATGCTGACAATATCCTCTAGAAAATAAACACATGGTCCTTTAGAATGGCATTTTTCTTTAAAAAGATATAACCACCTACACCCATTATTACAAGTCGGCCCTATAATTATTTTTGAATTAATTATAGATCTTAAAAACTAAAGGTTAACTGAGTACTATTAATTACGTGGAAAATATGTGATGTCCACCTCCATAAGGCATTATTTAGCTGAAATAAACATGGAAATGCTAGGTGAAGTGATGATGTTCACCAATGGATTGTTTGTGGTGTATGTTCACCCATCAAACAACAACAAGTCTTGCATTATTTCTCCCAAGAGCCTTGGATAGGTTCTAAAAACCTCTCCACCAAGGCCCTCTTTTTAGAAGTAATGTGATTTTAGGATTCTTAAGACCAGGCTTCTTGTAAAATTGTAGTCCATAACTTCTATTAAGTACCCTTATAGTGTCATGCCAATAAGAAGTTTGAATCACACTAAAAGGGATGCCATGCACAATGTCCAATTTTCTATCCACTTTATCTCACTACCTCCCATATCAAGAATTTTTCTATTGACTAGTATTTTTACTTTTCCTTTCATATCCCATAATATTTTTCTTTTATGAACAGGGGGATGGAGCTCCACCTATTCTTCTAGTGCTTTCCTTCAGCATATATTCCTATTATTTCTCCCTTCTATATGCAGTAACATTTTCTGGCTTTGCACTTATTCTATTTCCCTCAACCATGTGTCCAACTTGTAAAATTAGAGTGTAGGAGCCTTTCTAAACATTTCTGTACAAACTACACTACATTCATGAACCTTATTAGTTCTGATTGGTAATTTATAGAACTTTGTAAGGTCTCTTTCATGGAAGAAAATCCAAATGAATGATAATAATTCATGAAGGAAATGGAAGACTAAATACATGGACGATACAAGTAAGGTCTGCACAGACAATTTCCACTTGATCATTACAAATTCCTCTCACAACCTGTTGCCATAGACAAACTTTGTTTCAAAATTCTTCTCAAAAAATCCTCAACCCTTAGTGCTCAAAAAATATACTAATATAATGCATAAATGGTACCTTCGTTCTTGACACTTCTCTTTGAAATTTTTTTCCACTTTGTGACGAGTGTCTAAGGAGGATAGTGGTTTCATTACTGTCCAAAAGTTTTGAGTTTCGTGGAAGTAATAGCATGTGACAGTAAGAATCCATTACAAAATGGAAGATTAAATAAGAGGAAGATAGAAATATAATCGAAATCTTCACACACCATTTTTACTCATATCTAAAAATCATTCTTACAAATGATTTCTCCAGTCACAAATTGAAATTCACTTTGAAATTCTTCTCACATAGTCTCGAGTCCTCTCTGCTCCAAAAATCTACCTTTATAGTGCTCACGGGTTGTGAACAGTGAATAGTATATTGGGATATGGTTTATTATTAGACAAAAAAGTGCTTTATGAAACTTTAGTTACACTTTAGTGTTTAGAAGGCCCTTGGGTTTAAATATTTACTTAGTGTCAGATTCCTGTTTCTTGAAAAAATGATAAAATGGGGAATTCCAGCCTATTAACCTCAAACATTTAGCATTGATGTAACCATAACTGACACTGCCACTGCTCTAATCCCTCCTCCAATGTATCAAATCCAAGTGCTTTTCGTTGGTGTGGTAGATGACCCCTCAAGCAGATCACCATCATAATAAGTGATTAGCTATAGAACTAGTGCATTCAGATCATACATAGGGCATATATTTCTGTACATCCATTGTGAAAATATATTTAATCTCGAAGGTCTACAGCAATTACCAGTGTAGCAGTTCATATAACTTTGGTATATTTCCTTTGGTTCAATTTTTTAGTTTTTTTGTTCAAGAATAATACAGCGATCTTGAGTAGTATCAGTTGATATTTTCCACCAATTTGTAGATCAATAACATCTTGATAATCTCCTTTTTGTTCCCTTGCACCTTTTTCTAGATATACAATTGCTTACTCTTTCACAAGTATCGTTGCTCTTGATGCAAAATTGGTTTAATTCAGCCAAAACATCTACTGATTATGTTCTTTATCAATTTAATTGTGATATTTGTAAAGAATTTTAATAAAATGTTGATTTCTTGGTTTTCATTCGTATATGTTCTATCTGCAATTCCTTTTCCCTGTTCAAGTTTCACAAGTATTCTAACCATTTGTAATGGCTTGTTTTATCTAGATGTGGATCTCTCCATGTTTCTATGATTTTTTTTGAGAAAGTTGCTTCATTGTGCTTACTATTTTTTGTTTCCCATTGTTTGTTGTTCTCAACTTAATGCTGGCATGTTCAATTCAATTGCAATGCATTTTTATTCAGGGCATGATTTTTTTATCATTTCTCATTGTGATTTTTTATTAGTTAAATTAACCATGCTTATGTGAGTTTTTGACATCTGTTCAATGAATTATTTTGAAAGATGCATTGTTTTTTCTAGTATTTGATGCTCATTGGTTTTGATTGCTTGCAGGCAATGATGATGGCAGTGTTAGGAGGCCATTCATGTCAGAGATGGGGTATAATGGGGAGCAAGGCCTTCAAACCTTAAATTTTGAGACAATAAGTATGGATCAATGATTTAGATGCAATAAATATTTGAGCCTTCTTTATCAGGGATCCAGTCTAGTGCATACCATGGAATACCTACAACATTCTTGCAGTAGATAGGGAATCTTAATCAATTTAAAAAACTGAAATTTCAGCAGCAACTACTTTAGTGCACGCCTCAGATACAATTACAGGGTAATATTATTGAGAAAAAGAAACAACATAAGCTTCAGTAGCAAGTTGTTAAGAAACATCAACCACAAAATCATCTTTTGCAATAGAAATTACAACAGTAGACATTGGAGCAACAAGCATTGCATCAGGAGCTGCAAAATGCAATTAATGAAGAAGAACAGTAATATTTTGAGCATCAACAAAACACACAACAAGAATTTCAAGTTTCAAATGTTGTTAGTTCATTCACACAACTGTCATCATCTCAATCTTAGTCTCCACTATGTGATATTTCTTTTGTGACCTCATGACAAGTGTTTACAAATACTGGTGCTACCATTTCCTCACCTAAGGATTCATATAGTGCATCTCCTTTACAAAGCATCTTAGACTCATTGATTTCAAAGGGATATTTTACCTATTTAAGTGTGCCTTGACCAATTCAATATGTTGTGAAACAAATATCTATAACTTGGTCTTGTGTTACTCAAGATCAACAAGTTGTTGCACCATGGTTTTCTTCCAAAAGAATGTCAACTAACTAGATTTTTTGTCTTCCATTTGGTCAGATTGAAGCCTCTCTTCCTACTAGTATTCATTGTATCCTTTCCCAAGCTGAAACTAAAAGTCAGACTAATGTTCCAGCCCAATTAATGCCACTGCCTCAATTTCCTTTAAGATATTGTCCTATAGAATAGGAAGGAGTTTAGTCTGATTCCCAAAAAAATCTTATTTTTGGTGTTAATATAGATAACCCAACTTTGGCTATTCCTGATATGGTTTCTAGTGCAAGGTATGTTGGAAATTGTTCTTATGTAGCTATTTCATTTTATGTTACGGACTTACTAAATATGCCTCGTTATTTTCCTGTCTGTCGGTTCTCTATGACTTCAAACATGGGTGTGTCGGGAGGTCCAAAACATGAAAGTGGGTTTTCACAACCTCCACCAAATTTTGTGAAGATGAATTCACCTATGAGAGCATTCACTAAGGTCAAATATATATTCTCCCACTTTTCACTTTTACCTAACAAATTTCATTTTTCTAGTTGAATAATAAACATGGTTTGGTGTATTTCCAGTTTTACAAGCTAGGTTATATTGGGAGGTTGGTGGATGTAACACGTTTTAGGGGCTATCTAGATCTACGTGCTAATATTGACCATATGTTTGGTCTAGAAGGCCAGCTCGAGGGCCCAAGATTAGGATGGAAGCTTATATTTTTTGACAAGTATGTTCTTCTCCTCGCAAATGATCCTTGGGAGTATGTGTCATGTTTATTTGTGTGGATGAATTTTTAATGTTTCTAGTATGCTTGATATTCACTTATCATTCCCTAGTGATTTTTGTAAAATTTAATGTTGTATCATCCCTGGAACTCCCTTTTCTAGAAATTAGGGAGCCTGCTAAGAATAGAAACTCTCTTTAAACTATGCAAAAATGTGTCTCAATCATGACTGAATCAAGTTTGAGTCTACTCATATTGGGAACCAATCCGTCGCTTGTATCCAAATATTTTTTTGGACCTCTAACTAAAGGATATGTGCTATTATTTAACCCTTTAAATTTTCAAGGGGAAAACTTTAGGGGTTAACACATTTTGAATTTAGCTATTCTGCATGATAATTGACTACTGATAATTTTGTATGTTCTGCATATGAATTTGTTTATAATCTATGATAGATTAATTTTCGTAGGCCAACACTTTGATTTTCGATGTAGGGTTTCATAGTATGTATTTCATGAAAATCATATATTTTCCTTACTGTTTGGCTTGTTACATGCTCTAGAAAAATGTGAAAAAAATTAAGAATTTAAAAATTGGACAATTGATGGCACTATTGAACCATTGATGCTCTAATCTGAAAATGCATGGTGTTCTAATTGATGCCTATAGAAATTGGAGGGGCCATAGTTCTTCATCTGGACTTCATTGACATGTATAACCAACTTAGGAAATTGATATAATAAGTAGTATAATGGTGTCTAGAAACTAGAAAAATTCAGAGTAATAAGAATAATTGTGGGAGGATATGAGCCCAAGACTGGAGAGTCATGTTAGAGGAAGTTAAAAATTAAGGAAAGATGATTATTTTCCTGGTGACCTAAAGAAGTGGCTAGGCTTAGAGAGAGAGAAAATAATGGGTCTGGAACTTGCTCTTCTTGACAGTTATTAGAATATGCATGGCCCCTTGGCTCATATGGATAGACTTATGATGAGTGAGACAGAGAGACGACCTTCTACAAAGGTAGCCTTATTTTCTCCTTACTCTCTTTTTTGATCTATTTAGTTTGATGAAAATTTATTCCACATTTCCTTTTTTCCTTTCTTTTTTAGTGATTTCCTTAGCATGTAAATATGAAGGATGTTTGACTGAATGATATTTTTCTTAATGTAGGAGTCTGAAGAGCACTATCCATATTATCTTTAGCAATCAAGTATTGTGTCTCGAAATAGCATAGATACTTCCATTGAGACAACAAAAAAATCATGTATTGTGTCTTGAAATATCATAGATACTTACCTTGAGGCATCATCTTTGCTGCAAAGTAGTTAAGGTGCATTAGGAAATTGACATGTAATGGGTCAGCCTCCTCAACTAACACATCTAAATCATAACCCAACTTGACAATCAAGGGTAAGAACACTTCAAGTTTCTATTCTTGGCCACAATAATTCAAGTTTTTTCTTGGCGTATTCATTCAATTTAACTCATTATGTTGGTCACTGTGTGGCTTCAGTGATTGAATATAATTCAGTAGGCACAAAAATTCCATTATGAATGGTACCGAAATCTCGGGAAAATTTTGGTTCTTCCCTTAGCTCTGATCCCCTTGGGCTTTGAATTAATGTCACCTATGACACCATCTTCTAGCAACATTTCTTTCTCACAAAGGCACCAATCTAAAATTCTTTCTTCTTTGTCTCCTATGACACAATATGTATGACCTTATATGCAAATGATGCACCTCTACCTCCATCTACAACACCCCTTCAACATCAATAGTTTTAACCACTAAACCATCATCATCAAACTAATTTCATGAAGGTTGGTCAATCACATGTTCAACTTCCTTCTCTCCATTCCCAAGGCCATTCTTCACATTCCTTTCAACAATATCCCCTTCAATCATAGCTTGTTCAACAAATTCCTCAATAGCTACCACAATTACACCAAGTATCACAATTCTAAGCTGCTCTAGATTTGTTGAATTAGTTACCACACAACCTTTCACAAGGTAAACAAATTCCATAATAGTTGTCAATACCTCATGAAGTAAATCCAATTCTCCTTACTCCATTTGAACAAATTACATTGTCTCATGAATTGATGCAATACCAATCTCCACAAAAATCATAGTTAAGTTAGGGAGCATCCCAAATAATGGGGGATGTTGTTTGAAGTAGCATGATGAATCCTAATTTAAGCTTTAGCATCAAGGCATGCTTTACTTCTTGTATTTCCCAATAACTTTTCTTCGCAAGTTTTAGGAGGAGTGCAACCTCCTGTATCTCTTGGCTCACCATCAACTTCATTATTGGTAGCATAAACATCACAAATATCACAATTGAAAACTTCAAACAGCACATTACGATCTTCGATAGGCAATGTGTCATCTCTTTTATGGTCACTGATTGCACAGGGTGTAATATGTGCAGAAAATTCAACCACCTCTTCTTCTAATCCATCTATCCCTGTTTCTTTGGATGCAACACCAAATCAATCCTTAAATAAAAATTATAACTGCACATGTTGTTTCTATTACGACATCCTTGTTTCCAGTCCCATATTTGAATGCAACACCTCCAAAGTCTGTTATGGATGAAGAACTAACTACTTCTCAAGATATCATTAGAACTCAATTCAATTTAGATATCCTCAAAGTTCATCATGAATTTTTTCTGAGTGCATTGTATGAGGATTTTCCAGGAAAATGCATAGCATGCAGTTTCCACTTCAAGTTTCAAGAAAATCACAACAATCACATGGATTGACATGTGTCTTGAAATAAAATTGTATCTAAGAGTCATAAGAAAAATCACCCCAACCAGTTTCTCGAAAATGGTTTGTGAGTGCCAAGGAATGGCTCACTGGAAAAAAGGTGTCAACATCTGATGTTGTTTCTGCCTTTTTCCCTGTGGAAAAAAATTTGGGTAAAAAATATAGTCAGGAAGTGCCAGTGCCTGCTGATGACAAACAATGTCGGTGCTCTATGTGGAGAACTCTTTGATTAGAAGTGCCAGTGCCTGCTAATGACAAACAATGTCGGTGCTCTATGTGGATAACTCTTTGATTAATTCTGTAGCAATGAAATAGATAGATGGATGTATAAAGGAGCATTGTATATGCAGGATCCCAGTGAGAGCACTCAAGGCATAGAAAGGTCTAATTTGGGTCATATCATCCATGCTAAGTGCAGGTCAGAATCTGTGGGAGTTTCTTTTATAAATTATGAAGAGGATGAACATGTAAGAAGTTTTAAAGGAAATATATATTTTATTTTAATTTCCTTTTTTATATTTATTGGTTGTGATGTTTATTATGACATGTATTCAGAGTATATAAATAATAGAATTCAATGTTGTCATAAATATATTATGGGGAATGGGATCAATAAAATTATGCCCTTGAAAGTATAATTATGTCCTTGAACTTCCTGCTCTCCTTAGTCTCCTCTGTCCAAAATGCTTTGGGTTGTTGTTTTTTGTCTTCTTGTGCGTTATATTGGATTGACATGGCTTTTTTTTGGTCTTATGATTTGAGATGATATTTTACCTATTCCATCCTTGTACATTCTAGTCACTTGTTGCATTTTCAAATAGCTTATTAATGTCTCTTTTATCAATTATTGATTTTTTGGCCTAGATCATGAAGTCTTGACACTAATGGGTATTCTATGATATTTTTACAAAGTCTAGAAATACCATATTTATCCTTTTCTTTTTCTCATTTTCTTGTAAAGTGTGTTTGGATAATGAAGAAACTCGTTGTTGATAGGAATGAATATGTTTATGGGGATGAAGATTCCCTGCCTGAAATCTTGTCTTTCGTGAACTATTTTTAATTTTAAAAATATATTTACGCTTACGTCATCACTTTATTTTAGTATATTATGAATTCAAATATACTTGACATTACATAAGATGTCTAACAACATATAATGTTATTGTTATCATTAAAATATATGATTCAAGTTGGGATTTACAGTAGATCCTTGTACACAGTCTTGTATCTCTTTAAGCTCCATTCTACTTTAATCTTATGTGGAATTTTATTCCATGTATTACCTTGGGGCTTTTCACCCTTCATACCTAGCCCAACTTATAACAACTTGAAATGAATGTGTGGACATAAGAGAATTACATTTATTTTAGTGATATAATCTTATTTAGCTCAAAACATGTTCTTCATGGGAATGATTTTGAGCTGTTGAGTATCAAATTATAATAGTAGTAAAATAAAAAATGATTCATCTCAAATAAATGAAAAAAAACAACTAGATCTTACTAAAAATATTGCTAATCTTAGCACTGGAAAGGGATGGCCAACACAACAAATCCAATTTCAATAGGACAATTTGAAAACTGGCAGTTGGGACAACTCATTCAGGCAGAGAAGTCCAATTTTGGTAATCCTTTACAATGAATTTTGTGGAGGTGCTAATATATGGAATATGTGTGGGTAAAACCATAGGAGAATACTTTTTTCTTCTATGATGCAGTTTTCTAGCCAACTCTCATACATTATTTATTATATATTGTCTTTTTCTTTCCATTTGTTTTCACAAGTTATCTACAGCCTGCCCTTTTTAGCATATAAATTAGCTGGCATCATTGTGCCTAAGATTTTCCCAGAGGTTGAATACTATGTTCCTAAGGTGTTATTTTCTATAGTGATGCTTTATTTGCTTTGTTTATAGAGGTCATCTAGCCACATAGTGGTGAGTATCTCCCAAGTGAAGAAAACTTCAATTTTCTTTTTAGCATTGACATTGTTGATGTTGAGGTATATGTTGTAGAAATAATTTATAGTCTAATTTAGCTTATATTATAGTATTTATTGTTTTTCGTGTCTTATACCCTACATTGTATCATTTTGCATTTTCAGAAAAATGATTCAATATGGATAGTGACAAGAAAAAATTGAAGAAAGAGGAGAACAATAACACTGGAGCATCAAATGCATAAAGAGAGAAAGAAGAACGCCAGTCTAGTGATACCCCTAAATTCAATATCTCACATGAGACACACACATAAAAAATGATGGTCAAGTTTTTAGAGTTGGTGAATTCACCTACAATGCCTAGAAAACACAAAGATAATGTTTTTGAAGTGATGAAACAATATTTCATCTATAAATTGTAGTCCAACAATTATTAATTTGGAAACTCATATTGTAATACTTGAGATTTCATATAATATAATTTATGTGGTTGAAATTATTTATAGTTGTACTTGATGTTATTTAGTATTGTAATTAATATATGTAACTTTGAGTTTTCATATTAGATGAACATGCACATTGTATGACATTTTTACTTTAGTCACAAAATCATACCAATTAATTTATGTTGATTAATAATGAACACATAAAATCAATATATTATTACTAAATTAGTAGTTTATATTGATTAATGATGAACACAAATAAAATGAATATAAAATGAATAAATTAGTCATTTATAATGGTTATTAATGAAAGCAAGTGAAATGAATATAAACTACTAAATCAGTCGTTTAGATAAAGAATATTAAATTACCAAAAAAAGATAAATGACTATTGTAAATGATAAATTTGTGACTACAAATGACGACTAAATTTCATATATATACGACTATTAGTAGCTAATTTATAGTATCTTATAACATGAATGAAATTTAGTCATATTTCTCTAGTGATTAATTGGTTTCAAATGATGACTAAAATTTTCATATATATTACTATTAGTATCTAATTTATAGTATCTTATAACGTGACCAACATTTTGGTTATTAATTGGTTTTCTCTAGCGATCATGTACTATATTTTGTTGTTTATTTGGTCATTAATTTTGACAATTAATGACTAAATCAACGACTAAATTATGATAAAATTAATGGCTAAGCTAAATACGACTGAAAGTTGGTCATGTTCTAAGATACTATAAATTAGTCACTATTGGTCACCGACTGAAAAATGGTCATTTATATGCAAATTTTAGTCATTTTTTTAGTAACTAATTAGCCATTTTGTACTGGTGTTGTATAACCTGCCCATCTCCTAATTCTTACCCAACTCATCCATAAAACTTTGTAACCAAATAATTTATTTACTAGCCTCTATAGCAACAAGACACTCTTCTTCTGTTGTTGAACGTGCAACCAATTTTTGCAACTTTCAAACACAACTTGCAGTTCTTCCACCTACAGTAAACATATACCCTATGGGGCTCCTCCTGTGATCTCTATCACCTTCCATATCTGCATCAACATATCCATGTAGACCAATGTTTGAACCGCCAAATCATAATTCTTGAACTGTGGTACCTCTCAAATACTAGAGAATCCACTTCACTTCCATCCAATGCTCTTTTCCTATATTTTTCATATACTTGCTTACAAATCCCACTGCATGCACAATATCAGTCCTTGTGCAGACCATTGCATATGTTAAGCTTCCAATTTCTGATGGATATGGAAATTTACACATATAATCCTTCTCTTCATGAGCCTTTGGAAACATCTCCTTACTTGTTTTGAAATGGATAACCAAAGGTGTACTAACTAGCTTTGATTTCTATATATTAAAATTTTCCAACACCTTTTCTATGTACTCACTCTGAAACAATGTTAATTTGTGATTTTTTTCGTGCCTAGTTATTCTCATACCAAGGATTTCTTTTGAAGCACCCGAATCCTTCATTGAAAATGGATTTGCCAATTTTCCTTTAAGAAAATTTATTTCCTGCATGTTAGACCCTTCAACAAACATGTCATCTACATACAATAGAAATATAATATAGTTGCCATCATTTTGTTTCTTAAGATAAACATAGTGATTAGAATGACATCTAGTATAACCTTTTTCAGACATAAACTTGAAAAATTTTAGATACCATTACCTTGGAGCCTGCTTTAGGCCATACAATATCTTCTTCAACTTTCACACTAATTTATCCTTCCCTTTGACCGCATACCCTTGTGGACAATGCATACATATTTCTTCCTCCAAATCCCCATGGATAAAGGTTGTCTTTACATCTAACTACTCAAGATGCAAATCTTCTGTTGCCACTAGACTTAAAATAGTTATGATCAAAGTCATTTTAACAACATGAGAGAAAAATTCATCAAAGTCTACACCTTTATTTTTTGAAAACCCCTTCACCACATGTCTAAGCTTATACCTATTTTCACCTCCATCTTCTTCATTCAACCTGTAAACCCACATATTATGCAATGTTGTTTTACCTACAAGAAACCTGACTAAGTCCCAATTATGGTTGTGCATCAAGGAGTCTATCTTTTCTTCCATGGATTTCTTCGACTTATACCTAGTTTCTACCTCCATTGATTCTTCATATCTTTCTGGTTCACCAAAATTAGTCAAGAATACATATTATAATGAAGGAGAGTATCATTCAAGGGGTCTACTTATCCTGGTTGATATTCTAACACCACTTTCAGGTGTTTGAGGTGCATGTTGTTGTTTTTGTGGCTGCTGATCATTATGATTTTCAGGAACCTTTAGTTTTTCTGTGACATCATCAAGCATTGTGTATTCTTTGTTTTACTTTTCTTGTTTCTTTCCTTACATATGATCCTTATACAAGCATTTTCAATGAATATGACATCTGATCTCCTCATGATTTTGTGATTTTTGTAATCATATAAGCGATAACCAAAATCATTAACACCATATCCAATAAAGGTACATTTCTTTGATTTTTCCTCAAGCTTTGTTCTATTTTCTTTATTAATGTGGAAAAAGGCTTCACAACCAAAAATCTTTAAAAATAAGTAGTTTACCTTATTACCTATCCATGCCTCCTCTGGAATACCACCATCCAAAGAACTTGAAGGCCCACTATTTATTATATAAACATCAGTATCTACAGCACATGCCCAAAATTTAAAAGGAAATATTGCATGTAGTATCATGTACCTTGCACGCTCTGTGATTTTCCTGATCATCCTTTTTGAAATAACATTTTCATGTGGTGTTCTTGGAATTTTTTTCTCTCTACGAATTTCTTGCTTTGATCAATACTTATAAAAATCTTTGATGCAATTTCACCTCCACTTGTTTATCTAAGAAAATTCAACTTCTTTCCTGTCGCATGCTCAACCAAAGCTTTCCATTTATTGAAAGTATTAAATACAATAAATTTATTTTGAATACAATAAATCCGAGTTTTTCTAGATGCATCATCAATAAAAGTAACATAATAGTGAGATCCACTAGGAGATGATACTTGATCATGTCCCCATATATCTGTATGCAGAAGATCTGATTTTTTTCTCTTCTTTTCCTTCCCAAATCTAATAAATCTAACTCTATTATGTTTTCTGTAAACACAATTTTCACCAAAATTCAAATCAACATGCTTCAAACCTGGCAACAAATTTCTTGAGTGAAGAATTTACATCTCTTTCTCATTCATGTGCCTGAGGCTATGATGTCATAATGCATTATATGCTCCTGTGGAGGTTAAAGCATTAACATAATAAGAAATTCCATTGCATAAATAAAATGTACCAAAATTTTCTCCTTTTTCTATTACCAACACTCCTTTACTGACCTTCCAATTTTTTTCTGTGAATATATTTACAGAACCTTCACCACTTAGTTTCCCTGTTCAAAATATATTTTTCTTAAGATCTGGAATGTGCCTTGTTTCCTTCAATATTCATTGGTTTCCATTTTGTTTCTTAAAAAAAACCTTACATATTCTAATGATTTTAGAGGCTTTATCATCACCCAAAAAAACATGTCCAAAATATCCTTGAACATAGTAATGAAATTTTTTCCTATTAGGCATAGCATGGAATGAAGCCCCTCAATCTATCACCCAGACATCAATAATATTTTGTAATGAAAGAATAAAAGCATATTGCAACACATCACATGTCACATTCACTTCATGATTGTTCTCTTGTTGTCCATATTCTTCTCTTGCCTTCCAAGATGTGCAGTCTTTCTTGAGGTGTCCTTTCTTCCTACATTTCTAGCACATTATCTCTGATCTGGATGTTAGGTCCCTATATTACTAGTATAGTCCCTTATTGTTGTTAGTGTAACCTCCTTATTGTTACTATTATACCCTTGTAACCCCCATATTGTTATTATTGTGCCCTTAAATTATTATTGTTAGGTCAGCTAGGATTACATTGTGGCCCCATGGACTCTTATATATAAAAAGGAGGTTTTTTAATTTGAATCATCCAAGAATTGTTCATTCATGTAATGTATTGGAGGTTTCCCCCTCGAAGTGGCTTATTTCTAAGGCGTTGAAATCTCTTTTCTTCTCTTTTTGGAGCTAGTTTCACAACATTTGGTATCAGAGCTTTGAGATTCTAGGGTTTCGCTGCTCCAAACAGGTCATCATGGAATTTTCACTACAACTTTTTTTCTATGAAGTTTCTGAATCTGAAATTTTTATAGTGCGAAGCCAAAATCCTAAGGAACACTATCACAAAATTTGAGAGCTTTATTCGTAATATTTTCAGAGATATGATCTATGCAAGTTAGGTCATTTTGCAGGCTCTTGAATTTAACCTAAAGAGGTCATCATGGTATTATCGTAATAAAATTTTTTATATGAAGATTCAAAAGCTAAAAAATTTAGAGTGCGAAGCTGCAATCTTGAGGAACATCTTCAAAAAATTTCAAATATTGGTTTGCAATATTTTTGGAGATATGATCTGTGGAAGTTAGGGCTTTTTGAGGTTTCTGAATTTCATCTCAAAGAGATGATCGTGGGAAAATCTTCATAGCTCTCTCTCTGAGAATTGGATTGGAATGTTGTAAAAATTTGTCGCAAGTAAACCGAATGTAGTTTTCAGTCTATCAATTTCAGTGCCAAAGGAGGAGATAGTGACACGTGGCAAGTCGTACAATTTCGCTCTACTGAACTAGTCTAAAATTGGGTCATTGTGGGAGATTGGACATAAATTTGCCTTGAGGAATCCAAATCAGATCAGACCTATGGCATTTGAAAGAAGCTTCAGAGGGCTACTACAGGGCTTAATTTCAGATCTTGAGGATCCACAATTATAGAGATAATTCAATTTCAATATTGAGCTCCTCAAATGCAAGTAAAACGTGTGTATTTATTTTCCGAATTGCATAAGTCTTATTTGAAGAATCAATTTGAATTGATTCCAAGGGCATATTGTAGAATATATATCAGTGTTAGATTCTAAACTGGCCCCAAAAATTAATTCAACACCCATTAAGCCTTTAGAAATCTCTACTATGACTCATGAAGACGAAGAATGGCAACATGACATATCAAAATTACAAGAGAAAGTGCAACAAATTTCGCTCTAGCAAAGAGCAACAAAAAATGACATGGAAATTTTGAAGAAAGGCATGGAAACTAAGATGGATGGTTTGAAGAAAGACGTAGAATCTAAGATGGATGGTTTGAAGAATGGCATGGAATCTAAGATAGATGGCATGGAAATGGAAGCTGGCATGGAATCTAAGATGAATAACATGGAAGCTAAGATCGATGAGAAAATGGAAAACATGAAGAATGATCTAAAAGCAGACATGGAAGGTTTGACAAAGTTGATACAAGAAATGTTTCCTAATGGTGAAAAGATAGTAGAGGAAACTCAACATGAGAACAAAATAAATGTTAATCGTGATTTCATAAAATCTAATGTTAGCAGGAAGAGCCAGCATATTCCAAAAATGCATATGAGGAAGTTTTATGGAACGGATCCTATAACATGGATACTACAGATGGAGCAATATTTTGATCTCCATAATGTGAAAAACACACAAAAGGTACGCATTGCAACTTTACATTTAGAACAAAATACATTTGTATGGTATCGATGGCTTTTCTTCCATAAACTTTTTTTTCACTTGGTCAATTTTTACAGAGGAAATGATAACACATTATGAGGATACAAAGAGAAACACCTTCTTTAGCCAATTGATAAATATCAAACAAAAGAGTTTAATGGGGGAGCACATTAAGGACTTCCAAAAATTGAATATAAGGGTAACTGATATTCCAGAGGAACACATGATTGATCTTTTCATAGGTACTCCAAACGATAACATCCAACATGAAGTTCACATTTTGCAACCTGATTCATTGTAGAAGCCATTCAGGTTGGCAAGAAAAATTGAATGTAAAATTATGGCGACAAGGAAGACTACCACTCACTTCTATAAAGAGGGAAGTGTTGCTACTCCTAGATTTCCACAACCTACAAGGTTGACACCACAACAATTGGAAGAAAAATAGCAAAAGAGATTTGGTACAGTTGTGATAGAAAATACACTAAAGGTCATAAGTGTGCTTAGAAGAAATTATTTTACATGGATTGTGAAGAGGAAGAAGAAAATGAACAAGAAGAGGATATACACCAGGAACCAACCCAAGAAGAGGAAGAAATGAGTCTGACCGTATCGTGTAATGCATTGGTAGGAATTACCACTCCTCAAACTCTCAAGATAGAAGGACATATCAAGAAGAAAAAGGTAATAGTGTTGATTGATTAAGGTAGTACCCATAATTTTATTCATTGCAAGGTAGCCAAGGAATTGAATTGTTTCCTATACCCAGCACCAGAATGTCAAGTGATGGTTGAAAATGGAGGAACTATAAAGTTCTCTGGAAAATGCCATAATATCAAGCTAACCATGGGGGAATATGTATTGAATAGTCCAATGCTTTCCATTCCTATGGGAGGTGTTGATGTTGTACTAGGAGTACAATGGTTACAATCTTCAGGGACGGTAGCTTTCAATTTTCAAGAAATTTTCTTGAATTTTTTTTCAGAAGGAAAGGAAGTCGAATTATGGGGTATTGCAGGGAATATGGGAAAGATGATAAGCTCTAATGTCATGACAAAGCTTCTAAATAAATAACAACGAGGAATAATTTCACAATTATGCTCACTAGAAGTTCCAACATCAAAATCATCTATTTCTGCAGATCTCCAAAAATTCTTGGACAACCATTCCAAGGTTTTTGAAACTCCCAAAGGACTCCCACCTATTCATGATCATGATCATGCTATTTATTTGATTCCAGTAAGTGTTCCTCCAAAAATTAGGCCTTATAGATATCCTTATGTCCAAAAGAGCGAAATTGAACGCATGATCGCTGAAATGTTAGAGGTGGGTATAATTCAACCTAGTCAAAGTTCTTTATTTGCTCCTGTAGTATTGGTACACAAGAAGGATGGATCATGGTGCATGTGTCTAGATTATAGGGAGCTCAATAAGCTCACCATTAAAGATAAATTTCCCATTCCTATGATTGATGAATTATTGGATGAATTACATGGAGTAATTTATTTTACCAAGTTGGATCTTTGTTCAGGGTATCATCAAATTAGAATGAAGACTGAAGATATTCCAAAAACAACATTTCGAACTCATGAGGGTCATTATGAATTTTTGGTCATGCGTTTTGGCCTTACTAATGCACCTTCTACATTTCAAGGGTCGATGAATTCCATTTTCAAACCCTTAGAAAATTTGTGCTAGTATTTTTTGATGATATACTAATCTACAACAGGTCTTGGAAAGATCATGTTCAACATGTTGACAGGGTGCTCAAACTATTGTAGGAGAAAAAATTATATGCAAAAACATCCAAATGTTTCTTTGGATTACAAAAGGTGGAATATCTGGGTCATATTGTATCTCACGAGGGTGTTAAAGTAGACCCTAACAAAATTAAAGCCATTAAGGAATGGAAAGTCCCCACAACCATAAAGAAGTTGCGTGGATTTATAGGGTTAACAAGGTATTATCGAAAGTTTGTTAAGGATTATGGGAGAATAGTAGCATCTCTAACAAAATTATTGAAGAAAGATGCATTTTCATGGACTCCTGAAGCAACTAAGGCCTTTGAACATCTTAAAGAGGCAATGTGCCTAGCACCAGTCTTAGCTACACCAGACTTCACAAAAACATTTATTGTGGAATGTGATGCCTCAGGAAATGGAATTGGTTTTGTTTTAATGCAAGAAGGAAGACCAATTTCTTTTTAAAGTCGTTCAATCAAAGGAAAGTATTTACAGAAACCTATTTATGAGAAGGAAATGTTATCAATACTACATGCACTAAAGAAATGGAGAAATTACCTAATGGGAAGAAAATTTAAGGTAAAAACTGATCATTATAGTCTTAAACACTTTTTGGAACAAAGACTATCTTCAGAAGAGCAACAAAAATGGGTCACAAAGATGTTCGGTTATGACTTTGAAATAATATACAAAAAAGGGAAGCTAAATTTTGTTGCAGATGCACTCTCAAGAAAGAATGAAGAGGTGGAAGCATTGATCTGTGCCATTTCTATTATCCAACCAGATATGATAACCGAAGCAAGAGATGAATGGAAGAAGGACGAAGAAGTGTGAAAACTCATTCAAAATTTACAGCAAGATCCTAGTGCATTTGATACATTTAGTTGGAAAAATGATTCTTTATGGTACAAAGATCGCTTATATCTTTGTAAGAATTCGCAACTAAAACAAAAGGTTCTTTTGGAATTTCACACTTCTCCTTTAGGAGGACACTCAAGATTTTTAAAGACTTACCAAAGGGTGAAGAAAGATTTTTTTTGGGATGGCCTTAAATATGATATTCAAAATTTTGTGGCATAATTTTTGGCTTGTCAGCCAAATAATATTGAGATAATTAATACCCAAGGTATTCTACAACCTTTATCCATTCCGAGTCAACATTGAGAGGATATTTCAAAGGATTTTATCACAGGTTTACCTAAGTCCGAAGGAAAGAATGTCGTCATGGTGGTAGTTGATAGACTTACCAAGTATGCACACTTTTGTGCATTATCTCATCCATTTAAAGAAAGTGCAGTTGCTAATAAATTTATGGACACAATTCAAAAGCTACATGGAAACCCAAGGGTTATTGTGAGCGATAGAAATCCCATTTTTACTGGAAATTTTTGGATGGAGTTATTTTCTTGTTTGGGTACTCAATTAGGTCATAGCTCATCTTATCATCCTTAATCTGATGGTCAAACTGAGATATTAAATAAATGTTTGGAAGGATATCTTCGTTGTTTTGTATCTGATAAACAAACACAATGGGTCAAGTGGTTACCTCTAGCTGAATGGTGGGATAACACTTCCTTCCATACTGCAGCAAAAATGACCCCATTTATGGCACTTTATGGATATCGTCCACCATCCATCACATCATATTTAAGAGAAAATTCAAAGGTTCAAGGTGGAAAGTCATCGTTCATCCAACGAAGTTCTCAAAATCTTAAAGGATAGCCTAAATTTGGCACAAAATTGAATGAAATAATAGGCAGACCAACATCACAACGAGAGAAGTTTTGATATAAGATATTGGGTATATTTACGGCTAAAGCCATACAAACAAATGTCCCTCAAGCAAGCTAAGAAGGATAATAAATTATCGCCAAATTACTATGGTCCTTACAAGGTGTTGCAAAATATTGGTACTATGGCATACAAATTGGAGCTTCCTGCTTCTTCCCCCCGGTGCACCCAGTTTTCCATGTTTCATGCTTAAATAAGGTTATAGAACAGATATATTCCAGTTCAAGAAATATTTCCAGAACTTGATGAGGAAGGAAAAATCATATTGGAACGTGAAGCGGTCACGGAAACAAGAAATTGACAGCTACGAAATCGATCATTTTCAGAGTATCTCATCAAGTGAAAGAACTTACCCACTAAATATTCTACATGGAGGATAATAATTTTATACAGAAGCACCTGGAGCTACTCAAGCGTTGAGGACAACACTTTTTTGAAGGAGAGGGGTATGTTAGGTCCCTATATTACTAGTAGAGTCTCTTATTATTGTTAGTGTAACCCCGTTATTGTTATTATTGTACCCTTGTAACCCCCATTTTGTTATTATTGTGCACTTAAATTATTATTGTTAGGTCGGCTAGGATTACATTGTGGCCAACTAGGATTACATTATGGCCCCATGGACTCCTATATATAGAAAGGAGGTTTTGTAAATTGTATCATCCAAGAATTGTTCATTTATGTAATGTATTGGAGGTTTCCCCCTTGAAGTGGCTTATTTCTAAGGCATTGATATATCTCTTCTTCTCTCTTTCACTGGATTTGGATTTGCCTTTTCTTGACTTATTGGGATTTTGTGGGCTCCTTCCTCTTTCCATTTTTCTTCCCCTAGTCTTTGTATTCAAAGCATTACCTGATGTCTCACCAGAGATTTTCTGTCTCATTTCCTTGGTAAGGATGGCACCAACAACATCATCAAAATTTAAAGTAATAGCTCCAAAGACAGAGTTACTAATAGCCATAACTAATCCATTCCAACTTTCTTGCAACGAGGACAAAAAAAATAGAGTCCTTACTTCATCATCAAAATTTACCCCTACATAACTTAACTGACTGGTAACCATGTTAAATTCATTTAAATGATCAGCAATAGATAGACCTTCTGACATCTTCATATTAAATAGATGCTTCATAGTAAATACCATATTTGAGGCTGATGGTTTTTCATACAGTTTGGCTGATACTGTCATCAAACCTTCTATTGTCATTTCCTTTGAAATGTTGAATTCCATTGATGCTTCCAGACACAACTGTATTGTTCTTAGTTTATTTCTATCGAGAATCTCCCATTTTACGTTTGTCACACTCATCGACTTCTTTGATTTTCTACTCAATGGTGGAAACATATCTTTCTAATATATATATTCTTCCATATGCATATTCCATAGTTGGTAGTTTTGGACATTAAATTTCTCAACCTTGAACCTACAATATTCCACCATTTCTCCCACTCGAACCAAGAACCCTTCTTTCCTGTGAGTTTATTAGCCAAATGGATCTTCGACTCTGATACCAGTTATTATAAATTAATTAACGAAGCAATAAAACACATACAATATTGTGGAAACACAAATGAAAAAATGCAGAAAACAAGAGAGACACAAATATATGTTTTTCACCCAATTTAGGTTACATCCATGGAGAAACAATGAGTCGTTCCTTTTATATTATCCAAAAAAATGAAGATATACAACCTACAACAGATTTGCAGTAATTTCCTCTTCGATCTCACACAATATCCTCTCTCTCTCTCTCATTAGAATAATAATACATAACCACAGTACAATTCCCTCTTATAAACTAAGGGGGTTCCTTCTACGCGAAAAAACTATAAATTAACATAATTTATACCTTCATATTATCCACCTAATGAAGAACCAACATTATAATATTTTACAAGGAAAATTCTCATCTATTTTTAGCTTCAAGGGTGCTTCCCCCGAACCCCTCTGATTACGATTAAATGGAAAGGGATCCAATGCGACTGAAACAAAAACCTCTGAATAATTAGAAAGATAACTAGGCTCCACACCAACATCCAAGTAGGGTGTGTTATAAGCTTTTGCATCAGTAAGTGACCTAAGATGGATCAATATATGGATATAACATATATAAGATGACTAGGAAATCGATATCTATCTATTCCATATTTATTCATAGGCTAATAAAATTTGAACATATAGATATATAGATTAACATAAAAAATTGATTGTAAGTAAAATAAACAAATAAGTTTGGAAGTTATAGGTGAGGATATACAAATTGTAGCAACCTAAACTTTGATTTAAAACACACACACAATTAATGAGATACTTCTTCCATGATTAAGACTATTATAATCCATTGTTTGAGATGAAAATTCTCGCATCTCTATTTCTCACCACGAATTTAGTAGATGTGTAGCTGGATTTATCCCCTAAACACAGGAAGTCGAAGTTGCATTGTGAATATTCCTTATTGAAGGATGTTATGCCAAGCATTTTTCCAGGGTGTGTGAAAAAATTAAAGTATTCATTAGAGAGGTTTGTTTCATGTTAATTGATTCCACCATTATGAATTTATTTTATTACTTCAATGTCATGAAATTAATAAGTTTTATTTTATGAGAGTACTTTTTTACTTTTTTGATGAAGTCAAAGCAGGTGAGATTAGGAGTGACGTTTGGAGGAGAAGTGTTCTGTGTGATTATTGGGAACATATTTAATTTATCATTTACCTTTATACTCCTTATCATTGTTATTAAAAAAAAAAAAAAATTATTCCTATTCTATTCACGAAGATTGACACTGAGTTTGGAAGTGCGAATAATGGTGACTTCTTCGCAGTCCTGCACTTAGTCAATAAAGGTTATTAACCGAGTGTGAGAGTGTGGTGAAATCACCGTTCTTTGCAATACCACATAACTCAATCCATAATACATCAAAATCAATATTGGACTTCTAATCAAAATTAGACAAATTGCAATGTTGCCCTTGAAGATTTGAATCTTGCTCTTGGAGATTTGAATCAATTGCAATTGTCTCTTGCTCTTGGAGAAAGTATTTATGATTTCATGCAAGTACCATTTGCATAAAAAATAAAACTTGGTATGCATCACCAAGCCCTAAAAAATAACCAAGCATAAAAACCCACCAAGGAATGGCACATTCACCACTCGATGACTCTCTAGCTCGGTGATTGCATACCAAAAAAGTCTAGCATCTTGGCTATCTAGATCACCTTTCTCCATATCTGGGTTTATCTCCTACTTACTTATGAAGAGGGAGAGCTCAAAAAAAAATTTCACTTAGCGAAGGGATGCTTATTATTATTTAGGGAATGTTACATGAATGCTTGGAATACATTGAAAGGGCGGTCAATCTTGGTGCAGAGAGAAGGGGTTTTGGTTGAGTAATAGAAGCGATAAACACAAAAAATTGGGGCATAAAAATATCTATTATTAGAATAAGGCAGCATCCCTTGAATAATAATAGGGTCTATCCATTTTCTATGCAATATTAGCAACCAAAGAAAACCCCCATTTCTTATTATTTTTGGGAGAGTTACTTATATATGGAAGGGACGAAAACAAATGGGTAAAATTGTTTTCCATTAACACATTTAACTTGATTGTTTGTTTTCCTTCTCTAAACCCCACTGAAATTCACATTGTATTTCCTTGTGCTTTATTTCTTCTCCTTTCTGAACAACGTTAGCTTCCAATTTATGTTCTAAAGCAACTATTGAGGTTTTTTTTTTCAAGGAGCTAGTTACATGAAGTAGTTAACGTCAGTTGCCAATTTGCATTCTAAAGCAACTATTGAGGTTTTTTTTTTAAGGAGCTAGTTACTTGAATTAGTTAAGAACGTTGAGGACATTAAGTGACATGAATGGAATTAGTTTCCTAGTTAGGTTAAGCATTGATGCTAGTTACATTGGTGGATCCTCTCGTATAGAATATTAGTTATATTTATTAAACCCTATAAGGCCCTAAGTAATTCGTTGGTGAGGAGAGCACATGCTCATCTGTGCATACCTCAGGGATACTTTTATTACTTGTTTTATGACTTGATGAACAAGAAGGTTATTTTCTCTATGCCTATATTATAATAGATTTTTTTGGAATTTCTGAATATTCCGAACACAGAGCGAGAATAAAAATTCTCCTCCTTTAACACAAAGAAATGCAAAAATTCTTGCTTATTGGACAGAGATGACACAAAATTTTTCTATTTAATTATAAAAAAAAAACTATTAAAAAATGATGGAGTTCTTCATCTCTGGAGGGATTTACAAAATATACTGGACTGCTACAAAGAGTGCTCTCTCAAAAATCGCACATACAGTGCTCTGTTCTTTTTATTTTTTCCTTCGGGCACACAAAAAACACCACACAGCCTTCTATTCTGTATTGCATAAGCCTACGAGGCTTTTTTTCTTTTTATATGTCATGGAGTTATAACATAAAACAAAATAAAACAAACTTTAATACTATGCCGTATAAAAATTAAACAAAATTTAATAAACCTTTAATCCGGATTTCAAACTTCAAACAAACTATACTGTAAACAAATTCACGTAACAAATGAGCATAACATCAGCGAGCCCAAAACCAATGCGAACGCTTTCCTATTGGCTGGTGCTAGGCACCGCAGAATTCAAACAAAATTATGAACCAGATTCTATAAAAAATTCGCGTTCCAAATACTCCATGTGACGTCATGGCCCAAAGCTGTGCTAAACACCACAATTGGTTCACTGTAGGTTGAGTTGGCAGTGGGACCGACTTCACATCGGCACATCGGTGATTAGTGAAATGGATGAGCGGAAGACTTTGGTGAATGCATTTGCGATGTTGCGATGAGCGCTATGGGGACCAGATCGCATCGCAATATCACATCGGTAATGGATCGGTGGAACTTGCGATCGACAGAAAATTGCGATGAGAGATATAGACATCAGCGATATCGCATTGGCAAATCGGCGGTTGGAGGAATGGAAGACTTGGCGACATGCGATGTTGTGATGTATAATGTGGGGACCACATCGCATCGCGGCTATAACAATGAAACTTGCAGCTTGGGCGGATGGCGATGTTCCGATATAGTGATGGTGGTAGGGACCACATCACATCACAAACAAACATCGACGATGATCATTTCGGAGGGGGTTTTAACAATGTTCCTTTGCGATGTGTGATGTGCGATATCGCACCATCGCATCGCATCAGAACTTCACATCAACAAGACACAAAAAAAAACATTTGTGATTGTGACATTGAAATGGGGTCCACCATGACGTGGCCCATTCAAATAAAAAATTGCCGCATAACATAGATGGTTGGTGAGGGCTTAAAAGCCCGATAAGACTATTTTTAATAAACTTTGCTATTGTGTGGTTTGAACTACGAATTGTTCAATTCTTCTGCAAAGTCAGCTGTGCCCATAAACATGAAAACTTCCTTACAACTTCATTTAAACTTCTATTAAATGCATAGAGGTTTGCACTCAACCTTTTTCCCCTGTTGTACTCCGTTTCTACCTACACGGGGTTTGCAAGTGACTTTAATATTTTCAACACTCCCCCTTAAAGTCAGTTGTTGGGTTATCTGTCATACCCAAGCATTTTCTTAAATATTCAAAACTCTTTTGTCCCAATGGCTTTGTCAGAATGTCTGCAAATTTCTCCTCTGTTCTACAATGTTGTAAGACAATTTCTCCATTGTTCACCAATTCCCTGATGAAGTGAAACTTGACATCTATGTGTTTAGTTCTTTTGTGAAACACAGAATTATTTGAAAATGCAATAATTGAGCTATTGTCACAATAAATCACTCTCCCTTTTACCTGTTCTTGACATAAACTCTTCAACATTCTTCTCATCCAAACTGCTTGACACGTTGCTACTGTAGCCGCCACATACTCTGCCTCTGTTGTAGACAATGCCACAATAGGTTGTTTCTTAGAATCCCATGAAATGGCTCCTAAACCCATATGAAAAACATAACTAGAGGTACTTTTCCAGTCATCAATACTTCCAGCCCAATCACTATCAGTATATCCATTTAACTCAAAATTTTCTGAAGTAGTATAAAATTCCATACCTTTTAGTTCCTTTAACATACCTTAGAATTCTTTTTGCTACTTGCTAATGTGCTTCTTTTGGATTTTCCATAAATCTAGAAATTAAACTAACAACATGCATAATATCAGGCCTAGTTGCAATCAAATACATGAGGCTGCCAGCTATGCTCTTGTACAAACTAGGATCAAAATCCTTGCTATTGTCCTCTTTGCTGAGTTTGAATCCCATTACTATGGGAGTGATTGTTGCTTTGCAATCCTGCATATGAAATCTTGCCATAATTTCATTTACATATTTTTCTTGAGAGATAAAAATCTTATTTTCATTTTTCTCTACTTCTATTCCTAAGAAGTATCTCAGCAATCCCATATCAGTCATTTCAAATTCATCCTTCATGACTATTTTAAAATTTTCAATGAGGTAATCATCAACATATAAAACAACAATCAACATCTTATCATCTTTCTCCTTGATGTATAATGTGATTTCTCCTTCACATTTTTCAAACCCATTCTCTAGTAGATAAGAATCTATCCTACTATACCATACTCTTGGTGCTTGTTTCAGCCCACAAAGATCTTT
Organism: Pinus albicaulis; assembly: GCA_034641835.2. Taxonomy (NCBI): domain Eukaryota; kingdom Viridiplantae; phylum Streptophyta; class Pinopsida; order Pinales; family Pinaceae; genus Pinus; species Pinus albicaulis. The sequence continues at coordinate 382,666,306 of CM076577.1, forward strand.
CTTAAATCTACAAACTTTGTGCTCTTGGCCCTTTTTCTCATAGCCAAGAGGTTTTTCAACATAAACTTCTTCCATTAAAAGTCCATTTAGGAATGTTGATTTTACATCAATTTGGTAAATCTTCCATTTTTTTTGTGCTGCTATGGATATCACTGCTCTCATGGTTTCCATTCTTGCAACTGGTGCAAAATTTTCTTCATAATCTCTTCCATGTTGCTGCTTGTAGCCTTTGACAACAAGTCTGGCCTTGTGCCTTTCAATCTTACCTTCAGAATTGCTTTTCGTCTTGTAGACCCATTTCACTCCAATGACTTCCTTGCCTTTTGGGAGGTCAACCAATTCCCATGTTTTATTTTTCTATATTGCATTCATTTCTTCATTCATAACTTCTATCCATTTCTTATCTTTTATAGCTTCCTAAAAATGAATAGGATCATCAACATGACAATATAAAGCAAATAAAGAGTTCATACCTTCATTTTCTGCTTCTTGCTTATAGATTTCATTTAAATTTTTGAATCTGGTTCCTTTTTAATTTGGTGTAAATGTGCTTGCAGAAGTAAACAAATCTACTTCTTGTGGTGTGCTTGGAGAAGCACTCTCATTTCTTCTCAAGGGTGTTTTTACTCTAGCTTGTCATGTCCCTTGCTATCCTTCTGTTGGTGGAGGTGGTGCTACCGATGAGGTGTTCTTTTCAGCCACATCATCCTCATCTTGATCATGAGAAAAACAACTTTTAACATTGACTGTTTTCTCAATGCTTCCATCCCATGCTTCTTCTTTTATGAATTGAACATCTCTGCTTATAAAAAAATTATTTGTGGATGGGTTATACAATCTATATCCCTTGGATTCTTCATAGTATCCAAGTAAGATGCACTTCTCCCCCTTACTATCCAACTTCTTTCTCAGCTGATTTGGAATGTGTGCATAAGCCACACACCCAAAAACTCTCATGTGGGTGACTCCCTGTTTTCTGCCACTCCACGCTTCTTCTGGAACTTTGTTCATCACTGCTTTTGTTGGGAATCTATTCAAAATATATACCGCACAATTTTTAGCTTCTGCCCAATACTCATTTGGAAAATGTTTTTCCTTTAACATACTTCTCACCATATCCATGATTGTTCTGTTTTTCCTTTCAATAACACCATTTTGTTGCGGTGTGTACCTTGTTGTAAATTGTTTGTGTAGGCTATTTTCTTTGCAAAAACACATGAATTCTTTTGATATATACTCACCTCCTCTGTCAGTCCTGAGGACTTTGATATGTTTCCCACTTTGTTTTTCTACAAGAGCTTTAAAGTGGCAAAAGTTTTGAAACACTTCACTTTTATATTTCAAGAAATAAACCCATACTTTTCTTGTGAAATCATCAATGAAGGTCAACATGTAATTGTTGTCTGATATTGATGATGTTTGCATTGGCCCACACAAATATGAATTGATAATTTCTAAGGGTGCCTTTGCTCTTATGCTCTTTCTTAATGGAAATTTTTCTCTGTGTTGTTTGCCCAGGATGCCGCCTTCACATAGGTTGTTCGGTTTCTCAATGAATGGTAGTCCTCTTACCATTCCTTTTTTGTGCAACAAATTCAGACCTCCAAAATTGAGATGTCCTAATCTCAAGTTCCATAACCAATCCTCATCTTTCACTTCCTTTTGAAAGACGTCTTGAGTTATAGCTGCTACATTCTTTCTCTTTCCCTTCAAGTCGTATTGAGATCGAGTGGAAACGTTCTAATTCTGGTCATTTGTACTTCTGCAATAACCTTCTTGCTTAGAGGTATGTCCATTATTGTGCACACATCATTTTTGAAGAATACACTATAACCTTTGTTAATGAGCTACCCAACTCTCAAAAGATTACATTTCAAGCCAGGAACATAGTATACATCTGGCAAAAATTTCTGCTCACCTTTTCTTGCATGGATACTTACTCTGCCTTTTCCCTTGACAGAGATCTTAGTATCAGTTCTAGTTGTTACTTCATATTTAACAACTTCATCAAGATTGGCACACATTGCTATGTTTCCAGTCATGTGATTACTGCAGCCCAAATCTAAGAACCATACATCATCATGCCTATATTGTGCTACATTACATGTTAACAGGTTCTTTTATTCTCTTGCTACATTTTCATTTTTCTTATTATTCATGTCATATTGCATTTTCCTACACTCATTAGCATAATTCCCATATTTTTTGCAATAATTACACTTTACATGGATTTGTCATACCTTTTTCCATGAGCATGTTGTTTTCCACCTTGTTGGTTGTTGCTTTGGACTTGGCTTTGATTCTGATTGTTGCTCCTTCCATGAGTATGTGAAGGGTTGTTTCTTCCTCCTTTGTTTTGGCTTTTTCCTCTTCCTCTTCCTCTTCCAAAAGGCATCTGGGTCTTGAAGGCATGCTCCAAATATGGGTTTACTGATCTTCCCAATATTTTTTCATGAGTCATCAGTGATGCATGAAGTTCATCAACTGTGAACGTTGAGAGATCCTTTGTCTCTTCAATGGTTGTGACAATAACATCAAACCTTGAGGGTAGGCTCCTCAACAGTTTCTCCACAATCCTTCTTTCTTCAAGTGTTTCTCCATGATACCTTATCTATGTGACCATCCCAATCACATGTGTGAAGAATGCTTCTATGTTATCAAACTCTTTCATACAGAGAGTTTCAAAATCTCTCCTCAGCAATTGTAGCTTTGTTGTCTTCACTTTCTCCATACCTTGATAGGTTGTCTTAAGAGTATCCCATGCATCCTTGGATCTCTTAGTTGCTGATATCCTTGGAAACACACTCTCATGTACTACTTGATAGAGATGGAAGAGGGCTTTAGATTCCTTCTTCCTATTGCTCCTAAATAAATCCTTCTCTGCTTGTGTTAAGGCATTAACGGTTCGCTCATCAGCTAGTTTATCAAAACCATCTTCTACAAATTCCCATAAATCCTGAGAGGAAAACAAGGCTCTCATGATAATGGCCCAATAATCATAGTTCTTCCCATTAAATTGTGGGAGCTGAGTATTTTCAATACTCATACTTGTGCTAGCTCCTGCCATGACTTACTAGCTGAACTTTGAAATAAATCTTTACTTTTTTTTTCTTAAACAAACTATCTTTCCTTATTTAAAAGAAAAACTCTCTCTTCAACAAGACTTCACTGGACTACACTTTTTAAATAAAACAAAACTCTGTTTTTTTTTTTTTTGTTTTTTTTTTTTGAGAAATACCTGGACTTGAACTTCTATTGGGCTTGCAAGAGATCTGCTGGTGAACTGCTGCAACAAGATTCCTTCTTCCTTCAGCTTCTTTGACACCTTCAAAGACCCTGGATTAGCTCTGATACCATGTTGGAATTTCTGAATATTCTGAACACAGAGGGAGAATAAAAATTCTCCTCATTTAACATAGAGAAATGCAAAAATTCTTGCTTATTGGACAGAGATGACACAAATTTTTTATATTTCATTATCAAAACAAAAACTATTAAAAAATTATGGAGTTCTTCCTCTCTGGAGGGATTTACAAAATATACTAGACTGCTACAAACACAGTGCTCTCTCAAAAATCACACATATAGTGCTTTGTTTTTTTTTTTGTTTTTTCCTTCGGGCACACAAAAAACACTACGTAGCCTTCTATTCTGTATTGCATAAGCCTACGGGGGATTTTTATTTTTATATGCTACAACGTTATAACATAGAACAAAATAAAACAAACTTTAATACTACGCCGCATAAAAATTAAACAAACTTTAATAAACCTTTAAGCCAGATTTCAAACTTCAAACAAACTATACTATAAAAAAATTCATGTAACAAATGAGCATAACATCAGCGAGCCCAAAACCAATGCGAACACTTTCCTATTGGCTGGTGCTACGCCCCCTAGAATTCAAACAAAATTATGAACCAGATTGTATACAAAATTCGCGTTCCAAATACTCCATGTGACGTCATGGCCCAAAGTTGTGCTAAACACCACGATTGGTCGACTGTTGGTTGAGTTGGCAGTGGGACCAACTTCACACCGGCACATCCGTGATTAGTTGAACGGATGAGCGGATGAATTTGGTGAATGTGTTTTCGATGTTGCGATGAGCGCTGTAGGGACCACATCGCATCGCAATATCACATTGGCGATGGATCGACGGAACTTGCGATCGGCGGAAAAATACGATGAGCGATATTGGCATCATCAATATCGCATCGGCAGATCAGTGGTTGGTGGTTCAAAACATCCTGCACTCAGTAAACCAACCATTATTGACTTAGTGTGGGAGAAACCACCATTCTCCTCAATCCCACACAATTTGGTATTAACCACCTATATTTTTATGTCAACCAAGTGATCACGACTCTTTCAACTATGTCGGGTGTTTGTGGTTCTTTTGTTTTTTTTGGTGCTTCTCTCAGGTTTTTCTTATTCTGACTGAGGTTTTATATAGGTCCGGGGCAAAAAATTAATAGTTGATCCAACGTTAGCTCACTCATGCCAGCATCAAAAAGTGTCCCTCCACTGTTACAATCATTTTCTAGTTGACCCTCTTGTGCATTGAGATCAAGTATCCCTGCCATGTAGCTATAGGGACCTTTCATGGATTGAGATCAAGTCTCTCTACCATGTAGTTATAGGGAACATACAATGTACTCAAAGAGTTGGAAACTATCTCAGTGACATCTTCCACTCTTTTACTAAAGAAATGGACTGTCTCCACTGTGAACACCAAATTATCATCAAATTTAGAGAGGAAGAAGGATCGTCATTCCATTTTTTAGTAGGAAATACAAGGAATAAATTATGCACTTTCATTTTTAGGTCTAAAACATGATCCCACAATATAATTTCCTCCATTTAAATTACATGCATAGTGAAAACCTAGATGTTGAATTATTCTCAGGGAACTTAATAATAAATAGGATGCACATCCTCAGGCCTGTTGTGCTACTTTCGATGATATTTCTACTTTTCAGTGATAGTTGAGAAGTGACAATGAATCTTTCATTAATTGACATGTGGTCATTTATAATATTGAAGTGTGCGCTTCCTGTAATCCTAGAAGACAAAGTGCAAGTAAGTTTTTTGCAATCCATTAAATGGCCCCTAATAGTGTAGTTTAATTGTGAATGAATTTTATGGGAATTTCTTTAGTAGCACATATGGGAGATGGGAGTTGAGGATAATTTAATTTTTGTAACATAACCAATAACTTTGCCTATAAATTTTTCCCCATAAGCATGGTTTCAAAAACTTTCAAACCCTTACCCATGCGATATAAGAATTTTTTTTCCACCTCATCTATATGCATGGCCACACCACCCTTAACGTCATGCACATGGTAAAATATCATGTAACCATCGATTTCTTAGTGGATTGGTTCGATCAAACAATGATCTACTCATTGTAGAATCTCAAACGGCCCATGCTCTTTAAGCCAGTTGATAAAACAGGATAATTATGCCAGATAAAAAAAAACCAAAGAAAATAAAGCACAGATCAGTGAGATCAACTTGTAAATATCATACTAAGTCAAGTATGTAAATACACTGCTATATAATAAACCTATTGCTGATATTATTATCTATCAACTACTAGTTATATACTGACATTACCTATGATTTTGAGCATTGGCCATTATCTACTGACACTACCAATCATTCTTAGCACTCGACATGCTATTAATCTACTACATTATTTTTTAATAACATAACCACATAGAATCACAAAATCTGGTGACTAATGTCAGCAATTACATGGCGGGATTTAAGAATTATTCTCACCACTCCCCCTTAATGCTTAATTAGAGTTTAATAAATTATCTCGTAGTGCCAAAAACTGAGCTTTTGCAACTGCTTTGGTGAAGATATCTTCTAGTTGATCCTGAGTATTGATGTGCTTCAATTCAACATCATTCTTCTACACCAAATCATGAATGAAGTGATATTTCATGTAAAAATGATTTGTCCTTCTTTGATGATCAAGATTATTTGCTAACTTGATGGCACTTACATTATCAAAATAATCACAGTAGGCTGAATTTGCTTCTCTCCAATTTCTTCCAAAAAATTTCTAAGCCAAAGAGCTTCTATAGCTATTGAGGTAATTGCAACATACTCCACTTCTGTGGATGAGAGGGAAACAATAATTTGGTTTTTTGAGCTCCATGTAATCAAACCAGAACTAAAAGAGAAAAAAATTCTAGATGTGGACTTACCGTCATCCATACTACCTCCCCAATCTGAATCACTAAATCCAACAAGATTAAACTTTTCAGAAGAGTAGTAAAGAATACCAAAATTTAGAGTGTCTTTCACAGAACTTAAAATCCTACTAGTAGCCTTCATATGTATTTCATATGGATTTTTTATATACCTTGAAACAAGTAAAATTGAAAATGTAATATCAGGTCTTGTGTGGGTTAGAAACATCAAGCTCCCCACAATACTTCTGTAAGTTGTCTCATTGACTAAATCAGCACCATCCTCACTACATAATACAACTCCACGAGAACTTGGAGTAGGGGATGGATTCCAATCAAGCATATCAAATTTCTTCAACATATCATGTGCATACTTTTTCTGAAAAATGAAAATCTCATACTTACTTTGATAAACCTCCATTCCTAGAAAATATTTCATGAGACCTCGATCTTTCATCTCAAATTCATTCACCATAGAAACTTTCAACTCATCATTCATTTGAGAACTACTTCCCATATACAATATATCATCAACATACAAACATATGATTAGAGTATCAATTTGTTTGTGGTAAATGGTAGGATCACTCTTACTTCTTTGGAAGCCATTTTCCTAAAAGTATCCATCAATCCTAGCATACCACGCTCTTGGTGTTTGATTGAGACCATGTAAAGCCTTCTTCAACTTGTAGACATTATTATCTTTTCGTTCCACTTCAAATCCTTGTGGCTACTCCACATATACTTCCTCTTCTATGAACCCATTCAAGACAACACTTTTCACATCCATATGATGCATGCTCCCCATTTTCTAAGCTGGTAATGAAATCAACATTCTACTGGTCTCCTATTTTGCTGCTGGTGAAAACGTCTCTTCATAATCAATTATGTACTTATGTGTGAATCCTTTAGCAAATAATCTTTCCTTGTGTCTTTCGACACTCCCATCAATGTTAAAATTGGTCTGGTAGACCCATTTGGTGTTAATATTTTTATTGTCATGTGGAAGCTTTCTCGTGGAAGCTTTCTCAATTCCCAAGTGTCATTCCTGTGAATGGAATCCATTTATTATTACATGGCTTGCACCAAAACCTCATTAGTACAGGCATCTTCAAAACATGATGGTTCAAAATTAGCCTTGGCTAATAAAGAAAAATTCACTGTCTCACTTATTGGGTTTTCTTCATGTGCTTGATTTGCACTCCTCTGATATATGTCACTCAATATCCTTACCTTCCTTATAGAACTTGGAGAAGAAGTTGGACTCGAACTTGATACTAAAGAAACTGATGAAGGGCTGCTTGGTGGAGTTAAACCACTAGATATATAAGCATTAGTTGGTTTGATCAATATCACAATTATATCATCATTCAAAACATATTTTTTTCTTCTCAACATGGCCTTTTTTATGACCATAAACTCCCCCTTCATCAAAAACTACATCTCTTGAGATAATCTTGTTAGTGAGGGGATTATACAATTTATAAGCCTTGATTGTCTCACTATAGCCAGTGTTAACATTAGGTTTTTTTCCATACCAAGCTTCACAAGGAGTCATCTTTTCTAGTGCACTGGTGGGGCTACGGTTGAGGATGTACACTGTTGTAGCGACTGCATCTCCCCAATAAGAGTTTCTCAATCCCTTAGTTTGTAACATGCACCTTGCCATTTCAACCACAGCATGATTCTTCCTTTCAGCTACACCATTCTGTTGGGGTGTTATGCTGTAGTATGTTGCCTCCTGATGCCATTCATATCACAATAACTCTGAAAATATTTTGAGAAGAATTATCCTCCACGGTCTGTCTACAAACATTTGATCTCACACCCTTTCTCATTTTCTACAAGTGCTTTAAACTTCTTGAATGTATCCAGGGCTTCACTTTTTGCCTTCAAAAAATATACCAAATAATTTTATGAGTAATCATCAATAAAAGTGACGAAATATGATGACTTAACCAAAATATTAGTCATCATAGGACCACATATGTCTGAATGAAAAAGCTGAAGTGGGTGATTATCCCTCCATGTATTTCCCTTTGGGAACTTTTCCCTTATATGATTGCCTTTATCACATCCTTCACAAACCTCCTTATGCTCCTCTACCTTGGAAAAACTAGAAACTAATGCATTTGAGGTTAAATTTAAATTCCCATACCTGAGATGCCATAGCCAACTTGAATCCTCATAAGCCATACTTGCAAGGTTATTGTTATGTTCATCAAACCTGAAGGGAAACATCCTATTTTTTGTTATAGGCACAATAGTGATCACCCTATGTCCCTTATTCTTATCATAGATAGTACATGTCTTATTTTCAAAGACTAATTTATAATTTTTCTCACATAGCTACCCAACACTTAAAAAATTGTGCTTCAATTGTGGAGTATAATAAATATCATGAATACTCTTTATACCTTCTTTTTTTTTTGGATCTCCATTGCTCCTTTGGTAGCAACCTCTAATGGTTTATCATCACCAAGCTGGAACTTGTATTTAAAACTTCCATCCTTGATTGAAAACAATTTCTCATTCTCTATCATATGGTTAGAGCATCCATAATCTATGTACCAAACATCTTTACTAGTATTTTCACCTTTTCCATAAGACAAAAATGAGTGATATTGAGGATACTCACTACTTTATTGAGCATAGTTAGCATTTTTACCTTCTTTCAATCTACAATCTCTTTCAAAGTGGCCATACCTATTACAATAGTAACATTGAACATTTCTCTTATCAAACCTATCTCTACCTCTTCCTCTGGAAATACCTCTTCCTCTTGAACCACCTCTGCCTCTACCTCTAGAAAATTTTTGGCTTTTCCATTTACCTTGACATTGATTGGTTTTGGCACTACAACTGCTTGCATCTTCATTCTCTGTAACTTTTAATTTAAAGGAAAAATATTTCTCTACACCTTAAAAAGTGTCTTTCAATCTTTCTTCATGAGACATGAGATTGCCTTCTTCTATGATTATGGCAACATGATTCCATCTAGGTGTTAAAGATCTCAATATATTTTTTATTAAAAATTCATTACTTACAGTTTCCCCAAGTGTAGCCATTTTATTGACCACATCTTTGACTCTCACACAATAGTCTCTGATACTTTCAACTTCTTTCATCTTGAAATTCTCGAACTCTCGCTTCAATGTCTGAAGCTTCACAACCTTAACTTGATCACTACATTGGTAAGCTTCTTGTAGAGTCTTACACGCATCTTTGGCAGTTGTTGCTCCTGATATTCTTGGAAATAAGCTCTTATCAAGAGTTGTCTGAATGTGAAACAAAGCTTGAGCATTCTTCTTCCTTGCTTCCTTTCTTGTTGTGCTTTCATTGCCTGTAAGGAAATTCCAATCATTTGGCTCCTCATAAACTGATTCAAAAATCTCCCACAAATATTCTCCAATAAAAAAAGGTCAGCATATTAATGCACCAATAATCATAATTGTTCGCATCAAATTCTGCAATGGGCATGTTAGAATTCAACATATTTAACTTTGGCGAAATTCCAACAATAAAACTTTAAGTCAAAACAATTTTACCTACTCTGATACCAATTGTAGAATCTGAAATGGCCAATGCTCTTTAAGCCAGTTGATAAACCAAGATAATTATGACATATAAAAAACAATGAAAGAAAATAAAACACAAATCAGTGAGCTGAACATGTAAATATCATATTAAATAAAGTATGTAAATACATTGCCATATAATAAACCTATTTATAATATTATTATCTAACAAGTACTAATTATCTACTCACTACTGACACTACCAATAATTTTGAGCACTAGCCACGCTATTAATTTGCTGCACTATTTTTTTAATAACATAACCACAAAAAATAACAAAATATTTTGACTAATATCAACAATTACATAGCAAGATTGAAGTATTATTTTCAACACTCCGTCCTTTATCACATTTACCTTCAAAAGAAAATAGTTAGTGATAAAAAATAAGCAAAGTCAATGAATATCATTTTTACAATCGAAAGTTAAATTATCAATTATTATATGTTGCATATGATGACAATTCTTTTGTTATTGGTTGAATTCAATGAATTCATTCTACCACTTCTTGCCATTAGTTTAGATTATTTAAATTGAAAAGGGTTATTAGAATGCATCTTGTAATATTGTTGTCCAGAAGATCCGAACATTTCAAGTTATAGCAATTATCGAACATGGCAGGAATTTAGCCTTCTAATCTATTGTGTTGGTGTTGGGTGCTTTATGGAAGTGTTATTTGGAAAATCTTAAAAACTAGAAACTAATCTAATTAATCTGTTACTGGCTAGCCATGTTTATGTAGGGTGATAGCCACTTATTCATTAAAGTTGTTTATGGAGGTGGAGGAATATGTGAATAGTCAAAAGTGGTTAGAATCTAGGAATATTTTTTAAGAAATTTTATGTTTGAATAATATTTTTAATGGTTGAAATCGATTCAGCACTATAAAAAACTTCAAAGGCACCCAAAATATTGAAGCATGATAGCTATACTCTAGATTTACAAAAATCCCTACTGAATTTTTTTAAAATCTTACCAAAATTTCTATAATTTTGAAAGAAAAAAACAAGTTAGTTAAACTAGGCGATCCATTTCCCCGAATTTTCAGGCCTACTTATGATCTTGTCTTGTCCCGTGTACCTCTGACGGTGGCAGCTGAAAACAATGGAACGAGGGTGGGGCAGTCGCTTGGACGTATGTATATTTTATAGGGTAAAAGAAATAAATTTAAATAAATTTAAACGACAATTTCCCACTCAAAAGTTCAAAATTTAAATTATGTAGTTGGAAGTTTAAACGCAATAAGTTACTCTCAGGTCTGTAAAATTCACTTTATTTCCACCACCCACAAATCCCTTCACTGTAAATTTTTTGTAGAGCTTGATAAGGCATGTCAAACGGGTTATGTTGTGGATCTTCAGGAGCTAGATATTTGGGTTATTCAAATAAGTGAATGTTTGGACATACTCCAACTATAAGAGGAGTTTTGGGAGTCCATGTTTAATGTGCCCAAGAGTTATTGGCACTGAAGCGATCAAAATGGAGTTCTCACTACCAAAATGAATGTAAAGAACACACTCCTCCTGCTTGTTGAGCCAATCCATGCACTCCTCTGATTCAATATTTACTCTAATTTCCCCCAACGATTCTACTGGGTGGGTCTAGGAATGTGATCGAGAGGGTGTAAGATTTTTGAGATACAAGGATCTAGATCTGCAAAACGATGAACAAGCTTGCAAGAGAAGGAAGGAAGCGAGCAAGAATTGAGAATAGAATGAAAATAGATTCTGCAATATTAGTTTTTGGAATAAATACATAAAAGCAACTAAGTTAAGCTTAGTTGTACATGCAATAACTAAAGCTAACTGAAGCTAAGTGTGCTTTATCTTATGTTAATGTGTACATGCGCCACATGCAAGCAATAATTTAACTTAACTAAGCAAGTGCACATCACATGCAAGCAGTAAGTTAACTAAAGCTAATCTAGGTGCATGTACACCAACACAGCTAGTCTAAGTGCATGTACACCAACACCCCCCCGTTAAGCATAAATTAGGTGAGTGTGATGCAAAATTAATGAGTCCCGACAACACGGCCATTTTAGGTACCCATATACAATGCAAAAAAAAAAGGAGGAAAGAGGGAAAACCCAGTGGGAAGAAAACCCCCCCTCAAAATATAATGCAAAAGTAGAGAAAAGACAACTGTTAGGCAGTCATGTCCTTCACCCCGAGACGATCTCGCAGGAATCGAAACTTATGCTCAGTGAAAGTCTTGGTGAAGATATCAGCAATCTTCTCAGAGCTAGGACAGTACTAAAGATCGATGATCCCATCATGAATGAGTTCTCTAATGAAGTGCATGTGGATCTCGATGTGTTTGGTCCACTGCCGCTGCACTGGATCTCTGCAAAACTTTAGCATAATTTGATTATCGCACCAGATGATATTTGGATGATGGACATTGATCCCAAGCTCAGATAGGAAATGTTGTAGCCAAATTGCCTGAATAGTGGCATTGACTGCTCCTCTATACTCGACCTCTGCTGATGATAAAGCAATGGCAGCCTACTTCTTGCTTGACCAACAAATTGGGCTGGATCCCAAACTAAGTACATAATCGGAAGTGGACTTGCGATCAATGGTATCGCTAGCCCAGTTTGAATCTGTGAACCCAATGAGATTCAAAGAAAAATTGGTTTCATAATGAATCCCATAGGTGATTGTCCCCTGGACATATCGAAGGATGCACTTTGCAGCGTTCCAGTGTAACTCATGTGGCTCCTGCATGTATCTGGAAACTACTCTAACAGCGTAGGAGAGATCAGGACGGGAGTGAGTGAGATAAATAAGACTTCCCACAAGCTGGCAGTACAATGTGCAATCAACCAATGGTGTGTCTTTTCCATTCCCAAGCTTTATCCCTAATAAGAAAGGTGTGGCAGCTGGCTTGCAGTCACTCATGTGAAATCGTGCCAAAAGATCTCTAGCATACTTTGGTTGAGAAATGGTAATCCCATAATCACTCTAATAGATCTCTAGTCCAAGGAAGAAATTTAGCAAGCCCATGTCTGTCATAGAAAACCACTTATGCAATGCATTTTTAATGTTAGTAATGACAGAAGCTAAACTACCTGTTATCAAAAGATCATCTACGTAGAGCACTATGATCAACAAGGAGTCAATTTTCTTCAAAAAAAGAACATTGGAATTAGATTTGTAGCGTACAAAATTTTGAGATAACAAATAAGAATCTATCTTTGCATACCATGCTCTAGGTGCTTGCTTGAGGCCATAAAGAGACTTCTTTACTTTGCATACCAGAGATGAATTGTGCATGTATCCCAGTGGCTGCTCCATGTAGATTTCCTCCTCAAGATCACCATGAAGAAAGGCATTCTTCACATCCATATGATGCACCTCCCATCCTTTTTCTGCTGCAATGAAGAGAGAGCGCCGAATGGAATCCATTTTTGCCACTGGAGCAAAAGTCTCATCATAGTCAACACCATGTACTTGCTGAAAACATTTTGCTACCAATCGTGCCTTATATCGACTAACTTGGCCATTTTATGCTTTCTTGGTTTGGTAAACTGTTGGGCTGTGAAAGAGGTATGAAATTCTTATGTATTTGTTCATTCTTTTACCATAGATGTACTTCTTCTTGCCTTGGAAAGGTAATTTACCATAAGAATTGCAATTAAATTGGGAAGATTTAAGTTTAGCCTAAAAGATGACTAAAGGTTGTTTTTATTGGCAAAACAGGAATACAAAGATGTGAGCAGCTGTATCAAAGGCGTGGCTGAATAAAATCTGACTCCTACTCCATTCGTGATGAACCATATCCAGCTGAAGCCAAGAAGATATGAACGAATTTCCCGAAAAGGGTAGGGGACAGCTCGGCCTTAAACAGAGTCAACAGAACGATGAAAAAACAAGGAAGGAGCGAATCCCTCAGGATTGGAAGATCCTGAGGGATCGCTGTGCAAATTTATCATATCTCTTGATTTTTCCATCCAAGGATCAACTATAAAGACAATGATCTTTAGTTACCGGGGACAGAATGATTATTATGTAAAAGACATTTTTCGTTAACAGACTTTTATATTTCCTTTGCAATCGAATGTTCATCGACTCTCTGTCGTGAGAGAATGTTGTTTGTAATGTCTTTTGGATTAATATAAAAACACAGGTTTTATATGCTCTTTGGAATTCCGAGTTAAGCCCAGCGGTATTTCACTGGCGCTAAGGGCCCGACTCTGGTGGATTACTATGCTGTTGTATTATTAATCTTTATTTGTTGATGCGTGAAGTGTGTTTCGTATTGATTTCATTTACAGGGTTATTTCATTGATTGTTAAAGCAAGTGCAGAATCATTGTTGTTTCATTCTTTACTGCAATTACATTTAACGATTAATTATCTTATTATTATATTTTGGCTTTGCTGTTCCATAATTACAGAAAGTTGTTGTTCCATTCATCTATGGTTTGTGGTTGGATTGCGATTAACTGTCGACAAGCTTGAGTGTGATGAGTTAATTTTTTAAATTACATTTGCAATTGCTGTTCATTTTATGCTGCTGTTCCTTTTCTGGATTTCATTTCCTTTCAGCTGTTTCACTTGCTTTAAGATCGCCGAACTGTAGTGGATAGAGATATTCTCTCCAGAGTCCCCAGATTTGGTCATCTTACATCGATTTCTAGGGGAAAGAGTTATTGCTACTGCATCCCCGATCGATGTCCAACAAGATTGCTATAGTTTAGCTTTTACATTCATATCATTGTAATTAGGTTTCTTTTCCACGCATTTATTACTTTTGTATTTCTGTGCTACATCCTCACAAGCATTGCTCTTAGATAATTGCAGCCTCAAACATAGTAAACTCTTGAGATAAAAAGACGCTCTCGGATTGATGATTAATGTAGGATAATTAGGTGTTTAAAAGATACCTTTTTATGGTCCAACATTTTGGCATCGTTTCCGGGGAGAGTGTATGCCATTTTAAAAGGAGTAATGCACAACTGATTTCCTTCTGCTTGCGAAGAATTGGGTATTAAAGATGGAAGGTAAGAACCTGCGCACTGGGAAAGAAACACACTTGCTCGCAGCTCGCTTCACAGTAGAAGTAAGTAAGCTTTTATTTTGTGTAGGAATGAAGGATTGTTTTTTGAATGAATAAACCAATTAAGCGAAAAAAAATTCCTCCTAAAAATGAAAAACCTAAGGGATCGGTGACCCTTGGGCGCACGACCTTCATTGACGAAATCCTAAAGAAAACTGAATCTCAACCATCTGTAGGATTTAAAAGAACTACTTCTAGACAGCCTACTAGTTCCCTTCAAGCTACAGAGTCACCATCTGAAGCCTTCACTGAGATAGATAGTCAAACGGAGGGAATTAAGCAAGATTCCCAAGAAATTGAGAATCCTTGCATAGGTCTCCTTCACAAAGGGAACTCCAGCAATCTCCAAGAAGGAGAAGGGGAAACAGGAGAAACTACAAACTCAAAATCACCTATCAAAATTACCCAAACAATAAATAGCCCAAATAGGGGAAGTACTGTTCAACTTATCTAGAACCAAGGTCCCGAGTCACCTCAATCAGTAGGACAATAGGGAATACTTATTACAGACAAAGGAAGTGTTGTTAAAGCTATTTCTACCCCTGTTCGTCAACCTAGAAATTCCCTGGAGATCCCAGAAGGGTATTGGCATATCTTCGATCAAATGGCCCAGAATCAAAATCAAAACCAGCAGCAAACCTCTACGCTGCAATATCCTATAGTAGATACTGTAGTTAACGGACCCATGAAAGCTATCCCTCTTCAACATATTCCCACATTTCATGGTTTGACATCAGAAGATCCAGATGCGTTTCTATTTGAATTTGATGTGTTGTGTAGAGGATATGATTACACCACCGATGCCCAAGAACTGAAACTGTTCCCTTCTACACTAAAAGGAGCAGCCTTACGATGGTTTATGGGATTAGGTGGGGGTGTCATAACTGATTGGGATCATATGAAGGCTTCATTTTTAAAGAAATATCAAGATTATTGCAGGTCTCAGGAATTAAAAGATGAAATATTCCAGATGACAGCAAAACCAAGTGAGACCTTGGAAGAGTATGTGGAATGGTTTCAATATAATTTGCAAAGATCCCCTTATGCATCTGCACCCTTACTTGATAACGTTTAGAAAACTGCATTAATTAGGGGAATGAAAGATCAATGGGTTGAAACATTAAATCTTATGGGAAAAGGTGATATATATCAAGAGAACTATTCTGACATCATTGATTTGTGTATCAGGTGCTCAAGAGGTAATACAAGGTTGAATTGGTAGAACATGACATAATTACAAGGGAAAATAAGACCTCTAGCGAAGGTGTGACGCGTGCAGAGATTGGAAATCTGTTAGAAGAATTTAAGACAAACATAATGGGGACTCTAACAAAATAGTTTGGCATCATGCAAACCAAGCAGAAGCAGGCAGAAGCAGAACAAAACTTGGCAATATTCTGCCCCAGGTGTAGAAAGAAACATAGCCACAAGGAATCGCTGTTGGATATGGTTAAAGTCTGTGCCATTTGCACGAAAGACCACCCTACAGAAGGATGCCCATCGCTTCCTGGCCTAAAATCAGTATATAAGGAGGTAGAGGAAGAATCAGAAGTGGTATGTTTGCTCAACCACCGCCGACAGTGGCAGCCACAACCATCAGGTATGCAAAATGATCCATTTTCTTTTCAGCCTCCTCAATATAATGCTCAACGGTATAGTGGAATGTGGCAGAATCAACCATCCTTCACTAATTGGTCACAACAACAATTTCCTCCTACATCTTGGCCTAACCAAACAAATCAAAATAATTGGCCTAGCTTTCCCTTTTATCCACCATTCTGGCCTACATAATGGTCCCCTTCTACCTCTCAAAACCAGCCCTGGAAGTCAAACTGGAAAAAATCTCCAAATCAGCCAGTTGGGTCAGTTCCTTTCTCTCAACCAACACTGCCAGCACCTTACCCAAACCCCCAGACTAATGTAAGACCCCAACTCCCAGCCCAACCCAATCCAAACCCAAACAATAGACCATTTCAGACTGTACAAATAATGGAACCTCCAGAAACAGAAACTGAACTCAGGGAGTGAAATGATCTTCAATTAAGGTCTAGGCGTATAGTGGAAAGATAGAGAAATAATAATGATCACATTGAAAATCAGTTACCTGAAGAACAAACAGAACAAATTGAGAAGGAAGTGCAACAACAAAATCAACAACGAAATCAGCAACAAGTAACAACTTCCTCTCCACCATTCCCAGAACGATTAATGATACCTCGACCATTAGAACAACCTAATTATGATCTTCTGGGAGAATTAAAAAATTTATGTATAAAAATCCCTCTCCTCCAAGCTATTCAAGATATTCCTATATACACAAAAAATATTAAGGAATTATGCATAAAGAAGCCTAGGAGGAGAACAACAACCAATCCTATTGTCCAAATAGTTGGTACCTTATCTGATTTACTATCAGGAATGGAAACACCTATCAAGTATGAAGATCCAGGAAACCCTATAGTAACAGTGTAGATCAATGGCCAATCATTTCCAAATGCCTTAGTTGACTTAGGGGAAGAAATCAACATTTTAACAACCACTACCTATCAGAAACTTGGCATTACATCACTTGAACCAACAACAACCTTGTTGGAATTGGCTGATCGATCAGTAGTGAAACCAAAAGGCACCTTACAAGATGTCATGGTATCTGTAGATTCCTGGGAGTACCCTGATGACCTCCTGGTTATCAATCCAAAGAACCGACTAGATGGACATCCATTAATTTTAGGTAGACCTTGGTTGGAAACTGCCGATGCTTATATTGGATGCCGACAAGGCAATATGACCATTACAAGGGGAAATTATGTCAAAAACTTAGCTTTATATCCCCCAGCTCAACCAAGTCTATCAATAATTAAAACAAGACAACCACCTGCATCATATTTTGAGGAAAACATGAGGTCACCTCTAACTATAGAAGAAGCTCTGAATTTTAAAGATCAAATAGAGGATGATCTCATTAGTAATTTTATTAATAAATCACAAACTGAACCTCATTTACAATTTCACATGATTGAAGAAACATTCGACAATAAAGAAGAAGAAGATCCTTTCAAAGATATTCATGATCAGGCAATACCTACTACCTCTGTAAATAATATCAAAGTTGTATAAATTGAGCTAGGTAAGACCTTGAACATTAACAATGATCTCACTGCTGAACAAGAAGATAAATTTCTCCAATTATTACGAAAATACAAAGCAGCCTTTGCATGGGATTACCTCGACATGAAAGGAATTGACCCTAAATTATGTACTCACCACATTTATATTGAGAAAGATGCAAGACCCATTAGGCAACCTCAAAGGAGACTAAATCCTCACCTTAAAGACATTGTGAAAGATGAACTGCAAAAACTATTGGATGTTAATTTTATCTATCCAATATCTGATAGTAAGTGGGTCTCCCCATTAGTGGTAGTACCTAAAAAGAATGGGAAGTGGAGGATATGTGTCGATTACCGTGAACTTAACAAGGCAACACAGAAGGACCACTTTCCCCTTCCTTTCATTGACCAGGTGTTAGACACACTGGTAGGAAAGAAATTCTTTTCATTCCTGGATGGATTTAGTGGGTATAACCAAATACAAATTTCCCCTGAAGACCAGGATAAAACTACCTTTACCTGCCCATGGGGCACATTTACCTACCGAGTCTTACGTTTTGGCCTATGCAATGCCCCTTCTACTTTCCAAAGAGCAATTCTCAGCATCTTTGTAGACCTAATAAATGAAGGCCTAGAAGTATACATGGATTATTTCACCCCTTATGGGGATGACTTTGAACCTGCAATACAAAATCTAGCAAAATTATTGCAAAGATGCATTGACACCAGGCTTTTATTAAGCAATGAGAAATGTCTTCTGATGATGACTGAGGGAGTTATCTTAGGAAATTATATTTCAGCAGACGGAATTCAAGTAGACCCTGCCAAAATTCAAATACTCTTGTTAATTCCTACACCCACCACACAAACAAAGGTACGTAGCTTTCTTGGATTTTCTGGTTACTATAGAAGATTTATAGAACATTATTCTCGAATAGCTGCACCTTTATATGCATTGACTGGAAATACTGGTTCTGTTTGGACAGATAAATGTGACAATGCTTTTAATAATTTGAAGAAGCTCGTTGCAACAGCCCCAGTGCTGAGGGGCCCAAACTGGAATTTTATGTTCCAAATTTCATCTGATGCCTCAGACACAGCGATCGAAGCAGTACTTGGGCAGGAGGAAGACAAGAAGCCATATGCAATTTACTACATTAGCAAAAATCTGACCCCTGCTGAATTAAATTATACTGTGACTGAGAAATAATTTTTAGTTGTACTCCATGCTATAAATAAATTTAGACGTTACATTACTGGGTATCATGTAGTGCTTTACACAGATCACTCTGCCATTAAGTTTTTACCAAATAAACCTGTTACAAACGGAAGAGTGACAAGATGGTTTATTTTACTGCAGGAATTTGATATCACGATTAAAGACCGACCGGGCAAAGAGAACCCTGTAGCTGACTTTTTGTCAAGAATGACAAAGCCAATAGACACAGAAGCAGTTGAAGACCTCTTTCCGGATGAACATCTCTTCGCTGTTACTACCAAAACACCATGGTATGCCGATATTGCGAACTATTTGGCAATAGGTAAACTACCCAAACATCTATCCCTTAATGAAAGAAAGCAAATAATACATCGTAGTACCCGTTTTTCTTGGATTGGGGGCTACTTATTTCATACAGGTGCAGATATGCAAATAAGACGATGCGTTAGGGAGGATGAGGTATATGACATTTTGAAAGCATGCCATGATGGACAGTGTGGTGGAAATTTTGCAGACCGCAGAACTACCCATAAAGTTTTACGAACAGGCTACTATTGGCCTACTATTTTTAACAATGCTAAAAAATTTGTGCAGGCCTGTGATAGCTATGAAAGGGCAGGTCGCCCTGGGTAGTCTGATGAAATTCCCTTAAACCCTAAACTAGTGATTGAACCCTTTGAATGCTGGGCACTTGACTTTGTTGGTCCCATTAGCCTTCCATCAAACCAAAAAACATATATCCTAGTTGCAACTCAATATGTTACTAAATGGGTTGAAGCGGAGCCCCTTTCAAGAGTTATAGAGGATTCTGTGATTCAGTTTCTTTTCCAAATATTTGTCCACTATGGCCTCCCACGAGACATAATTACAGATGGTGGACCATAGTTTGTAGGTAACAAATTGGCTGAAACATTACAGAATTATCATATTCAACATCGAATTACAACTCCATACCACCCACAGGCCAATGGCCAAGTCAAGAGCACGAACAAGGTAATTGAATCCATATTAACAAAAACTGTCGCTTTGCATAGACGAGATTGGGCCTATAAACTGCCAGAAGCACTGTGGGCGTATCGAACAACATGGAGACCTACAACATGCTATTCACCATATCAACTGGTATTTGGAAAAGAACCCATCTTTCCTATCGAATTTGAAATTCAAACATTAAGATCAGCTCAAAAGGTGGGTCTGAATTTAGATGAAGCCTAGGTTACAAGACTGCAGCAACTTAACGAATTAGATGAAATTAGACTCTCTTCTCTTCATCATACAACATTAATTCAGCAGCAGAGAGCCAAATGGCATGACGCCCACATCAAACAAAATATCTTCCATGAAGGAGACTAGGCACTTCTATATGATTCTCGGTTTCAGGATTTCCTTGGAAAGCTCCAGACAAGATGGCTTGGACCCTACGAAATACAGAAAGTGCATAATAATGGCACTCTCACATTAGTAACCATTAACGGATCTGGACATTCCTTTAAGGTGAATGGCCATCACGTCCAATTGTATCACAAACCGCTCACCCGGGAATCCTTTTACCAGCAGTTACGGGAAGATTCGACCATGGAAATTCTTGGTGAAGGGGAGAATTCCTCCCCAACGCCACTTTGATAAATCATTCCTTTTTAATTTTGTACATAAAGCATGTTTTTCTGTTTTTTATTTTTGTTTTACAAAATTCATTTTTTTTTCTGTTAGTATTTCTTGAATTTGGTTTCTTTCAAAAAATGTAAAAAATGAAAAAATTCTATTTTTTTCGCACTACTGTTCCTTTCCAAAGGAATAACACTTCTGTTGTTCCTTTTGAAAGAAACAGCAGTTTCACAGAAGTGTTTTTGTTGTTCCTTTCCAAAGGAATAGCACTTTCACCGAATATTTTTTCTACTATTTCACAGTATCTTTGCTATTCCTTTCCAAAGGAACAACATTTTCACAGAGTATTTTCTTGTTGTTCCTTTTAAAAGGAACAACAGTTTCACAGATTGTTTTTGCTGTTCCTTTTCAAAGGAACAACACTTTTGAGTGATTTTGTTTTTATTTGTTTTAAGCTATCATTTTGATTTCTTTTCACTTTTCTAAGGGCAAATATATCATTTATATACAATCATACAAGTTTAAGCTTACTGAGATCAGCACATCAAAACAAATCGTCATTTTTTTAAGGGAATTACTTAGTAATGAAAAAAGAGAGGGAAAAGGGGCATGACCAATAACTTAATATTGCTATTACCATCAAATTAATATGATCGATTACTTTTATCATGATTGGTTCTCTCCCATATGCTATAGCTTTCTTTGATATTTATCTTTGAAATGGAAATAAGGGTATATATTTTTCTATTGAGATGTTCAGACTACTTCCGCCATTCCTACTCTTAAGGAGTGTTGAGCCATCCCTTATGAATAACTGAGGAAAGTGCTATTTGAAAAAGAAAATATTTACCTATCTTAATGATTTTTCAGATGGAAGATAGGGGGTCTCATTAAGAGCCAGCCTACCATGATCATAGAGAAGACAGTGAAGTGGCATTCCCATTATGGCCACCAAACCAGGGAAATGGTCCAAAAGACAATTGAAAATCAAGAAGTCCTTGGAACAGGAGGTATCATCACGAGCCGGCCTGCCCACCTTTCACTTCTTCCCAGTGAACAGAATTTTTATTTATCTGGTCACCAAGCCAGTACAATGGCCTCCATCTTGCTACTCAAAAAAAGAATATAAAGAAACAAAAAAAAAAGAACTTCCTCAGTATGAATAAAGGACAATGGTTTTGTGGGTTACAAAACAAATCTGTCAAGGTTATGGACACCTGTGGGCAACAGAGCTCTGTTGATGGTATTGAAGTCACATTTATGCACATCAATAGTTATTTAACCTTTTTTTTCCTATATTTTTATTTAATATCAAATGAAATGCATGAATTCCTTACTTTTTGAACCTATTATACATGAAAATTATCATGAATCGATCATATTAGTTTATATGGTAAATAATGCAATTATATTTATGTCAATCCTATGATGTCCCTTCCCCTCGTATTTGAATCATTACAACTCGATTTCCTATTCATTACCGATTTATCTCATGCATCGATTTTAGCAATCGCTTAATTTGGTTGACTGCATCATAATTATGCATGTTTTTTTTTCTCACTGTTGTCCTATTGCTGTGCCAAACATGCCACCCTCAATCGACGGTCGAGGATGACCTTTCTTTCATTTGGGGGGCGCAGATGAATGCATGCAGATCAAACTCCGAGATTCTCTTCACCTGTACATGAACTAAATCTCCGCATTAGATTTTTTTACCGTATCTAGACTAGAACCCCCGTATTTTTGGGAAATAACAAGTTTTAGAAAACTGTGCTATGTTGTCCCATTGAGAATACTGTGTGTTGTGAAGAATTAACAAGAACGCAAAGATGGGAGGACGCCCAATCCGCAGTGAACCACAGGTGTTGATCGTCTCTGACGCTGCATCAGCAATTTTAGAGAGACTAGGATGGACTACCTATTTTATGAGAATGCAACAACCCCATGAAGCAGTGGCTACCGAATTCCTATTAAACCTACAGGAAGGATCCTCTATAGTCAGAGGAAGACAGATAGCTGTGTCCGATGAGATAATTGCAGAAGTGTCCGGCATTCCCGCGCAAGGAACTATCTGGACCCAGAAGAAGATTAGGATTCGTGAAGCTATGAAAATATTTCAAGATGACGGACAGACACTAACTGTAAAAGGTAGAGGAGTCCACCCTGCGTCACTAGGTGAACCATGGACCGAATTGGCCAGGATTTTGTAAGCTTACATAACATGCGATGGTAGAAAAGACGTGGTAAGACCTCGCCACCTTAAGCTACTAGTTGTGTTAAAACAGAAGTGTACTATTAATCTGCCTACATTATTAAATTATTTGTTGCATGATATTGCTCGCGGAATTAGAAAAGCCCAACATGAAAATATGGTGGTCAGTCACCATTGTTTAATTCGACTGATAGTGAGCTATAGCCTCGCCCAGCAGCAAACCAGCTGGGAAGAATTTATTGAAGGGGGGTTAGCTCTGCCTGCTCCGAGACGGAAAAGAATGGGCGGCTTAATAGCTGAGCCCTCCACTCACAGAAAATCCTTCCAATTCAAGCGAAGTAAGAAAATAATGGAGGAACTTCTGGGCAGCAGCAACCAGCTCCTGGAATTGCACAACTCAGATGAAGAGGAATAGCCTCCACAGTTGGAGGGAGCAAGTCCTCGTACTGAGGAAGAACAGGAATTAGAAGGAAAAATTCGTTACTCGGATGAAGAAGAAGTAAGTCACCATACCAGTAGCAAAAAACAACCCAGTACGTTGGAAGGAGAAATCCGTTACTCGGATGAAGAAGAAGCCGAAGGAGAAATTCGTTATTCGGATGAGGAAGAGATCGAGGGAAATTCAGAGGAAGAAGAAGCCGAGGGAGAAATTCGGTATTCAGATGAGGAGGAAGGAAGTTATCACACCTGTGACGTGGAAGAGGATAATCGTAGCAGCAGTGGGCATGAAACAAAACCTACTGAAAATGTGAATGCAAGCCCTTCACAGGAAGATCAATTGGCCCAGATTTTAGCCAATATGACTAAGTATGCATGCCCTCATAGCCCTTTGAGCCTTAATATCGATATCAATCAATTACCAGAAAACTCTGATGTTGATAGAGAAATAACTGAAGAAAATCTTAATGAAACAACAAACCCTAGCGAAGCTAGGGTTGCTTCTTCCAAGAGATATGAACAGGAGGAGGAAAATATTGAATCAATACCTCAATTGGGAACCCCCCAGGGCATTGCAGAGTCAGTTGAGAAGATGATCCCTAAGGAATCTATCCAAGAGCATAGAAGAAGAGCAAGGAGAATATTTCGCTGAAGGCATGGCTCAAAACCCTGTCGAGTAGACAGGTTCGGATGAACAGACTATTTTTCATCTATAGGGACCAAGCCTATGTAGCAGCCAAGCTCCGGTGGAGAACCGCGAATCAAAACATACAAAATAGGGAGCCACTTAATTATAGGAATTTTGGGCTAGCTGCAGACCGTTTCATTGCCTATAGCCATATTGTTTTAAAAGAAGGACCATTCTGGTTAGGGTGTAGGTTCCGCAGCCCCATTGTTTGGTACCCCGCCTTGGACTACAAAGCTATTTATGAGCTTCCCAAGGGGCAGAAAGAACATATTCTTGAAGAATTAGCTGCACACCATGGTTTTAGGCCTCTCAATGATAAAATTTCTCCAGCTTACTCTTTGACTGCTCTCCATGTGAACTATAGTTTTCATGAGGGCATGAAAAAGGTTAAGTTGGGGGGTATGTTGGGCTGTGAAAGAGGTATGAAATTCTTATGTATTTGTTCATTATTTTACCATATATTTACTTCTCCTTGCCTTGGAAAGGTAATTTACCATAAGAATTGCAATTAAATTGGGAAGATTTATGTTTAGCCTAAAAGATGACTAAAGGTTGTTTTTATTGGCAAAATAGGAATACAAAGATGTGAGCAGCTGTATCAAAGGTGTGGCTGAAGACAATCTGAATCCTACTCCATTTGTGATGAACCATATCCAGCTGAAGCCAAGAAGATCTGAACGAATTTCCCGAAAAGGGCAGGGGACAGCTCGGCCTTAAACAGAGTCAACAGAACGATGACAAAACAAGGAAGGAGCGAATCCCTCGGGATTGGAAGATCTTGAGGGATCGCTGTGCAAATTTATCATATCTCTTGATTTGTCCGTCCAAGGATCAACTATAAAGGCAATGATCTTTAGTGATCGGGGATGGAATGATTATTATGTAAAAAGCATTTTTCGTTAACAGACTTTTATATTTCCTTTGAAATTGAATGTTCAAGGACTCTCTGTCATGAGAGAACGTTGTTTGTAATGTCTTTTGGATTAATATAAAAACATAGGTTTTATCTGCTCTTTAGAATTCTGAGTTAAGCCCAGTGGTATTTCACTGGCGCTAAGGGCCCGGCTCTGGTGGATTACTATGCTGTTGTATTATTAATATTTATTTGTTGATGCATGAAGTGTGTTTCATATTGATTTCATTTACAAAGTTATTTCATTGATTGTTAAAGCAAGTGCAGAATCATTGCCATTTCATTCTTTATCGCAATTACATTTAACGATCAATTATCTTGTTATTATCTTTTGGCTTTTCTATTCCGTAATTATAGAAAGTTGCTGTTCCATTCATCTATGGTTTGTGGTTGGATTGCGATTAACTGTCGACAGGCTTGAGTGTGACGATTTACTTGTTTGAATTACATTTGCAATTGCTGTTCATTTTATACTGCTGTTCCTTTTCTGGATTTCATTTCCTTTCAGTTGTTTCACTTGCTTTAAGATCGTCGAACTGTAGTGGATAGAGATATTCTCTCCAGAGTCCCCAAATTTGGCCATCTTACATCGATTTCTAGGGGAAAGAGTTATTGCTACTGCATCCCCGATCGATGTCCAGCAAGATTGCTATAGTTTAGCTTTTACATTCCTATCATTGTAATTAGGTTTCTTTTCCACGCATTTATTACTTTTGTATTTCTATGCTACATCCTCACAAGCATTGCTCTTAGATAATTGCAGCCTCAGACAGAGTACACTCTTGAGATAAAAAGACGCTCCCGGATTGATGATTAATGTAGGCTAATTAGGTGTTTAAAAGATACCTTTTTATGGTCCAACATAAACCCACTTGCATCTCACAAGTTTGTGATTGGAAGGTAGCGGAACCAAATCCCAAGTCTGGTTCTCAATGAGAGAGTTATATTCCTCATCCATTGAGGCTTCCCATTTAGGATGCCCATTTGCTTCTGCATAAGTTTGTGGATCAGATCCATACATCATATAAGCATGCATGGGCATGGATGGCTCCATACCTAAGAGTGCTTGCGGATCTTCCTCAAATAGAGGGACAGAGGCAGGATCATCAAGGATATCACTCATGCTGTGCCATTTTTGTGTTGAAGGTGGTCGAGAGTCTTTCGAACTACATGTGGAAGTATGATCTCGATGTTCAACAACTGGTTGTCCAACAGGGGTCACAGGAAATGACTCATCTTCATCAGAATTCTGATCTGAAGTTTCATCTGCATACTCATCAATGAGTGGTGATGGAAACTTGGTAACAAGTTCATCTACTGGTGCATGCAAAATATCTTCGTCAAATTTTACACTCCTTTCAATAAAGAGCTCTTTAGTGTGGATATCAAGCAATCTGTACCCTTTGATTTCATCAGAATATCCAACAAACATGCATGCTTTTCTTTGAGGCTCCAAAGCCTTTCTCTTCTCTGTAGGAATGCGGGCCCATGCTTGAGATCCAAAAATGCGAAAATGAGTAACTTCAGGTTGCATGCCAGTCCAAGCCTCAAAAGGTGTTTTTCCAGTAACAGATTTATGAGGAGATCTATTCTGGATGTATGAGGCACAATTGATCTCTTCAGCCCACAATTTCGATGGAAGAGATCTTGCATGCAACATGCAATTAGCCATCTCTTTCAAAGATCGATTTTTCCTTTCAGCCACGCCATTTTGCTGTGGAGTGTAAGGAACCGTATGATGCAACTGTATGCCTGCTTCATTACAAATATTCTTGATATATTTGTTGACATATTCTGTTCCATTATCTGTGCGAAGTATCTTGATGCGTTTTCATGACTGATTTTCTCCATGCGCTTTGAAAATATTTAGATGTTGAAAAACTTCAGACTTGAGTTTCAAGAAGTAAACCCAAATGAATCTCGTGTAATCATCTATAAATGACAACACATATCTTGCTTTGCTCATTGAAAGCACCAGAAATGGACCCATGAGATCACTATGTGCAAGTTCCAAAGGTGAAGAGGCTCTCCATGCATGCCCCTTCTCGAATTTGTCTTGTGGATGCTTTGCAAGAGCACATCCATTACAAACACCATCTGAAAATTCAATGGTCGGCAATCCTTTGACCATCCCTTGCTTACTAAGCTGTTGCATATATCTGAAATTTAAGTCCCCAAATCTCTTGTGCCAAATCCTACTTTCTTCATTTGCATGCATAAGTAGCAAAATAGAATCTGATTGAGGAACAAAATTAGAAAATGTATATAGACGAGATTGATCATTTACCTTGCCAGATGCAATCTTCAAGTTGGTTTGCATGTCATAAATGCTCACGGAATCTGGGGTAAATTCCACTTTCCTTCCGATGCATGTGTGTGTCATCTGATACACTGAGAGAAGATTCACAGAGAGCCTTGGAATCTGCAAGGAATTTTCAAAACATCCATCTTCGAATTGCACTCTTCCTTGTCCAGTTGCTGCAACTGCAGAATTATCCCCCATGAGAATGGGAGGACCTGAGTATGCATGTAGAGAAGAAAAGGATTCCTTTGAAGAAGCCATATGATGTGAAGCTCCTGAATCGATGATCCATTCTTGTGGTGCATAATGAAGAGCAATCAAAGCATGCCCATTACCTCTTGGATCTGGTGCTTTTCCTCTAGACTTCTTCTTGGCATTCTCGAGAATGTGGTCTCCAAGATTGTGTTGCTGGAGTGTCTGCGCCATAAGATCTATAGTCTTCTTCATGCATTCAAATTCGGGATGAAAACCACGGTGGCAATAATTGCACATGATTGCCCTTCCATTCCTTTCCTTTCCTTTGAGCCAGATGATCCATCAGGGGGTTTTTGATTTCCTCCCTTTCTTGGATCAGGATCCTTATTCCCTTTTCCTTTCTGATGGTCTTTGGAATTTGCCTTTCCTTTTGCATGCACAGTAAGTGCATGTGCTTTGGAATTTTTAAGTGTGCCCATTTTGATGAGCTTATCTTGCTCATGCATCAAATACTGAATAAAAGAATCTAGTGAGGGAATCTTCCAAGCTGCACCAGTTGTAGATCTGACTGTGTGGAATGTAGAGACGAATACTGCACACTCTAGACCAAGTTTTGATAAAATGGAAAGAATCAACTGATTTTCTTGCTTGGATTTGTCGATCCCGCATCCTTTCAGCTAAACCAAAAAGGCTTTATACCTTGTGAAAAAATCTTGGATGTTCTCAAAATTTCTCGGATCTAATGAGTTTAACTCATTTTCGAGAATGTGACCTTGCCTTTCATCCTGTTTTCCAAACAATCCTTCCAAAATTTGGAGTTGAACATGATTCAACATGAAATAGCAATTTTAGAGAGATAGATAAACATAGGATGCCGAAGGCCTCATCCATGCAATTGACATATCTTGTTTTCTCCATTGCTGATGTCGGTTCAACTTCCGTTTCCATGGTTATTCGAAATAAGCCTTTACTTCTGAGATGAAGTTGAATCTTTGGCTTCCATTCGAAATAATTATATGGAGTAAGAATTTTCGATTGTGGAAACTCCAATTTAGACTCCATTCTTTGTTGTTGCTTCAATCTTCTGAACCTGCAAATAAAATTGCTTGTGCACTGATTACAAATCCCTGTGCTCTGATACCATGTAAGATTTTTGAGATACAAAGATCTAGATCTGCAAAACAATGAAAAAGATTGCAAGAGAAGGAAGGAACTGAGCAAGAATTAAGAATAGAATGAAAATTGATTCTCCAATATTAGTTTTTGGAATAAATACATAAAATCAACTAATTTAAGCTTAGTTGTACATGCAATAACTAAAGCTAACTGAAGCTGAGTGTGCTTTATCTTATGTTAATGTGTGCATGTGCCACATGCAAGAAGTAAGTTAACTTAACTAAGAAAGTGCACATCACATGCAAGCAGTAAGTTAACTAAAGCTAATCTAGGTGCATGTACACCAACACAACTAGTCTAAGTGCATGTACACCAACAGAGGGAGCAGAGGTCCTATTGTTCGCTTGTTTTTGGCATGCTTCTGAAAAAACTCCATGAAATTTTCCTACAGATCATAGAAACTATTGGGGATGAACCTCCATCTCTATACGCTCGAGGGTCAAATAACATCAATTAATATTATTTAAAACCGTGTGCCTATGCCTGAGATTTTATTGCAAGAGAAATAAGAAATATTTGATGGCGATCAAATTTTATGTCGATGTTAGTGATGCCATCCCCGACCAGACATAATGATAAAAGTATGCCATTGGGCCCTGATATACAATATTTTATTCTTTTCGTTCTCACAAGAAAATGATACAACAAAAGCTTAAAGCTTTGTGCATAGCCGGCGAAACAAAAACTTTTTCAAAAATATTACATCTTAAACAAAAAGTTGTCTACATAAACAGAAGATCAAAATTATTAACCAAAACTCAAAAATAAATGAACTCCCACTCACAATAAGTTCACAGTACCATTTTCTCCACAACCATTTGACCTATGTAGCTAATAATGCATTTCACTAAAACTGCCTTCCAGTCCTTTCTTTGATAAATGATCAGCTACATTTTTCTTCTCCCTATAGACATGATGGAAAGAGATGATATAAAAGGAACTCTCTAAGATTTTTATTCTCTCCAGCCAGTGAGCAAGCGATCCCATGTTGATAGAAGCTTTCTGATTCATGTGACCAATCAATATTTTGAATCCCCGATAATCCAGATCTTGTCCATGTACAACTGACTAGCAAACCAAAGAAGTCCCCAGAGAGCCAGAACTTCAGCCTTCGTATTCGTTCCTATTCCACCATTCCAGAAAATTTTGTAATGGCACTCAGGTGAAATCAATAACCAAGCCCCATAGCCACAAATAGAGTGTTGTGAGGCTCCATCAAAATACCCTATAGGATAAAGAACCTCATGGGGGAAGAAACGATTCGAAATATCACCAAGACGATTTTTTTCAATCTTCAAGTGTTCCCATGAGCTAATAATCTGAAAAGCAGTATTAATGGGATTACAAGGAGTGCCCTCAAAAATTTTCTTGTTTCAAGTACACCATATATGCTAATGAAATTGAATAGGAATTGTCCTAACATGCTCCCCTCTGTTAAGCCACCATCTCGTATAATCCTCCATTGATTGATAAGCTGGAATATTGATCTTAAGATTTGCACAAACAAATTCCAGTGTTTCAAGAGAAAAGGGGCATAAATAAAACATATGGAGGTTGTCCTCCTCCTCTTTCCCACATAGCAAACAAAAACCAGGTCCCTGCCACCCTCTTTTCTATAAATTTCTCCAAGTTTGATTTTTGTCCTTCCATACAAGCCATAAAAATATAATCATTTTTATTTGAACTTTGGATTTCCATAAAATATTAAACCAAAAATCAAAATCCTGTGCCACCTTCTTTTTTATCAAAATTGAATATATTTTCTTGGCTTTCAGACCCTCCTTTGCTTCCTTACCCTCCCATAAAAGTCGATCACCCTCTGCCATCCTGCACAAACCCATCCAATTAAGCTTGGTCACATAATGCAGCCACTTACCTTCCCAGTTTATGTCCAACCCCAAATCAATAAAGCTTTTCCATCTCGGGACCACCCCAACCCATACATCAATAATATATTGAATGAAGAAAATCCCCCTTTGGTTTAACATATATACTAAGTCCTCAATTTAAGGCTGAAGGTCATCCATTCCCAACAACTTCCAGCTACCAATAAGAATTTTTGACCCATTGCCAAAAACCCATTTCATATGTTCCATAATAACAGACCACATATTGCCAAAACCTTTCAAAATATTCGATCTGCACTTACATACGATCCAACCCGATATGGCCATATCCTCCACAGAAACTCCACCCAAGTACTTCTGTTTGATTATATCATGCCATTTAATTTTACCATGCAAACACCGCCATAAAGACTTTACGATGAGGGAGTTCCCAAATATCTCCATATCTAAAATGACCGAGCCCCCTCTACCTTTAGGGAGTGTCAAGACTTCCCATTTAGAAATATGGATGGATATTTTATCTCTTCCCCTTCCCCAAATAATTTTTTCCATAATTTTCCTGATTTCCCTCAATGTTTTCTTTGGAAGAATGTAAAGATGAGCCCAATAGAAAGTGATTTGTTGAAGGACAGCCTTTGTCAAAATCAGTCTACCACCTCTTGATAACCACTTTGATTACCAAGTATTAATCTTATTCCGGTATTTAATTATCATCCAGCTCGAATCTTCCACGGTATAATTTGAAGCTTTCATTCTGAAGCCTAAGTATGTCAGCCCAACTTTCAGAGGAGCCATATTAAAATTAAATAGAACAGCTAAATCCCAAAACTTCACATTGTCCCCCTCTGTATAGTAAATGCATGACTTCTCTACACTGGCCAACATCGCTGTAGCGTCGCTAAAAAGTTTTAAAATTTCATACATAACCATCCAATATTTCCTAATCAGCATCCTGAAGATGAGAATGTCATCAACAAACAAATTGTGAGTTGACTTCAATTGAGCACCGATTTCAATGCCGTTAAACCTTCCATTCTCAGCTACCCTATTTATTTTTATACTTAAAGCATCCATAACTAATATGAATAATAGAGGTGATAGGGCACACCCTTGCCTCAAACCTCTGCTTGGATAAAAAAACTTAGAGGCAGATCCATTAATAATCACATCCATATAAGTTTTGGTAATGCACGCCATGATCCAAGTGAAAGCCTCCCGAGCAAGATCAATTTTAAACATAACAAGACGCAGAAATACCCAATCAACATGATCATATGCTTTCTTAAGATCAATCTTCATCACTGTCGCTTCCATCTTCTTTGAATGAATAATATGAATTGTTTCTTGAGTAGCCGCTACGACATCATGAATATTATGATTTTTTAGGAAACCATATTTCTCTGGAGTAATGAAACTTGACAAAACTCCCTTCATTCTCTCAGCAATTACTTTGGGGACAATTTTATAGATGGTGCTACATAATGAAATGGGTCTAAAATCATCAAAAGTAATCTTTCCATTATTTTCAGTGATTAGAACTAAGAAAGTCGAATTTATAGTTCCTTTGATCTTACCAGTGAGTCTCACTTCCTCTACCATATCAGTCAGGTCCTCAATAATTTCCTCAATAAAATGAAGAAAAAAGTCCAGGGACCAACCATTCGGCCCCGGAATTTTATCAACAGCAAAGGATCTTAAAACTCTCTTAATCTCCTCAGCAGACACCTTCCTGAAAAACCTTTGATTTTCATCATCATTAAACATAACAGGAAACTCTCGAATCATTTCTAGGTGCTCCTCTGAGACAGGAACCTTCCTTTGTTGATAAAGAAACCTGAAATAATCGACCGTAGCCACTTTAATATCCTCTGTGGAACATATGTTCCTGCCACCATACTCAATGTCCCATATCGCATTTTCTTTTCTTCTGCCAAAAGCATACTTGTGAAAATACTTTGTGTTTTTGTCACCTTCATTCAGCCAGGTGGCCCTACTTTTTAACCTCCAATATGACCCCTCATTCTTTAGAAAACTTTGGAGCACCACTTCAATACATTTAAGCTTGTCCGAAAAATCATCACTCTGATTACCATCGGTCACCTCCTTATGAATCCTGCCCCTTTCTAAAAGAATAGACCGAATCCTATCTTTTTCCTTCCTCAATTTGTCCCTTTCCTACCTTCGAACCACAATCTTCATACCCCTCATAATAGTGGCAAAATTTAACATCGCCGAAGAGCCCACATCCCTTTTATGGTGTTGTAAAAATTCATTTATCATAACATTAAATTCTGCATCATCCAACCATCTTTTATTGTATTTAAAAGGATATCCCGAAGGCTTCATCTCAAAATCCGACATCAGTGAGATCGATCTATGGTCTGATAAAGTGACATCCTCTGCATAAGCCCTAATGCCCTTCATGCACAATCTTAAACCAAATCTTACCACAAAGCGATCAATTCGCTTCCCAATAAATTGATTCCCATGCCTACCATTCATCCAAGTAGGATAGTTTTCAGACAAAGGCAAGTCAGTCAATTCAGCATCCATCATGATGCCCTTAATAATCTTAGCAAAGGGATTGACCCTACCTTTTTTCCCCCGAATCTCATAAGGATGAAATGTATAGTTGAAGTCGCCAACAATAATGGAATTATTCAAGCTTAAAAAACCACAATCATACAATCACGACCAGAAAGAAAGTTTAACAACATAGGGCGCATAGATATTAATAATATGTATGCGCTGACAGAAACCCCTCCAATATCTAGAAAGAATCTTACCACCCAAAAAACCGTAAGGTTTAATGGTAAACAACCTCAGATCCCACAGAGTAGCACAACCACCCGATAGCTCAGTAGCATCAGTCACCGCCATGTTCCATTAGGGAAACATGGAATGAAGAACAACAATTGAATGATCAACGCCCACCATGGTTTCTTGTAAAAGAAATATAGAAGGCTTAACAAAAACAAATAAATTTTTAAACGACAAATATTGTCATGAACCCCCCTCCTGCGAATATTTAGGGACACGATCTTCATAGAGGAGACTCTAAATCATGGGTCAATGTTCTAAGGGCCCTACCAATGGCCAGCGACATCGGAACATCCTCGAAATTACCATCCGGTAAATTATAACGAAGACTAGACACTGACACTAATTTCTTCTTCCTCTTCAAATTACCCTTCCCCGGATGAATCATAACATTCGATCTCGAAGAGGGGCTAATAAATATAGTTGGGGAAGAAGGACCAAAACACACACTAAGAGGAACCAAACTCACATCTGTGTTAGACAATAAAAACTCAATCTCACTTACGATATAATTTCTAGGAGAAGAGAACTTGTCATGAGAAGGCGACAGATGAGGAGGCGAAGGAGGACCCATCTTAAGAACAGGCGCACCCGGGGACCGAGGTGGTAGAACAAAAAGTGGAAATCTCATGCTTAAGAAAAAAAATAGGGGAGCCCTCCGAATCCGATAACAAAGACAACTCGGGTGGAGTATTCACAATCGATAAACCACTCAGATGTGAATCCCCAGACTTCAACACTAAATTTTGAGCAAGTTGAACATTAATCCCACTAAAAATAGAGTGAGGAAGAGCAGTAGATGTAAGCTTACCCGATAAAATCGCTGCAACATCCCCCATCACTGTAGATGACGTCAGTAGGCCAACATCAGCATTAGCCTTCACATTGGTATATTGCTACGCCCGGTTCTACTTAAAATCTTCACGCCACTTCGAGCATTTCCTCATCAAATGTCCCATTTCGTGACACAGGTGACACCAAAATGGAACCTGCCAATAGTCTATCTTCTGCCTATATACCACACCCTCCCATTTTAAATCAATCTCTGTCAGAAATCCACCAGCAAAGGGCATCTCAATAAGCACCCATGCTACTCTACTAAGCAACATAAACGAAAGAGATTTGGTAATTAGGTAATGATGAAAAACATATAAATTTTAAAATGGTATAAATTGAGTTTTTATAATGAGTGGTTTAAATTTTGTTAAATAAAATTGAAAATGGTATAAATTGAGTTTTTATAATGAGTGGTTTACAATTTTGTTAAATAAAATTGAAAATGGTATAAATTGAGTTTTTAATGCTTTGGATGAATCGAAAGTAATTTGAAGTATACTTATTGTAGGTTCAAAATTCACTTTTAATGTAGATAGTATTTGGTTTTGAAACATGTATTATCATTTTTGACATTACAATAATAAGATTATATTTTTTGAAGTTGTATTTAGTCATTATTTTATACATGGTATTATTTAAATAATACCCAATTTAATTATATTTTCATTTATTAAAAAAGTTAGATAGTATTTGGTTTTGAAACATGTACTATTATTTGTTGAC
The DNA here is from genome assembly GCA_034641835.2 of Pinus albicaulis. Classification (NCBI taxonomy): domain Eukaryota; kingdom Viridiplantae; phylum Streptophyta; class Pinopsida; order Pinales; family Pinaceae; genus Pinus; species Pinus albicaulis. Next base: position 382,701,239 of record CM076577.1, read on the forward strand.
ATTACAATAATAAGATTATATTTTTTTAAGCAGTATTTAGTCATTATTATATACATGGTATTATTTAAATATTACCTTGTTTAATTATATTTTCATTTATTAAGAAAGTTATTAGAGTATATTTTCATCTATTAAAAAACTCATCAAAATTGAAAATGACTTTAGCATTTCACAACAATTGTGATATATTTTGTTTTTCTTCTTAGTATAACAATAATAATTTCATTTGATTAGTATGAAAATGATATTTTTTATTGGCATGTTTCTTTTCTATATGGTTGAAAACTTAAGTTTGTTTTTTAGTTGAAATTTTAAGTATGGATACTTAAAATGGTAAAAGTGATTGAATATTGTTATTTCAATATTTTTTTATTGGAGTGTCCAAAATACTATTTGGAAAAAAATAGAGAAAGAACAAGGTGAGTTAAATGTGTACTAGAAGAAAATTTGCATTGTAAAATTTCAATGACAAAAAAAACTTTAAAAAAAAATCTAATAATTCATTTTCTTATAATAATTTGATTAATTTTGATAAATTAAAATTTCTTGTCTCCTCTCCTCTCATTCCCCTTTCTTGAATCTTCATTGATGTTATTTCACTAGATTTCATTTCACTCTTAGGCCCTCAAATTGATAATTTATTTTTAGGCCTTTCCCCTCCTTAGTTTAAAATAATAATATTTTAAAAATATTATTAATCTTATACAAAAATTTTATTAATCTGATACAATTTTTACAGTAAAGAAAAAAAGTTTCCTTTAACATTTGTTATGCATAAATTCGATATCCCCCTTACTTTTATTATTTTATTTCATCAATTGAATACCCTTCCCCTTATTATAAATTCATCTATTATTATCATCCAAATATTCTATTTAATCTTAATTTTATTCTAATTTAAAATTAAATAATCAAATATTTAAATTCATTAATTTGATCTCCCTATCAGTTAATTATCAATTATTAATGAATCCGATATTAAATTTATAATTTTATTTCCAAATTAGTTTCAACACTTTGACTCATTTAAATTTTATTCTAACTTCAAATTAAATAATTCAATAGTTTGATCTCCCTAATGGTTAATTATCAATTATTAATGAATTCGATATTAAATTTATAATTTTCTATTTCCATATTAGTCTCAATACTTTGACTCATTTAATGCTCTTAATCCCTCTTAATCTAATGGCTAACTGCTAATTTCTTGCTCCCTATAAAATTTGGGTCCATCACTCTTCTCATCTTATGTTTTGGCTTCCTATCCCTGAATATGGGTGAAGTGTTCACTCGAAACATTGGGCTCAACGAACAATACACACAGCTCTCTAGAAGCTCTCAACATTCTTATGTTTATGACTATGGAAATTTCCATTCTCTAAAATTAAAATTTATTTTATATACACACACAAGGAATTGTTTGGAAAAAATAACCAACACATACTGGAAGGTTTAACAAACCAAAGTTATGTTTAATTTAACTTAGTTTATTATTAAGTTAAGCATTTTTTTCTCTAATATATGTGGATGACAAGAATACATTTTTTTTTCAATTTTTCATGTTTTAGGTAAGTTATTCAATTCTATTTCCATAGATCCATTAAATTACATAACTATAGAAAAGCATAAAGGATACATGACTTGTTTTCCTACATGAAACCAAAACAATATATAAATATCATGTGATTTTCTCAAGAAACCTCTTTACTCATAGTGTTCACAAAATTGTGAAAAGAAACGATGAATTTTCCATTGGTAAACTAGGCCAAACTAGTTATTAGCATAGTAGAAGGTCAATCTAAATTCTAACATGCACCTGTATGGGTTTTAAATTCAAGAAACCATAACAACCTTATTCTAAAAGTTGGTAATGTAGGTAAAACTAGAGATAGATATTGACCTAAGAAGAACCCATATCTAAGAGCATGAAGTTAAGGGAAAACATGGGTAACATTTGCACCTTGAGTAGATAAAATCTCTATTGGGTTGTCCTTTGAGCATCATGTTGATTCTGATATCATAACCACACCATGTTTCTTTTCCAAACATGAATAGAGGGTGACTAAACTATGACTCTATTTACCTAGATTATCCATCTATTTCCTAGGCTCAAGGAATTCCAATTTTTAAACAAGAAGAACATTGTTAAAAAATATTTTGTAAGAAACTAAATCTTAATGCAACTAAATCTTAACGGTCTTGAAACATTTGGTTTCTCTGATGAACTTGGTTCCTAGATCCAAAATAAAGTCGTTAACTAATAGATTGACATCCTCATCCTCTCAATATACATGTTACACTTTGAGATATTCAGTCATGCCTTTGGGCTTCTACTTAATAATAGACGAGAATGAACCCTAGAAGGTGCCTCTGAGCGTGAAAAAAATTGTATCCACTTTGTTTCTATGGGAAGGGGATTTTCCATACTAAGTGGAATGAGGATCCATTGTAACTAGAGTTAGAAACACACTTTAAACAAGGGACCCCAAATAAAGCTTTGAACAAAATGAGAATTAACATAAATGTGAATAACGATTGGTGGAATTTTCATAGGATTATTACCATAATGCTACATTGGATCCAAAGCCTCAGGGCATGTTGCAGTCTTATTGCATTCATGTCGCTTTTTTACAACATAATTAATGTGGAGTCCAAATACATAATTTAAACAACTCTACTTTAAAAAAGGCCCATTTGGCCGATGATCCTTGTTAGATCTATGAATTACCTTCTCCAAATGCACATGCAGTGAGACATCAACTTACTAGCATGTGGCAGGTGATAGGACAAAGCCACTACATTGGATATGAGGATAAACTCTTTCAATTTAATAATATCATATATTCATCAAAATTTTTAAATCTAAAATTATTAATATATGCAAATGAACTTTAAAAAATGGTAAAAATATTAAAATATCATTATTTTAATAAATAATATTGAAAATACAATTTTAACATTATTTTTTAATATCTAATAACAAACAATAAAAATTTAAGACCAAATACAATATTAAAATATACTTTAAAAATGATCAAACCATTATAGGAAAATAATGTATTTATTCAATTTAAAAGAGAGCATTTTATTTCATATTCATACTAAATATATAGAAAATTCATAGAGTCATAGATACTTTCCACATGGGAAATGAATCCCTTCAGATAGTTCCAAAAAATCTTCCCACACAGGAAACAAACATATTCTAAGGGTCCAAAAATGCATAGCTGACAATAATAGTAAAAAGGCTTAGTAATGTATATGATGTACAAAAAAGGATAGTAATTAGATTTTAAGGCCACCACTTAAAGTTAGGTTGGACTTATTACCCTGTATAGTAGTAATAAAAATAGATGAAATATAAACAAGATAAAACCAAAAATCGATAGAAGAAGCATTGTACTGGAGAGGAGGTCATGTAATTATCTACTTCTAGTATTGACCAAGATTTTGATAGATTAGACTACAAGCTAAAATGGACAAAGGTGGGAGCATATCCTCTGAAATTAGGATTGGATTTACCTTAGAGCCTTTCGACCTCCTAAAGCCCACATGATCATATACATGTTTTACCTCCTCTACTTCCACATTTAACAAATATTTGGATAACTAAGATCCCTTTAACAAGGGGCTAAAATTTACCCTAAAAAATTGAGAGTTTTTGTTGAAGCTACACAATCTAATATCACTCTAAATTTATGGTTTGTGCTAACATAACTTTCATAGTATAGTACATTTATGCTAATATTAAGTACTATGTCTCCCTAGTATTAGAATTTCTTAATTCTTGGACTCAAATTTAAGCCTCCATTAGTATATGAGCCCTATCAATTCCCTCCCACAGTCATCGAACCTCCATATAGACCTCACATATGGCATCCTTACTCCATATAAGGAATATGTATAAGAGCTAGTAGTGCGATCATACATATCCTATGCTATGTGAGTCACATACTGCTACTCATAACCTTGAGTTCAAGTTATGTTAGAAATTAAGAAAGGAAGAAATATTCTCTTATATTGATAATTAATTTTGATATTCTTGAAGTCTTATTAACTTTATTGTATGTTATTCTTTTATATTCTTTTCATAGCAATCATCAAATAAAAAACATGAATATCAATGACACCAAATATAGGCACTCATATAGGGCTAAAACCCCTCTATAGGGGAAAACCCAGTCAAACTATTCCACTAATGAAATTGAGACAAATGAAGACATTAAACCAGACAAAAATACCTCCTTCCTCCATCAAGTCATCTTCCAAGATGAATTTTCAAACTTCAGTAGTATCTTCTTGTCTAGTAGCTTCAACCCAGCGAAAGTCTAGAATTTCAGCCCCAACTTCTAGAATTCCAGCCTTATTGCAAATCTGAAATTTCGACCTCCACAACAAATTCATAATTTCACACATGTGAGTAAAAAGAGAGAGAAAAATGTCTCCAAACTTCTTCGCTAGATTTTTTCTCCTTATTCATTGAATTTTTCACCCCATTTTCTTCTCCAGCAATTGCAAATCGAACTTGTTATGAATGTGGTCCAAATGAGATCAATTTGTTTCCTTCATATAGTGGATTCTTCCACTCAATTAGGCTGACTTCTCTGGGTTGAGGCCAACTTGTTGGTGGAGAACTAAATGACCAAATTTACATAAAAATAATTTTTTTCTTGATAGATAAATCCCAATAAGGTTCTTTTACATGTTGACAATGACAAGGACTCTTGACATAAGCCCTAGGAGCCTTTAATGGAGGCTTTGACCTAAAAATGATTGACGCAGTCATGAAACCCATGCTTTGATAAGTTAATTTCTTTTACAATAAAATTTATTTTTCTTTCTTTTGACAAATTCATTACATTATGACTCAAACGAAATTATGAAGACTAATACTAGTTACATTTTTCAACACTCCCAATCATAATTACACATATATAGAGGTACATGGAATATATCAAAATGATATGCTCTATGAAGAGTCACAACACACACAGTGTTATAGATTAGATAGCTAACGAGGGTAGTCTAAAGGATTGGAAAAATGTGTACTCAATCCGTGGACCTATGTATATGCAAGTACATATATAAAAGTAAAATTTCATAAATGCAATTGTATTTATTTATATGTGTGATTTATGTATATCCATGCTTCTATAAATTTTCTCATATACAGAAGTTGCACATATACGGAAGTCATCTTCCATATATGTATGCTTCCACATCTATGTGCATATATGGAAAATGTGCATATATAGAAGTTACACATATAAAAAATTCAAATTTCGTATATGTACTCTTCCATATATACATGCATATAAAAAAGATACACATACACAAAATTCATCTTCTATATATGCGCATTATTATATATATGCACATATATATGTAAATGATGACTTCTTTATATGGATAATTTCTTATTAATATGCATATACATATGGAAATGTGCATATACAAAATATGGATTCTATATATTCACAACTTTTGTATATGCACAACCTTCTATATATGCACAACTTATATGCATGCACATAGATACGAAAGTGTGCATATACAAAAGATGACATCCATATAAATGTGAAGCTTACATTTTTTCCCACACTTTAAGTGAAGAAATGACTCTATAAAAACAACCTTATCTTAAACAAACTAAATTCCTCACAATAACCACATGATAATTTATAGTTTAGGTTAGGACCACAAAATAACTTGTGTTCATATACAAAATTTGCGCATATAAAAAAGTTAAGCATATATGGAAGCCATTTTCTGCATATGCATGCTTCCATATATATTTGTTCATATACAAAAGTTGCACATGTACATAAGTCATATTTTGTATATGAAAAACTTCTTCATATGAAAATATATATGGAAGTGATGACTTTTGTATATGCCCAACTTTTGTACATGCACATTTATATTAAAGCATGCATATATAGAAAGTGAATTATGTATATATGTACATATATAAAAACCGCGCATATATGGAAAATGAGTTCCATATATATGTGCATATATAGAAGTTTCACATATACGAAATTCATCTTCCATATATGCACGCTTCATATATATGAGCATACAAAATATGCACATATATGGAACCCATATTCTGTATATGCACAACTTATATATGTGAACATATATAAGGAAGTCTGCATATATAGAAAAGGATATAGATATGCAAGTACACATATAGAAGTCGACTTTCATAAATACACTTGCATTTCTGCATATGTGTGATTTCCATATATGTGCACTTCCATATCTATGTACATATACAAAAATTTCGCATAGATGGAAACCATCTCCCATATCTATGTGCATATACATAAGTTGCACATATACGAAAGCTATCTTCCATATATACACGCTTCCATATATAAATGCATATACATAAGTAATATTTTGTATATGCACATATATATACAGAAGAAATAATTTCTATATATGTACAACTTATGTGTATGAACATATATGAAATATGGATTTAATATCTATATAAAAACCATATTCCATGTGTGGACCTTTTTATATGCATATATATATGCAATACCATATATAGAAGTTGAATTTCATAAATGCATTTGCACTTCTACATATGTGTGATTTATGTGATTGCATGCTTTCATATCTATGTGCATATACAAAAGTTTCACATATACAAAAGTTGCAGATATAAAAAAGCCATATTTTTTACATGCACGCTTCCTTCCCTTTTAACTCTTATTTCAATAGACCTTCAATTTGTATTTTTATTTCCTCCTTTACCTTAGCTCTAATACCATGTTAGAAAATAAAAAAGGCAGAAATATTCTCTTATATTGATAATTACTTGTAATATTCTTGAAGCCTTATTAAATTTTACTTATATTCTTCTTTTATCTTCTTTTCATCAAGCAATCATCAAATACAAACCATGAAGATCAACGACATGATATATAAGCAATCAATTAGAGCTAAAACCCCTTTCTAGGGGAAAACCCAATCAAAATATTCTACTAATAAAATTGAGACAAAATAGGAACTTATACCGAACCAAGACCTTATCGAAAACTAGAAGACCTCCCTCATCCATCAAGTCATCCTTTCAAGATGATTGCACAAACTTTAGTAGTCTCTTACTTTCTATCAACATTAGCCCAGAAACAATCTAGAATTTTTGCCTCGACTTCAAAAAATTTAGCCCTACTTCATATATAAAATTTTGGCCTCTCCAACAGATTTAAAATTTCACATATGTGAGTCAAAAGAGATGGAAAATGGTCTCCAAACTTATTTTCTAGGGTTTTCTCTTCTTCGCAATGTTTTTTCTCCTTTTTCCTTAAATTTCATACCCTATTTTCTTATCCAACAATTTCAAATCAAACTTGTTGTGAATGTGCTCCAAATGAGATCGAGTTGTTTCCTTTATATAGTGGATTCTTCCTCAGGCTAACTTGTCTATTTTGAGATCGACTTGGTGGAGGATACACAAATTTCCTAATTTACATAAAAATAAATTTCGTTATTGATAGATAAATCCCAATAAGGTTTTTTTACATGATGAAAAGGACAAGGATTCTTGACATAAAGCCTAGAAGCCTACAATGAAGACTTTGACCTAAAAATGGTTGACCCAAGCATGAAACCCATGATTTAATAAGTTAATTTATTTTATAATAAAATTTCTTTTTCCTTCTTTGGACAAATAAATTACATTATGACTCAAATAAAATTATGAACTCCAACACTTGTTAGATTTTTCAACACTCCCTCTTAAATAGGAGGTATTCATGATTTACACATATACAAAGGTACATGGAAGATCTCAAAATGATATGATCTATGAAGAGTCAAAACACACACAGCGTTATAGATTACATACCTGATCAAGGCACTCTAATCGAGTGAGAATAAGGTGTACTCAATGTGTGTACCTTTGTATATGCATATATATATATATGAAAGTGCATATATAGAAGTTTACTTTCATAATGCCCTTGCAATTATGCATATGTGTGAATTATGTATATGCACGCTTCCATATCTTTGTGCATAATAAAAAGTATGCACATATACAAAAGCCATATTTCATATATGTACGCTTCGATATCTACATGCATCTATGGAAAATGTGCACATATAGAAGTTACGCATATACGGAAGCCATCTTCCATATATGCATGCTTCCATATATATACATGCACATACAAAAGCCATATTTTGTACATGTTCACCTTATATATATATATATATATATATATATATATATATATATATATATATATATATATATATATATATATATAAGAGATGGCTTCTTTATATGCATAACTTCTGTATATGCACATACATATGGAAATGTGCATATACGGAAGATGGATTTTGTATATTCACAACTTTTGTATATGTATAATTTTCTATATATGCACAACTTTTATACATGCACATAGATATGGAAGTGTGCATATACAAAAGATTTCTTCCCTATAAATGTGAAGCTTACATTTTTTTTTTTCACACCCTGAGTGAAGAAATGACTCTCCGAAAACAACCTTAGTTTAAACACATTAAATTTCTCATGAGGGCCACAAGATAATTTATAGTTCAGGTTAGGACCAAAAGATAATCTACGTGCATATAAAAGAGTTGTACATATAGAAAAGTTACTTATATACATAATCTATCTTCCATATATGCATAAATACCTACTTATCTAAGTTGACATAGATAAAGCCAAATAGACTTGCAAATATCATTATGTTCTTTCATCTTCTCTAATATAACTAAAATTATAACTCTATCAAAATTATGATTATTTTCCTTAAAATAATAATTACTAATATTATGGATTTTTTATTAATATTAAAAAAATATTAACTTTAAAAATTGTATTCACCTAATTTTCCAAATAATAGTACAACATTGTAATTTTTTTATTATATATTATTAATATTGATGTTAATAAGTCCTATACAAAATAAAGAGAACACTTCCTACATTTTCATTCCTTTCTTTAAAATCTCATATTTAAAACTAATTAGTATCACAATATAATATCATCATCTCATTTGCACTTTTATTTATTATTTATTATTAATAATTAAATTATAATTCTAACTCTAAATCCCATTGACTAAAAAAGTTTATAATTTAACTCTAAATCCCATAGCCTAAAAAACTTTATAATTCACCTCTTATGGATAAGTTTAATGTCAAAATATCATCTCGGTAAAGCATCCGCAACAAAAAAAAAAAATAGCAAAACCCTCGTCCTTCAGTGCACTCTTACTCGTGAACAAGTAATATTTGTACAAGAATGATTAAGACATGTAACAAAGTATACTTTGTTAGAAAATTAGTGTTGACAAGAAAATGCTTCAACATCCTTAGCATCTAAGGTATTTGCAAGCCGCCCTTTTGAGATCACCTCTCCTAGCTACTCTTGATTACTCAAACCTAATTGCTCCCACTCTACAATGATAACCGTGTGATGTGAGGTTTACAAAAAAAGGCAATTTTATTGAAACTAAAATAGGGGCCCATAAAAAAATTTCACTTTATTTTATTTTGAACTTTTAATTATAAATAAGTCGTTTTTATTTTTCTTTCAAACCACTTTAAAAATTCGAAAAAACTTAATAAATTTCCCAATAAACTTAAAGTTTATCTAAAATTTGGACATCGGGATGAATAAACACTTTGAGTTCATCATGTGTCCGAGACTTCTAGATGTCCCTCGACAATTCCTTTAATATTTTATTATACATTTTTTCCTTTTTAATATATATTCAGGGATTTGGCCCCATTCTTTAGTTTCACTTAATTTTTCGTTGAACACCCATACTTCCAGAGTTCTCGAGTGCACCTTTTATAAAGTTTTATTTTATTATTATTTTATTGATTTACAACATAGTGAATAGTCGAATAATAATAATAATAAACATAGTTGTCTAAGCCAAATTTACATTTTGAAATCGAAATGGCCTCTGCTAGGATTTCGGGATGCCTTGCTGCCAATGCCGATGCCAACCTTGTTGTTGCAGCTCCAGAGAATGTCTCACTTGGCTCTGCAACCGCCTCCACAGTCGATCATGTTGCCTCAGAGGTCGTCACCGCCACAAAGAACCTAGATGCTCTAGAGGTTGCTCTGGCTCGAAGCTCCAATACGCTATGTGGCCACCGGTAGCATTGAAGGTTAAAGCAAGGAGGAGACCACTGTTTTCGCTGCAAATGTCAATACCGCCTCAGCTGTGGAGCAAGTTGTGGCCACCATCTGTAGCAAAGATGCGAATCGAACAGGAGGCACGACTCTCTTACATGGAAAAACCATGCACAAGATTGATCAACACAACACAAGTAGTCACGTTACCTCCTCTATAGTAGAGGCTCTGAAGCAGCTCAGCTCCTCGGATCTACAAGCTCGGGGTGTTGGGGTACCATTGCCGACTGATAAAACCTCATTCAAAACCCAGTTCGGTTTGATGGATCCGGGAATAAAAGGATCAAGCACGGTACATACACAAATTTTCAACGACAAGCAGGGGATTTCAGGTTATTCCCCCCCTTCTTATCAAATCCAAATCTTGCTTCTCTCAGGTAAAACCATGTTGCATTGGGTGCATGCCACAGATCTGGTGCAGGACCTCTCACACAATCTTGAACTCAGGCTGGGGATTCCCTCAGCTCTTCAATGACTACTCTATGAAGGTAAAAAACTAGAGGACCCTCTTCCCCTCTCTTTTTACAGTATTAATAGAGATCCTTCGATTGTTCTTACCCTGTGACTGAGAGGGGGAGCATCTAGGCATCCATCCTCTTCCCCTTCTTTCTCCTATAAAGATGCGGTCCATGCATAGCCACACAAGAAATCTACACAACTAGCTGAGGCTCCCAAGCCATTCTTGGTGGATAAAATGGAGGAAGCTCCCTCCATCGAAATCTCCCATCCATCGCTCAATGATCAATACCAACATTTGCAAAAACTGCTATCATTTGTAGATTTAATGGCCTATGGCCTCAAACAACAAATCTATATCGATGGATCCACACCAACTGGACCAACAACAGAAAATTATTCCTTTGCTCGAAGGGTTTCTTCAATGTGGCATTTGCTTTCACTGAATATTATCAAAAATCCTTAATAGGAGGTCCTTGGTTTTGGGGAACGACAGGGTTATTCCTCACCCCCTGGTTCCCATACTTCGACCCCACCACAACAGTAATCGCCAAGCTTTCCATATGGGTCTGATTTTCGAACCTCCTAGTGCATCTATAGCACTTTTCCGTCTTCCAAGGGATTGGAAACACTTTTGGCCGCTTCTTAGCAACAGATACCTCTAGAGGGGAGGAAGGCATATACACCTTTGGTAGAATCTGCGCAGAAATAAACATAAGAAAAGGTCTACCTGATCAAATCAACCTCAAAGTTGGGGATTTTCATTGGACTTAAACCGTAGACTTTGAGAACACCGCATTCCTATGTCGCCACTGCCATAAGACATGGCACCTTCAGAACACATGTACCATTTTCATCGCCAAAAATAAGAATACCATCTGCAAGTCAAAATACAAAGGCTGGAAACCATGTGATCCACCCCCCATGGATGACATAGAGTCCTTCAGCTCAAAAGAAGAAGAGATTGAAGCAGAAAGGGAGGAACTTGAGCACGCAAAGGACACGCCTTCAGCGAGTTGTGAGGTGCCCTGTGAACCTCTGATTTCGTAGAAACGCACACACGAGTCTTCCTCATATGATTCAGATAAGGAGACTCCACCTTTAGTGCAGAATAATATGCTAGTGGTTCCTTCCCATCCGCCGCACAATGGCTGGGTCAAAGTCAGTAAGAAGAAAGGGAAAAAATGTCGTTTAGAAGTTTCGACCCATTCTGGGTAGACACTTTTGTCTATCCCACCTATTCCTGTTGTCCTTTGTGATCTTTTTGTCATATTTTTTTTCTTAGTCCATGGTTACTCTTCGGGACCGAGGTTGATAGTTTATCATTTCCGGCCCCCTGATATTCAACTACTCATGATTGTAATCTCACATTGTACAATATGATTTCTTAATAGAATTAGCCTTATTTAGAAAAAACAAATTAGTACGGAGTCTGGGAATTTTTATAAAACTCCATATTTTTTCATCGAGAACTCTCGAACCCCTAGCCCCTCCCCCCTATCACCTCTAGTTCAAATAATGATTTTTAGAAAAAATGAATTTTAATTAGACCTAGGATCCTAAGAATTTATGAATTTTAATATTTCTTTAATAATTTTGATTACCAACTATCATCAAGCTTGCAATAGAATTGTATTATTCATTAAGCATCACTTACATGCACATGTTTACAATGTCAAACATTGGTAAATGGAAAGATGACCACCTTGCTATCTATGCACACATGACCACTATGCTATATTGCAATATTTGTACTTAGTTATTTGAAATTTACAGTTTGGCACACCTTAAGAAATGTAAGACCCTTTAAAAACAACCCTAACTTGAACCAACTAAATTCCCCATAGGGGTCACAAAATAATTGATATTTTAGTTTATGACCATGGGGGTAGGCATCACAAAATCCATAATGGTTTTTTACTTCGAAACATATAATTTATGCTTCTAGGAAAATTAAAATCATACATAACCCAATGAAAAAGGCCAGTGAGGAGTAGAAAATTGTGAAGGAAGAAAGGACTAGACATCAGATTATCATGGGCCTCCTTGTATCTCTCAATGCTTGGTAGGGGATCTAGGTCCAAAAGTTTCTAACCAGAGGTCGATATTCACTCATTTCCATTAGGCATATGTAGCTTAGCAGCAAAATGCTTTGGAATATTTTGCTATAGGTGGCAGGGGTGGGAATACTTGCACCGGGAGGCGATTTTGAACGACTGTTGGAAGTGTCTCCAATTTCTTCAGGACATGGCCCTAGTACCCCTTGTTATAACCCTATTCCATACCTTGGTTGGGTTTTTGGCTACTAAAAATGTCACAATTGCTTTCAGAACATGGCCTCGGTACCCTTGTAACAATCCTTGTAAGGCCCAGTTACTAATTGAGCGGAAGGACGTTAAGTCATTAGGATTTGTGTTCACACACAAAAACTATTTTCAATTTTTTTTCCTTTTTATTGTTTCACACATTAATATTTTAAAGTACAATTAACCATTTCATTTTTCTCTTTTTTTTTATGTTTGTATATTTTTGTTTCATTATCATCCTCCCTCACATCATTCTTCACACAGTTACTAGGGCATAATAGGGGACCAGAGGCTTTCTTGTCGCTCTAGGAGCCTACAAAACCTCCTACCCTTACTGAGAGGAGTACCTGGTTTCTCCCAATATCGTCGTAGACAACAACATCTAGATACTTTTACATGCACATTGATCCTTGGTGATACTTTTTTAGGAAGTAGTTCCTATCAAGTTGCCACTAGCACCAACCCTCGGGGTAACACCAACCCAACCCCACAAGGTACTAACACCAATACCACACCACAAGGTCATACTACAATGACCACCCTTTCCTCATTCAAACTACAATGGTTGCTATAGTAGTTAATCATTGCTACTCTTGCATTTTCATTCTCACTCAAACATTAGACTCCCTTTGGCATCATAGGGGATCACATGGTCACACATATGCAGAAGTCATATTCTATATATTCATGCTTCCATATCTATGTGCATAGACAAAATATGCTTATATAAAAAATATGACTTCTATATATGCACATATATATGGAAGCATGCATATACAGAAGATAATGTCCATATATGCACAAATTCCATATATGCATATAGATATGAGAGCTTGCATATACAAAAAATGCTTTATGTATATAGTAGCTCAATATATGCACATAGATATGGAATAATTTATATATGGAAATCACACATATGAAGGCATGTTAGGTCCCTATAATACTAGTGTATCCCGCTTATTATTATTGTTAGTGTAGCCCCCTTATTGTCATTGTTAGTGTAGCCCTCTATTGTTATTGTGGTGCCCATGTAGCTCCCATATTATTATGGTTGTGACCCATATAAGTCCACTATTGTTATTGTTATGTCCTTACCTTATTATGGTTATCTAGGCTCTGATTATATTGCTACCCATTAGAATCCTATATATACCAAGGAGGTTTTGTCATTTGTATCATCTAAGAATTGTTCATTTATGTGTTGTAAAGGAGGTTTCATCCTTGAAGAGGCTATCTATCAAGTCATTAATCTATCTTTTCTTATATTGTGTGAGCTGGTTGCATAACAGGAAATGTAGATTCATATAGAAAAGCTGATTTCTAGATATGTGCTTCAGTATCTATGTACATATACAAAAACTCCACAGATATAGAAATCATATTCCATCTGAGTGGACCTATGTATATGCATATAGATATGAAAGTGCACGCTTCCATACATACGTGCATACACAAAAGTTTCACATATATAGAATTCATCAATTGTATATGCACACATATATGGAAGTTATAGCTTTTATATAGCTACAACTTCTGTATATGCACATATTGGAAGCATTCATATATGAAAGATGTCTTTTGTATATTTACAACGTTAATGTAAGAATATTTTCTATACATGTATATAGATATGGAAGCGTGCATATAGAAAATATGACTTCCATATACATTTCAATATGCAAAAGTTGTGCATCTACGAAAGATGACTTCCAAATATATGTGCATTTATATAATCTTTTCATATATTAAAGTTATTTTTTTTAAATGTGTGCTTTCTTATATATGTGTGTGTGTGTCTGTGAATCCATGCACATGTACAAAATCCATCTTCTGTATATGCACATAGATATGGAAGTGTACATATATGGAGCCATGCACATACGAAATATGGCTTCCATATCTATTTTCATATATAAAGTCATGCATATACATAAGCCAGCTTCCGTATATGTGCATATTTTGTATATGAAAAAATATATGGAAGTGTGCATATACAGAAGATAACTTCTGTATATGTGCACCTTCAATACATGAATGCTATATATGTACATATTTTGTATATGTCAATATATATGCAAGTGATGGATTTTATATATCTGAAACTTTTGTATATAAACATATTTTTGGGAATGTGTTATATTCTTTCCACGAATAGTGGCACACACGAGGAGTCCTAGGGGGGTGATAACCCCTCCCTGTCGATTGTGTTTCGGTGGGGGGTGGGGGGGGGGGGGGTGGGTTGGTCACATGGGTTTACAGTGGGCGATGCCTCGGGAAAATAAATTTGGACCCTATTTTAGGTGGGCAGACCCACCTATGGTTTTTTGCATGGTTTTGCACATCGTTTTGGGTCATGGTGGTTTTATTCCCCTAGTATTTCGTAGATCCGGTCAAGAGAACTATGGTTTTGCTCTAATCCTGGGTTAATGGATTGGGGTTTATGAATGATTTGGCATGTATATATATGTGTTGTAACACTAAAAGGAATATAATTAAAAATCAAGCTGGTAGTCCTCATTTGTGATCCAGGGGAAAAATCTATGTATATATGTTTTATGTTTTATGCTCTCCCTATTGTTTATTTTTTTTTTTTAATAATTTGTTTGTAGATAATTTATGTATAGGGTTAAAACCTACACATATTGGAAGTGTGCATATATCGAAGGTGGATTCTGTATATTCACAACTTATGTATATGCATAGCTTCTATACATGCACATAGATATGGAAGCATGCATATATTAAATATGACTTCCATATGTATGTTCATGTACAAAAGCTACACATGTAGAGAATATAACTTCCATAAACATGTTCATATAAATAATTTGTGCATATATGTAAGCCATCTTTAGTATACCCATACTTCCATATACATGTGTGTGTGCATATAAAAAATATTCATGTATAAAAATGCCATCTTCTGTATATGCACATAGATATGGAAGTGTGCATACCTGAAAGTTGGTTTGCATATATATGTACATATATAGAAGCTATGCATATGAAGACTATCTTTTGTATATGCATGCTTCCATATATATGTGTGTGTGTGTGTGTGTGTGTGCATATATAGATCGAATTCTTATATAGAAGCCATCTTCCATATATGTGTAAGTTTTTTATATGTGCATATGAATGGAAGCATGCATATCTGGAAGATAGCTTCTGTATATGTGCAAATTTAGTATATGGCTTATGTGTATGCCCATTTTATACAACATAGATATGGAAGAGTGCATATACAAAATATGGCTTCTATATCTATGTGCATGTATAGAATTTGTGCATATGTGGAGGTCATATTTGATATATGCATGCTTCCATATATATATATATATATATATGTGCCAAAGTTGTATATATATATATATATATATATATATATATATATATATAATCGTCTTTTGTATAACTATAGATTTTTTGGATGCACATATATATGGAAGCATACATACAAATAAGATAGCTTTAATATATGCTCAAATTATTTATATGTAAAACTTCTATATATACACATAGATAGATAGTTAAAAATGTTGGAGGGATATTTTCCAATCCATAATTTTTATAACAGGGAAAATATTACTTTTTCACTTTTGAAGGTTTCTCCCAAAGTCAACCCTAGTGCCACCGTTGCCAGCACAAATCAAGAAGATACAGAGAATATTATTAATGTAGAACCTAGTTCCAGTAACCGCTAACGTCAATAATATTGAGCTCAAAGATCTAGAGGAGCGTGACTATTTCTTCCACTCATATATGTGGGTGAAGGGTTCACTGCCGCAACTCATTGTCTATAATGGAAGTAAAAATAACCTCATCTTATATGATGTTGTAAAATGGTTAGGCCTACTTATAACACCACACACACAATCTTTCACCATAAAATAGCTCCCCCAAGAGCAAGATACTCATGTTAGCTAGTGGTGTCACCTAACCTACAACATCAAGCCCTTCACAGATGAGATACTATGTGATGTTTCTCCACTTGAATTTTGTGATGTATTATTAAGCCAAACATACTTGTGGAAATGTCATGTTGTGTATGATTCCATGCCTCATACTATTATTATTAATTTGGGTATAAAACTATGTAGGATACTAGAGGTAGCCCCCTCTACCAAAATTTCTTTGATCTCTGCTAAGAACTGCAATAAGATCATCTCCCAGGATGAGAAATTTGTTTTTTTTATTCACACTCAAAGTAAGGGGAATATTGTGACCACATCCATGACCCCCTGGAAGTGATACTCAAAGCAACATAAGTAGGTGGCTAAGGTCAAGGAAGAATACATGGACATATTATCCTCACGCCCAGGGGTACCTTTGTAATGCCAAGTCAATAATTTGTTTTTGGGTTCTATCATATCACTTGGCCTTTAAGTAAAGTTAATAAAGGTGGAGAGAAATAAAATATTTTCTTATCCAAGTCCCAGCAATAGGCATTCATTGAATTGAAGAACTACCTTTTCTCTGTACCAGTACTCACATTTCCATATACTCAACAACCATTTGAAATTATGACAAATGCCTCTGACTATTCCATTGGTTCATTTTTCACCTAGAAAGGCCATTTGGTGGCCTATCATAGTGGGACACTCTCTGATACAATATGGAAATATCCCAACTACAATAAAGAGATGTATTGTATTTTATAGGAGTGTATAGGATTATGCTCTTCTTTAAGGGATTCATATTTCAAAATAATATTAATTCAACACTCTCATAGAGTTAGGGGACTCTCTCCTCTTCATTCGACACTTGGTGAGAGGATCTTCTTCAAAAGATAAATAATTAGACAATCTCATGAATCAAATTTGGTAAATCTTGGAAGGGATAGCCTCAAATATCATAGTTATATGTGCTTCATGAGCATAATAAGGAGGCATATAAATGTGATAATGAAAGTTGCATCCTAGGATTGTGAAACATGGTTATAAATGAACAAATCATGTTCTACCAAATCTCATAAGACTCAACTATTTATTTCAAAAAAAATAAAAATCATATGAGTCATAACCATAGGAAGGAATGTCTTTAAAAAATAAATTGGAGGACCTGATGGCAACATGACCTCCCCTCACAAGGATAATCATGTGATTAGCAGAGAATATAACACTAAATCATAAAATTTGACCTCATAAAGCACCTCAAAAGCTATGGTCTAAAGAAATTTCACACTTTGTATTGAGTATATTACATATCAAACCCAAATCTTGTGTCTTTATGTCAAGTCGGGTCATTAGGGGAATTTTGAGGTAAAAAATGGGCCTTCTAAAGAAATTATAAATCAATAGTTGAAATAATAAAATAGTATTAGATAACATCATCAAATTTTAGAGGGAAAAAAGAAAAAACTATTTTTTCGACTCGTATTTTCAACTTATCTCCCTATGGATTTACTCAAATTTCAAGCAAAAACACACGTTGGATGCAGAATTTGATTCCTCATCCAAGGAGTGCCCATGTTTCATACGTTTGATGGACCCTCCTACACAAAAAATGAGAAATACATGAAAATATGTGATTTATCCATCTAAATTGTGCAACATGGGTACTCTTTCGATGATGAATTAAATTTTACATCCAATGAGTACTCCCACTCGAAATTTTAGTAAAACCTTAGGGATATAAGTTCAAAAATTTGTTTTATTATTATATTATTTTTTAATATTTTTACCTTTTTACTCCAAAAATGGTGAATCATCCCCCATGGTTGTCATCATCATCTTGAATCCTATTGGTTCTTATAAAGTTTATTTTGGTTGTACATTTTTCTTATGAGGCCCATTTTAGACCTCAAAAGTCTCCTAATAGATGGTCTCATTATGAAGGAATATGGGAAGGACTCGACCCACATGTGTGAAATTAATGGAAGGAGGACACCACCTCTCTTTGAACATGAGTGTAGTGAATTAACAGGGAGTAGGAAGTAAGTGAGAGGAACATATGGCGATGAGAAACATGTTTCCTTGGAACCAAGATATTTTATAAGGAGACCAAATTTTTTCCCAATTAGAATCGGGCCTGAATTGAGAAAGAGCACCAACTGATTTTTTTTTTTTGTAGCATGTTGTATTATCTGGCTCTGGGATATGGTGAATTTTTGCTTGTCTCATATAGAATGTTGACATAATGGGAAGGAAAAACCCCTCTGTCAAACAAACCTCTCCTTGAATGGAATGCTTTTCTTGGTCCATTTTCCTTTGTAAAGTTAAAATTGGTTTGGAAATAGGGGTATCACTCTATGTTTGAATTATATGTTCTTGGACATACGTTAGTGAATACATCCTCTCGATCAAGGAAGAGACCAAGTCCTTCTCAGCCTTATTAAGCTTGCATGTGGAGGTATGGAAGAATTAGTGTTGAGGGAAGGTAAAATGTGATCAACATAAAAGAGTGATAAAGGTGGTGTGTTGGATGGAACTGTTACTATATATGTTTAGTTGTAGTTGTTAATTATATGTAGCTCATATAAAAATCAGTGAAGAATGGTGGGGAGATAATTAGGGTCCCATGTACATATGGGGTCTAGGATGCATAAATTCCCAACAAAACTCGAAAGGTGATTTTAACACTAGCTCCTCAAGAAACGAGGTCATTGAAGCTATGCAGAAGAAATAAAAGGGAAGGCCATTGAAGAAAAAATAAATCCCAATAAAATAAACAACCATAAAGGCATTAATCCTATCAAGATTTCAAATACTCCTCAAATAAAACATGTGTACCAATCAGCAAGACAAACTAATTTCAATAGATATATCCATTCAAAATGACTGCATTATTTCAAGCACCTAAAGTTATTTTATGGTAACTTATATGCTTGTCATAACTTTGGAAATAAGTATTTTAATTGTATATCCAATAGGTTTGAAAGATATGAAACTGTTAAATCCAACTACTTTCAAAATTTTAGATATAGAAATTACTTTATTGGAAAGGGAAACTCATTCTCCTTTCTCTTGAATGAGACTGAATTTTTCAATTTGTTGACGGTGCTAGATAATTCACGAACACTAGTGGGTGTCCCTAGTATGAAGTTCCAATTATAGCTCACCTCGTTTGGTATAGGATCCTCAACTGGTATACTATCCCAACTGCCATTTTATTTGTGTTTTTCTCTTGGAAATCAAATGAAAATATAAGTGCAAGAATGAGTGTACTATTTTAGAATAATGAGGATGAAATCATCTCTCCATTGGTTTCTTGCAGAGCATGATAAAAAAATAAAAAATGACATAATGAGCTAGAAAATTCCTTGAGGGAGAATCAAATAGTTGAGACCAAGACATACACAAGTAAGAGACTGCTAGAGACTGAATTAGTTCACAATTACTCACTAACATTAACATTGAATATGGGGGAAAAGATTCAAAGCCAACATACCAGCTGCATGACACAAAATAACTCATAAAGATGTAACCAATGTGTAAACCCACATAAATAAACAATAAAAGCATGAATCGACATTACAAGTATTATTAACATGTATGAAAATCAATGCATGGATTGAAAATTCTCATTAATATTTTCGGCCATTCAAGTACATGTACACAATATTTTCAAAACCTAATAGTGGGATGAGAGTAGATGATATCATATTCATGACACAATGCTAGCCTCAAAATCATCTCCCTATAAGCTACCAAGAGAAAGTTCGTTCAAGTCCTTAAGCACAAAATAACAATCCTTTCATTTATAAATAAGTATCAATAAAATTAATTATTAATTGTTAACCAATATTCATTATTGGATAATAACTAGCAATTATTTGATATTTATTTATAGATATTTATCTAGTAATTAATTAATAGTTATTATTAATTTATTAATTAATTAATTAACTGTTATTATTAATAATTAATTAATAGTTATCATTAATAAATAATTTTAAATTATAATTAATTAATTCAATAATTAAAATTAGATTTCATAATATAGCGTGAATAATATAAGAAATATTTATTAGTTTATAAAAAATCATTAATAGCATAGTTATAAAATTACTAATATTAATTAATAATCACTATTAAAAAAAAGTAGATGGATGAAAAATACTTGAAATATTAAATTTTTTTAATTATTAAGATTAATTTTATTAATTTAAAAGAATAAATATATAATAAATTAACTATACAATTATTGTTTTAAAATAAAAATAAAAATAAAAATTCATAGAAATTAAAAATAGAATTCGTAGAACTAAAAAATTTCTTATAACATGATTAATTATCATTATTAATATGTCATTATAATCATTATTAATAATGATTTAGGCATAAATATTAATAACATTAATCATTAATCAATTATGACATACTAATAACACTATATTATATATTTTAATTAATAAATTGAATAATAAACTAATTGAATGGTCAACTCTCTTAGTCTTCATAGGTTTTTCTTTCACTATTTATCTTGGTATGTTGTGAATATGGATCCACATTGGGATCCAAAATGTTGACAAAGTTTTGTTAATACCATGGAAAATCCAAATTGCCATTCTTCAACAATCCTACTATTTGCCTAGCTTAAATGCTAAAATTCCAGTTGCGTGAGGCATGAAGTTACATTTATAGAGATGAGAAGGGTGACTTTTCACCTTCTCCTATGACCATTGGACTCTGTCATGATCTTTTGACTTCCAATTGAATCTCCATCTCCCTTAGGACTTTTAGTCTTCCACCATGTCTCTTGAGCTTCTAAGTGACCTTTGATATTCCCCTTTTTTCCTTTTCCATGGTATAATATTTTGTCGTTAATGACCACTTGGTTCATGTTCTTGTACAATTCCTTCATTACCTAATTTTTCAGAAACATGAATTTCAATGTTAGTACAAGAGTTTATTAATTCATTTGGTAATGAAGACAATGGAGAATGAGAGGAGGTATGGGGAACCATCTGCTCTTTGAAGGCCTAGGATTCTCTTTGGGTTTCATTAGACCAAGAAACACAAGTTGGCATAAAATATTGTTGGTTTGTAGATTATGGATTTTTAGAATCATCCGTAATCAATTTCTTTTCAAATTTCTCTAGATAATGAAAACCAATTTTTCACACTTTTCTCACAAATGATTCCAATTTACGTATACCTTAGGAAGAGTGTTATGTGGAATTTATGATTGTAGAAAAAATAATCTCCCCTAGGTTCGATGGCCAACCTAGAACAAAAAAGAAACAAGGAACCCAATGCTTTCCTTAAAGTAAATTGATGATGGAAAGAGGCCTACTTGGAATCCATTGCATGCTTCATTCCTCCTTTAGCTTGGATGCTCCAATTCTAGCTCTGATTCCCAAAATTAGAACCTGCATAGTCAGATAACACAAGCCAAGAAAATACAAAATCTATGGAGCACCATCTACGTAATTTATTCAATAGATCAACATGGTATTGAAATAAGTGAAATAACGACAATAAAATATATTAAAACTGAGAAATACTTTAATTAATTGAAATGGAAGGAGATGACAACCAAAAATAGGTGTTGATCTTGTAGAAGAGATCCTCTAAGTTGTTAACTTGTCCTTTCCTTGTCAAAATATGCACCTCCAATCACCCTAAATAAATGAATGTTTACCTCTCACCTCAGCAAACATAAGGATAGAATCCACAAGCCAACCATCCTCCCTTGCATAGGCAATATGGTAAATATATAGTGGATTGGGGTAAGTTGGGAGTTCCTATCCAATTACCAATCTAAGGTTTTAGATCCACCTTTTGTGGAAGGATTGGATCAAAGGATTAGAGATGGAAAATTTAAAGAAGGATGAGATAGAATCTGAAATTTTTATCTAAGGTAAATGGTTGTAACAAATTATGGAAGCTTATGGAAGAGGAGTCTTTTGGAAATTCTCTCTTTTTCTTGAATTTCTAGAACCAACACAGGTGTAAAGGGTAGAAACATGTAGGTGATCAACGCTAACCACACTAATGCAAACTGTAGGTGAACGTTGTCTAGAGGAAGGCTAGGGAGCATCGGTGCTAAAACTAGCTCAAATGAGGTGGTTTCAAGAAAACATTCTGGGGAATGAAGGAGGTACACTTAGGGTTTTGTGCAATGATGTTGAGAAGGGGTAATAAGATGTTGATTGATCCCATTAGGAGGCCTAATGAATGGATGTGAAAAAATGGCCTATAAAAGAATGCCCCCTAAGGCCCAAAGTTAGAATGATGACACTAGTATGAAATTACTAATTAGTTACTAAAAAAATGACTAAAACTTGCATATAAACAACCATTTTTCAGTCCATGACTAGTAGTAGCTAATTTACAGTATCTTATAACGCGACCAACTTTTAGTCATTTTTAGCTTAGTGATTAATTGGTTGTCTCAATTTTATCATCTAGTAGCATATTTAGTCATAAATTTGGTCATTAATTTAGTCATTGATTTAGTCATTAATTGTCACAATTAATGATCAAATATACAACAAAATATATTACTATATGATCAACCAAAAAAACCAATTAATGACCAAAGCAATATGACCAAAATATTGGTCACGTTATAAAATACTGTAAATTAGCCACTAATAGTCATATATATGCAATTTTTAGTCATTGTTTGAAACCAATTAATGACCAATGAAATAGGACTAAATTTTGGTCATGCTATAAGATATTGTAAATTAGCTACTAATAGTCATATATATGCAAAATTTAGTCGTTATTTGTAATCATAAATTTATCATTAGTAGTAATCATATATATATATTTTTGGTAGTTTCATATTCATTATATAAACGACTAATTTAGTAATTTATATTTGTTTTATTATTTTGATTAATAATCATTATAAATGACTAATTTATTCATATATTCATTTTATTTATGTCAACATTAGTCAACAAAAACTACTAATTTAGTACTTTTAGATTGATTTTATGTGTTCATTATTAATCAACATAAATTAATTAGTGTGCCTTTGCAACTAAATTTAAAAAATGTCATACAATGTGTATCTTCATTTAATATGAAATAACAAAGTTGCATATGTTAATTACAATACTAAACAATAGCAAGTGCAAATGTAAAAAATTACAACCATATAAGTTGTATTATATGAAATTTTAAAGTATTACAATATGATTTTCCAACTTAATATTGGTTGGAAAACAATTTACACCTGAAATGATTTTTCAATCACTTCAAAATATTATCATTGTGTTTCCAAGGCATTGCGGGTGAATTCGCCAACTCTTAATACTTGACCATTAATCTCTATGTGTGTGTCTTATGCAGAATATTGGCTTTGAGGGTATCACTAGACCGGTTCTCTTCTCTCTCCCTTTTTGCATTTGTCGCTCCAGTGTTATTGTTCTCCTCTTTCTTCAATTCCTACTTCTTACCATCAATATTGAGTTCCTTTTTTAAAAACAGAAAAAGATAAATTGCCGAGTGTAAGACATGAAATACTATGAACACTAGAATATAAACTAAAGTAGACTATAAAGAATTTACACAACATATACCTCAACATCAGTAATGTCAAAGCCATTTTTCACCATACAAGAAAGAAACTTGAACAAGTTTTCTTCAGTTGAGAGATAGTGGCCACTATGTGGCAAGATGACCTGTATAAACAAAGAAAATAAAATGTAACTATAGAAAATAACACCTTAGTAACTTAGTATTCAACGTTCAAGGAAAGCTTAGGCACAATCATGTCAACTTATAAGTTACATGCTAAAAATCTCACGATGTAAATAACTTGTGAAAACAAATAATATAAGGTGTGATGTTTAATCCTTGTCGTCTTATTTGACAACAAAATTTCAATTTCTAACACATGAACTTGATCAAGTATATAAACAACATGTACCAAAATAACAACATGAAAGTAAACTTTTATGATAGTCATGAAAATATTTGAACACAAAATAGTTATAAGG
Source organism: Pinus albicaulis (assembly GCA_034641835.2). Lineage (NCBI taxonomy): Eukaryota > Viridiplantae > Streptophyta > Pinopsida > Pinales > Pinaceae > Pinus > Pinus albicaulis. The sequence continues at coordinate 382,726,107 of CM076577.1, forward strand.
ATTCCAATCAATATCGTGTAACGCTAATTTCATCGTCAAGCTTTGGTTTCTTTTTAAATGGACATGATACCAAGTATTTTTAATTTCATATTTAAAAGACAAAACAAAATCAAACGAAATGTTCAAAATACAATCAAACAATAAAGACAGGATATCATGGAATGGACATTGCAATTATAAAAAATCTCTTTACCTGTCCAGTAATGTCTCGTATGAAATTCTTAAAACATTTTCTTGCCCAAAATAACGATGAGGTGAAAGAATCACAACATTTAAAACCATATGAATCCCTACTAGAAACATTTCGAAAGTCAATGGCTCAGGTGCCTGAAGGATCTCTAACAGAAAATTAAACATATCCAAGACATGCTTTGCATTTTCTCCCCATCCTTTTTCCAATCACATTTCCTGTAACCTGCCCACAACAGAGTCAACTAAAAATCGAATGAAGGAATTGACATTATTTTTTATCTTTTATATCTATAAAATTTGGATTTGATTTGTTTCAGGAACATATTAATTCATATTTAAAGCCTTCCTAGCATATGAGAAGGTATTAATCAATTAGGACATTATAAAAATCAACCTCAATAAGGTCCTCAGACAATTTCTACAATATCAATTTTTTTCTTGTTGCGATATCTTGGGTAGAAAAAAGAACATACCTACGAAAGAAAAATCCATATATTGTTTATGTTGAAACTATGTATATGGTGTATTCTTAGGTAGTTTTTTAAAATGTTCCTACACCTTTACCAAAGCGAACTGTACTCTGTATCCTTTCATTCAACATCAATTTATACAAGATAAATGTCACACATTATTGTTTTTCATTTCTCAAAATGCCACATATGATAAATTGAAAGTCACATAAAACCAAGAGAAAACCCTTTTTCTAACCAAAATAAACAAACAAACTATGTCTCTAATAAAACTTCATTCTAATATCAACAGATGAAAAGAGACTAGTGGACCATTTTTGTTGCTGCTTGACTTTGTCTATTTTTGTTATGAAAGTGCTCGAGCTTCAGGAACCAAAAAATCCGAGGGAATTTGTAAATGTGAAAAAATCTATGTTGATGGATAATTTAAATTATAACAATCATATGTTTTTCCCCAAGGTTTAAATCTAAGGATACATTTTACGGATTTTACTAATAGATATAACAAGGTGAATAATCCATGAGGAACATCTAATGGCCATTATGATTATGGAAATACTTGGAGATAGTAAGACTATTTAGGTTCAAATCAAAGATGGTGTTGATTCTTGTAGCTCCTCAGTTGAAATCACATGTGACTGAGGAAAGATGTTTATCTTGCAAACATCATAATATCCTCACTGTAAAGTATCAAACAGAGATCAATTATTATCACCTTGAATATTTTCTTTAACATTTTACTATGCCATTTTTCAAACTTTTTGTAATTTTCTGCGTAATAAATTTTCAAAATTATGGTCCTTCTGTAATCTCAAATTTCACACACAGAGATACTATGGATTAAATATTCCTCAAATGAAAATGCATGTTTTAATTCTTTGATTTGGAAAAGTTTAGATTTATTCAAGCATTAGTATCTTAATGCATGTAATGTAGCATACTAGTATACTATATGAAAGTAAACATTCAGTTTATTGAAGACAATAAAAATGTAATCTCGATAAAATAAGTTATCTTTCTCTACTAGAGTATATTCATAAAATATATCTCAACAAACAAGTTGCATTCTCTATCTAATGGTACAATAAACATAACTTTTGTCCTGGAGGGGGGATTTTGTCGACTGTTGGTTGTGTATTCAAAGTTGTCGATACAACAACTCTTGATACACATGGCACAAAGGTGGCTAAGGTTTGGATATACAAATTAGCACTCACTCTTGATGCGGCCACACCATTATTGTACTAATCAAACTTGGCAGGTGGAGAAGCTTGTTGTGCCAAAGAGCTTACTCCAAGCCCTGTTGGTACACTTTCTATGGGCGTCATAGGAGGAATATTGCTTGCAACATAAACAATACCCAAAACCACTGGAGATGCTACTAGTCTAGGTGTAGAGAAACATGGGGTATAGATCTTTTCATTTGGATTAAGCTTTAATTCCCGAAAAATAAAGACAATAATTTCACAACACAAATGAGAAGAATCCATGAATTGGGTTTTCTTTACCAATGTTCTAGAAAGCTAGATAACAAATGCATCTTAAATAAATAAAAAACATAATCACAACCCGTTTTCTTAAATTTTCATTTGTATTTAGTGTTGCCTTCCTTGGATAATATACTTTAGATGAGTCTGTGGAAGAAAAAAATACAGATGATGATGCATAACAAAAGGTCGGAAACTCAAAAGCTAGGGAGCCCGACTTTCCTATCCTACTTGTCAATTTTAATTGTTCTTGTGGGGAAACAACTTGAGTAGATAATGCACCTTTGCTGGAGGAGGAAATCATGGATGATTCGACAACATCAGCTGGCTCACATGAAAATTCACACAAAGCACTCACATAAGTGGCAGGTAAAGGTGATGAATCAACAGCAACTGCAAAAAAAGAAAAGAAAATGAGATGAGTGAATGAGTCATTTTTTATAAAAGAATTGTATTCTTTACATCATTGACAAAATTTGTGACATGACCACTCTGCCTTTAAATTAATCCTGATCTATCTATAGAAGGCAGTTTCCCGCAATTAGTAGCATTGATATAAAAATTTATCAAGGATTTAGGACAAAAAAATATTGATGATTTTTTTAATGAAACACATAAATACTACTAAACAAGTTTTCTTAATAAAAATCTAGGATTTAGATTTCTTCCAAGGATCAAAGACAACCTATTTATTATTTTCCTAAAACCATGCCAAAAATCTTGACAGAAAGCACTCAGACCATAAGAAGCACACATCCACAGGGAGCAGTTTCTCATACACACTTGATACATTTGAAAGGAAATATTTTGGTTCCTTCTGCACATAAAAAAGATTATTACAACATGTATGAAGTTGGAGATAGATCAAACAAGATAATTTTATTAACATTCAAAAGTACAAACTCAATTAATTCACAAATCTATGCAATTGAACCTAAACTGATCCTACGGATATTATTAGCTATGTAAGCAAACTAGGTATGATTGACCTCAATGGCAATAAATAGTAATAAAATAACAAGGGTTCCACAGAGTATATGCATTCACATATAAACAAAGGAGTTATATTATCATGATAAAAACATTATTCATTTAGATCTTTTCATTCCAAAGAGAATGACAACATTTACAGATCAAGTTACTATGAAGCAAGATGGAAAATTATCATTGTACACATCACAACAATTCCTTCATGCTTATGTATTATTAAGGGCAGTACTAGGAATTTATGGTCATGTAATAGCTACACACACTTATACATAACTATTATTTCTATCATTATATATTGCCCCAAATTTCAGAGACAATAAGCGGAAGCATGGGATGAGGATGTCAACAAAAAATATTAACAATACAAGAAATAAATTTAAAAAAAATAAAATAGTATAGAAGGATCTGAAACAATAATATCAAGAGGCAAACAATGAGAACAAAATTATAATTCATGTACTATAATGAGTGAATCGACAAATTTTCATTAGAAGGGAACCCAAAAAAATTTAGGTAATTTTGGATAGACCTATATAGTTTTTTTATGAGAATTTAACTAAGGTGTATGTCTTAACATTTGATCTACCTAGCCAGTGAGTGTTGAACCAACACCCTATTAGTAACCTATTAGTGTTTTGAATTGGTAATATTGCAGGGCCAAACCAAGGATTTGCCCTAATTAATGCTACAACTATGGTTAGGTTTGGTTTTGGATAAGGAGTTAAAAATGTCTACAATGAGGTATGTAAAGGTCATAGGCATGAATTTTATCCTTTATTATTAAATATCCCTTGGTTAACTAATGGCTCTTCCTTTGGCTCAAATTCCATGACCAAGAAGTATCTATTTTGTAAAGTCCATAGAAGGCTTTGTTGGGTATGGAGCCTGATTATCTTCTTTGTTTTGTATCACGGCATTGAACCCCTGTACCTTAATGGGGCATAAACGCTGCCTATAATTAAACGCTATCTGGGGGTCCAGGGGGGGGGGCGGATGTGACTTTATGGAGCCCCCCTAGCGGGGGGTTTCGGGGGCAGCGCCCCTGAAGGTAAAAACAGATGTAAAATTTCCTTGTAAAAGTATAGTAATTTCTAGTCAATCTGGGCCGTTCATTAGGTAGATGATCTTACTGTAGAAGTTATGTTTATTTTATGGTTTTTTGACTTAGAAGGCATCCCCTTGCTTGTATGAGGGTATTGTATTGCGGCTATGTATTGTATGTGTATTCTCCGAGTGAGAAACAAATAGCGTGACTGTGAGAGAGAACAAAGGATATTACGACGGATCTGTTGTAGGTTGGGTCTCTTCATTTTGCTAGATAACAAAAAGGAAGGATTGGCTGTTCAGGGTGGACGTAGCCCAAACTGGGTGAACCACGTATATCTGTGTCTCTTTGGTTATATGTGTTTTGTGTGCTTATGTTTTCCACATATTTTATTTGTTGCATTACTATGTAATATATATTTTTCTAATAGGCTTGAACCTGGCATCACTCATTTATATAATCTACATCCTTAGGCCATCCATGTCACTTGGATTTCTACTTACCGTGGATGCGGAAGTTAACTTTGTGGGAAACATTAGTGTGACAACATGTATTCTGGGTTTTGAAAACCCTGGTCTAAGCACATAAAGATATTTAATCACTTGACAATGTGATCAATAAATTAAGATTTGTTTGGTATTGAATATAGCAATTTGTAGTCTACTATTTCAAGGTTTTTAAAAGCGAGAAGTAATTAAAATTTGAAAGAATCCTGCATTTTTTTATATGCATCATATATTACTTCAAGGCCAATGACATCATGGATAAAAGAGAGGTACAACAATATAATGAAAAGAATACAAGGGAATTACCATCCTCATTAAGCCAGAAATTCTAGCATATGAGTCTGTGCACCTATAGGAAGGGACTGGAATGGAAAAAGCTGAAATTTTCTTGAACAACTAAAACTGTTTCTTATTTAAAAAAGGCCTCAATTCCCAAAAGCTAAGAGGGGATGGTTCTTCATGAAAAGTATCCTTACACTGATAATTCTAATGTTTCACCAAATTTCTGGAACATGGGGATGAAGGATCTAGGAAACAAACTTGAGAGTCATATGGAGACACCCCCCCAAATTTTGGGAGGCTCATGGGGGACAGGGGGATGTTGGTGTCCCTAACATAGGAAACCCCATCTCTAAATGATTGTAACTAGGAAGGGACTCAAAAGGAAAAAAATGTATTTGGATTTAACATGTAAAAGCAAGTAGACAAAAAAATAAGGTGGATATTAATGCGAAAAACAATCAATATGAAGTACTCAATGAAAACAATCTAGCCAAATACCTTGGGAATGGCAGTTCAGGGAGCTCCATTCACCATACTTCAAACATTATTTAAAGGTAGGGTGATTGACTTTAAACTGATCCCCTAAATTCATAACAAAGTGTATAATAATGTGCACAACAATCAATATGAAGTATTATATGAAAATTAGGCTAATAATAAGAGGTATTATATGAAAATATAGGTCAATCATTGTTTTCCATGATGTTGAAGCAAGATTGAGGGTTGGGCCTAATCATCATTAGTCTACAAGGTACAATCTCATATCCTAAGTGGGTAGTTTGATGCATTTTCGTTGTCAAACTATGGAAGCTTCTCCAAAAATTCAGAATTGTTCACAACGAACATATCATGAGAATGAAGGGGCCATTTTAGCTCTGTGGTATGCTAGCCAAACCAGCAGGTTTGAAGATTTCTCAGACTATCATTCTTAAGAGAATCTAGGAATCCAGAGGTGTCATGTGTAAACTCGTATTCTCGTGCCACTAGTGGATGGTGTGAGAAAGGGTCAGCTACTCTTCAGTTATTCAAGTTATTTATTTTGTATCAGAGCCCTATTCTCGATTCTCTAATGGAAAATCTATTACGCTCTTTCTCTTCAATTGATCGTAAAGTTGTAAATGAAGTCGATTCTCGATTCTTAGAATCTGACTGTGATCGTAATGAATCTCATGAACTTATTTAAAATCCTAAAAATTGGAATCCCCCATCACTCCATGCAACTGATGTGTATAAGATTCCTATTACATATATCTTTAAGAAGAAATATTTTTTGAAAGAAGTGGAAGTTAAGATAAATATTTCTGGTCCTTCTGTTCAGATAGTCGCCTTAAGTTTGTTTTCTGATAATGAAATAAAAAAGTTCCCTCAGTATGCCAAAGAAAATAAATATGCATATCTCCATTTTAGAGGTATCAGAATTGGTTTAGCCCCTTTGTTCAGACATGGTCTGAATACTCCCTGCATCGCTGAAATATTTGACACCCACCATCAGAATTATGATCATGCAAGAGTAGGAACAATCATGGGTAATCTATCTACTGGATGTCCGTATGGTACAATCTTTCCAGATTATTCTATCAGTTTAACTGATGCACATTTGAAAGATTGATGGAAACTTATGCTTGGAATTCAAGGTCTTTAAATGATAGAGGATAGTGAATATTTGTCTGTCCTTATACAAACCTCTTTCCAGTCAACCAATACAGTTCATCTCAAGTTAAAGCAACCTGTTCTGAAAGATCTTGTTACAGTTGGTTTGTCTAATGCCCAAGTCGAAGGTGTTTTATAAGACTCTACTGAACTGCCACATGATTGATACTTCCAGTACAGATCACTTGCTAAAGAAAAAAAGCCTGAAGCCAAGATCAAAAGAGTTTCTATTAACAATGATCAAGTCCATCTTATCCCAAACAAGCTAGAGATTCCTCGTTCAATTTTTAGGCTTCGCAAACAGGTTTTTCCTATCTCTTCCCAAGAAGCATCTTCATCAATCAAGTGTGATACTCATCCTCTTAATGAAGTATTTCCTATATAACTTGTGTTATCGTCGAACGAATTGTACATACCTAAATCAAAACCCTTTTTAGCTGTAAATAAAAATTTTAGAATTTCCAATAGCCAATTTCCACCTATGGAAGAATGGCAGTACACAAATCGTCATTTTGTCAAAGGAGGAAAGTGGCCTCCAAAAACCAAGTTTAGCACCACTTCTTCTCAATCTAAGCAGCCGTCTACTAAAGCTGATTGTTCTCCTCTTATTAAGCATAATGCCTTAAATTCCATAGATTTAGATCAGACATACTAAATTGGCAATTATCTTGCTACATGGTGCTCCTATGCAGAATATGTACCAGATGATTTTCGTGCTCAAAATGAGTTAATTTTGAATAACCTTTGATTACTCTATGACAAACAACAAGAATAAAAACAGAGGAGAGAAACCAAAGGGAAGAAGAAGAAAGAAAAGAAAAAGAAAGAATCCAAGGCTCCAAAATTCTCTATTTCCATGGATACTCCCAATTATTGGGACATAGATGAAAAGCAGGAAACTAGTGAAGTCGAGTCTAGTATCCAAGCATCTAGGAAAAAACTAGAAACAACAAAACCATTGAATTTCCAAAAACCAAAAAGTGAAGTTGCCACTTTAGAAAATGATGCTTCTAAGTTTCCGTCTTTCATTTTGCCATCCCTTCAGAAGGCTCATGTTTTTGGAGAAGTTCCTAAGTATCCTAGAGTTGAAAAAGATTTGTTTACAACAAAATCTAGTGGATATGTGTTATATTTGGATAAATCTAAAAACCCAGCTGAGTCTATACGAATTTGGATTGGTGATTTATACCAGATGCAAGTGACAAATAGATTGGATACTATTTCTATTTTTTCTTTAGCTAAGAAAATAATGGCTGGGATTGTTTATGACTGGTGGATGGGACCATCAGAAGAAAAAAGAATGAATGTAGTTGTTGCTGGTTTAGCCACCTTAGAATTATTACTCAAAACTCAAATTGTCCCTGAACCCTCAGATGAGAAGAAAAAAATTATAACAGATCTTGCAAGGATGGAATTAAAATATTTGAAGTCTTTAGATTAGTTAGGAAATGATTATATGTCAAATGTCTACAAATCAAATCTTACCAATGATTCCACTCAAAAGATTTCATTCTTGTCAAAATTTCCTGGTAATATTGGTGATTTAATAATGAAATATCTAGATATTCAGGGAAAGAAAATTGAACAAATCTATTGGATAGATATTCTATTTCGGTATCAAGAAAAAGTCAAATATTTTTGTTGGCAAAAGAAAGCTCAAGGCTTTTCTCCTAGTCTTGAAGTTTGTCGATCTGTGTTACCTTGGACACCTTTTAAAAAGAGAAAATCCAAGAGATATGGAATATTTAAGCCCAAGCGAGTAGCAAGCCCCATAATTCCTTTCCGAAATTTCAAATATTTGAAGAAGCGCAGACAGCCCAAAAGAGATAATGCATGTTTTATCTGCAAAAAAGAGGGTCATTTCACCAGAAAATGCCCTAAAAGCTTTTTAAATAAGTTGAAAGCTTGTATAGAAATTGATGATTTTTTAGACAATTGGTCAATTGTAGACTCCCAAGATGAAGTGTCAGATGTATATATTTTGACTGATTCTTTTTTATCTGAAAGTGAGTCAGTCCCAGATACATCCCAGAAAATGAACAGATGCTATAATCATTTAGAATGTGAAGAAGACACCGAACTTCATTCTAGTGATGTATATAGTGAAGAAGAAGACACTGATGAAACTTCTTAATATAGTTCTGATGACACTGTATCTCTTTCACCATATTTTACATCTTTCAAAGATACAGGTATCGAAAATTCTCAAACACCTCTAATTTCTCAAAAAAGTTTCAATTATTTTTTCCCATATCCAAAGACAGTAGCTTCGTCTTCCTCACTACCTCCTCCAGCATTTGATGATATTGAAGAAAGTAATTTCCTTAAAAATATTATCAAAACAAACAATTTGTTATATATTCTAGATGAAGTCCAAGTTAAGGGTGAATGGATCAATGTTGATGCTTTCATTTATACTGGAGGCTTAAACAATTTAGCTCGCCCATCTCTATTTAAAGGTTTCTGGAAACCTTTAAAAATATTCTTGTTTTAGAAACTGTTGGGGGAACGGTCAATCTCACCCACTATGTAGATAAAGTTTCTTTCAAAGTTGGGGGGAGTATTGTCAAATTTTCTACAATACAACATTATGATACATTTGCAAGTTTATTTCTTGGTATGCCTTTTATCAATTATGTCCTTCCTGTTACAATAAGCGAAGACAAAGTCATCCTAAATGTCAAGAAAAAGGAAATATCAGTTCCAAAGTTAACAATGGCTAACTCAGAAGCAAGAAAAGATAATAGCTAGAAAAAAGCAGGTGCAAGAAAACCATAGAATGACTCTAATAATTGGCAAGAAGTGTTGCAGATATATGAAGAAAAAATTCAATTTAAAAACATGCAAAAGGCTAATAAAAATCCCGATTGGTCCCGAGAACAATTTTTTATATATGAAGAATTACTCAAGAATTTTTCAAATAATCCCTAAGCATTTCAGAATGTTGAGAGTCCCCAACAAGAGATAGTTACTCTGCATGACAATGGGGTAAAAGGAAAACTCATCCCATGTACCCCAAATGATGAAAAGGAGATAAAAAATCAAATTGAAGAACTATTAAGCTTACAGTTGATTGAACCTAGTTCTTCTCACTATTCTTGTTCTGCTTTCTTGGTCAGAAATCATTCAGAGATAGTTAGAGGAAAATCTTGAATGGTCATCAATTATAAACCATTGAATGAAATAACATATAGCTTTAACTATCCATTGCCCCGCCAAGAAACAATAATGCAGAAGATACAGAACAATAATATCTTTAGCAAATTTGACATGAAATCTGGTTATTATCATATTCAAATTAAAGAAGAAGATCGCCACAAGACTACTTTTACATGTCCCGCAGGTTTCTATCAATGGAGAGTAGTTCCATTTGGTTTGAAGAATGCTCCAGCTTTCTTTCAGAGAAGAATGGACTACATCTTTGATAAGTATTATTTTATTGTCACCTATATTGATGATATCCTGATCCATAGTCAGGATTTAGAATCTCATATGGAACATTTGAAGATTTTTCTTGAAGAAGCATGAAAGCATGGTATTGTTTTATCCGAGAAAGGGATGCTTCTCTTCCAAGACAACATTGATTTTTTACGTATTCATGTTTTGAATGGAAAAATTCAGATGCAGCCGCATGTGTTAACCAAGCTATCTGAATTTCCTGATGAGTTAAAAGACACCAAAACAATTCAATGTTTTCTAGGTGTTCTGAATTATGTTCACAAATATATTCCTAGATTGTCTGAAAAAGCTACTCCTATTAGACAATATTTGCATTCTTGTTGGTCACTAGAAGCTACAGCAGCAGTTAGAATGTTAAAAACTCCCAGAACTTAAACCTCTAGGTGATGGATTTCTAATCCTCCAAACTGATGCATCTGATTATTATTGGGCAATAGTTCTTTTTGAAAGAAAGGAGGAGAGGGAGAAGAAATTTTATGTGCTGATGCATCAGGAGAATTTTTACCTCATCAGAAGAATTATTTTACAGCAAAGAAATAAAATCTTGCCATGTTTAATGGTATCCAGAAATTTGAATTATATTTGGCTCCAGTCAAGTTCCTGATAAGAACCGATTCAATGAATTTCAAGTATTTCTTATCAGCAAAGATATCATGACAACTAGCAAGAGGAAGGTTGTTAGCATGGCAAATTTGGTTCCAACAATATGACTTTGATTTTGAATGGGTTCCTGGAAATTCAAATTATTTAGCTGATTCACTTACCATGGATATGAATAAAGCTCATATACATCATAACAGAAGAACTAATATATTTGTTCTTCCTGGTAAGACTCGAGAAGATGATAGTTTTGAAACTTTTGTGAAAATATTCCATATCCTTGAATTGGTCCTTGGAGATTTAATAGAATAAATCAAGAAGATAATAGGTCTAAGGTTCTGAATAAATCAATGGATTCATAAATGTCAGGCATGGAAATCTAAAAATGTCGGAGTACTATTGGGTTTAGATGCAGAGCTTGTAAAGGTATATCCTTTACCCAATATGAAGGTAAAACTCTATTTTAAAACCCTTGATGACTTATGGACCATACAATATACTGAAGTGATGATTCAAGTTTTAAAAAATTTCAATTATTATCAGATTATTGGAGGTGTATATTTTTCATTAGCTGTTTATAATTTAGCTAAAATGATGGATCTGGATGAAATTAATATGAATGAAGGAGTTGAAAAAATTTTAAGGTCCTTAAGGATTCTTGATCTCTTTGATGAGCTTGAAGTTGCATTTCTACAAAGGATTGATGAAAATTTTGCAAGATCAGATTCTTTCCCATAGTATGAAATTTTTGAACCATTTTCTGACTGGGAAATAAAAGATGGATGTTGCAGGAAGAAAAGACAGGTGAGAGCTTCTCAATGTATCGAAATAATTTTGCAGTATCTGAGAACTTTCTCGACACCCTGGGACTATCAAAGTCCCGAATTCAGAAATCTTGTTGTTCCAAATCCATTTGCACAAATCTATGGACTAGAAAGGATTTATGAATCTATGCTTGCAGAAAATACTGAAGAAGTTAAGAAAATCACTCTTTGGCTTAAATAATTTTATACTCTCAGATTGCCTGAAAATTTGTCTATGATAAAAACATTGGAAGAACTTCAAGGAAAGTATAAAGTGATTAAATTTCTAATTAACCAGAAGGCATTAATCACTATCAGTGTTATGGAAGGTAATTTGAATGATGATGTTGTCTACTTAGTAAGTCTAATGTTATCAACAAAGGTTTTATCAGCCATGATTTTTGAATTAGGCTGGTAGCAAAAAGCAGATATCAATCATAACTGTAAACTTTGGATCCAATGTGCCATTGAACACTCTGTTAGTATGTTTCAGATTTTCAAATGGGAATTATTAGATGGAGTCGAATTGGTAGTCCAATCAATTCCTGCTTTCCATAAAAGTAAAAAAGATTCTTTCCTATACACTGAGATAGATCTAATGGATTTTGTCAACAAGTGGAAAAAATATGATGATAAATATATTTTTCCACAGAAGAATTTTTATGTTAGTACCGACACAATAAATTTTGATATAGGACAATCATCAAAGGCACCAATAAAAGGACAATCTTCTACAGCTACAATTTCAGCAAAAGGAAAAAAGGAAGCATCCTATGAAAAAGAAACTTTGTTTGTAGACCTGTACCAAGATGCTCGGGACCCACAAGAACGTGAATGGGAATCATAATATCTAGAATGGATGAAACAATCTTGGCTAAACCAAAAGCTTCCATCATCCTCGTTAGATGAGGACCATGATCATTATTTTGATAGTGACCGAAGTCCGAAAGGACCTTGGTAGTGAATTTCCTTTTTCTTTAATTATTGTACTCGAGAATATTGAGCAGACACCATCTGGAATAGTAATATTCGACAAGACCCTCAATAATTCTCATCTTTTTAGGTTATATAAGTTTTTGTGAGTGAGGAGGCGAGATCATCACTGTGTGTGTGAGTGTATGTATTTGTGTAAGTTTGTGAGTGTAAGAGTGTGCATGTAATTCTTAAAGAGATTAGAGATTGAAGGCTCTACTCTGAAGCATCACTTGGTATGTAACATTTTTCTTGAATTAATATTGAAGCCTGCTGGGCCGCCTGTCTGAGGACAATTTGTTTCAATATCACCTTAAGTTGGGATTGTAAAGTGAGGAGAAGACCAAAAGTGTCATGTGTAAACTCGTATTCCCGTGCCAGTAGTGGATGGTGTGAGAAAGGGTCAGCTACTCTTCAGTTATTCAAGCAAGTTATTATATTGGAAGAGGGTTGCATTTGTCTTTCTGTAAAGGACCTGGAAATTTCAGAGGCAACTACATATTAGGCTACTACTCTTTCTTGTATTCAGTGGATACTGCTTAAATAATTCACTAAAAAGGGGCTTTTGGGTAGAGAGGCCTTTGGGATCAGTCTAAGAGAAAGTGGAGGTCTTAGACATTGATCTCTCAAGAAAAGGGATTTCTCAGATCATATTATGTTTCAAAATAAGAATCGAAAAGCCTCATCCCCACACAAGACACCTCTACACTAAATAGGTTGGTCTGGATCTATAAGCCTTTGCAAGGCTCTTCATGTGTCACATCCATTCACAAAGATAGTCACCAAGTGGCGGAATACAGGAATTGCAAAGCCTTGTACTTGCAAAAGACACACATGAATTGAATAGTAAAAGGGATTGGATTTGTTGCTATAGAAGGTTGGTTTGTATATTTAAGGCATGCTAGCTTTATCAGACTCTTCGTGTGTTAGATTCATTCAAAGAGATACTCAGCAGGTGGGATACAAGATTTGCAAAACCTTATCCCTGAAGAAGACACTTAATGGCAGCAACCCCAACCCCATCTAGAGGGATTAGATTCGGTACTATACCAAGCCAGTTTGGATATTTAAGGCATGCCAACTTTACTGGGCTTTTCATTTGTCACATCCATTCATAGAGATACTCAACAGAAAGTGGATGTTAAGGGAAAAATGGAAGCAGATAGAGCACCTTAACACAATTCGGAAGAGCAATGTTTTAGTTGATGATCTTTACATGGCCAATGGTTTATCAAGAATTACCCTCTAAAAAAAATATTGTAAATTCTGGTTTCATGGATGCACAATGTATTCATTGTTGGATCATTGAGATCATTCAACATATTTTTAATATTTTTTGAAGTGCAGACATTCTAGATATCTGATTTGGACCTCCTGGAAGCATATTTTCTACAAACATTTTCTATGGAGGGATGCACTGCAAGGGATTGTGATGCAGTTTCTCCAGCCCACTTTCAAGGTGTCTGGCACTACATCAGAATACTCCACCTATAGTCCATCTAAAGGATTCACTGTAGGGGATTGTGATGTAAGTGCTCCAGGTAACTTTCAAGGTGTCTAACACTGCATCAGAATAGATTGCCTGCACCCATCTGAAGGATGTACTGCAATGAAAATTCCAATGGGGCTCAATTTTATTTAGAAGCCTTTCATGACATGTTATATGATGATTTTAAAACTAGGATTATAGCCAAGGGTGTTCCTAAAAAGGATGTTAAATATTTTAATTCTAAAGCTCTAATCTTCCTAAGGACCTTTTCATTCCTTTAGATAGTTTCATGTTATGTTGTAATATGTGTTAATATAAGCAGCATTTATTTGGAAAAAAAAAAAGACGACCTTCCTTTTATCTAGCATCCATGTTCGAAAATGTCTTTGAGGACACGTATCGATTGCATAAGCTCCTTAACAGTCCCAAGGAATTCTCCATCATTTATTTTAATTTAAGCACAAGTCAAATAAATTTCCTTAGATTGAATGAATATTTCACTTATTTATATTTATATATCTATATCTATATATCTATATATATATATATATATATATATATATATATATATATATATTATCTCTTATTATTTCTTAAATGTTTTTTTTCTTTCCAGGACCCAAGAATGTGCCATGATTCATATTTTGGTATATAAGATATGATCTACCCACATCGTGATAACTTGATAAGTATTCCTTTCATTATGGGTACATCGCAATTGCTACACAAAATCAACAATTTATTAAATGATTTAAACAAGAAAATGGTTCAAATAGAGGACAAGACATCTCATCGAGCTGACCAAGGTTCAGCAAACCATATAGATCATATCTTCTTCTTCAATATGCAAACTAGTTGAGATCTATATCCAGCAAGAATATTTTTGAAAATTGATTCCAAACGATATTACATAAAATTACTTTGAGTGAATCAAGCAGTGGTACGACTTCAGAATCAAGATTGATGGAAACTGAACCAACACAAACATTACATTTCTGGGATCAAGCTATGAAAAGTTGGCCGATTTGACCAACACTTAGCATCCATGGAAAAATACCTGACCATTCCAAAGGGACTGCAAAGGTCACTAATAATTCTAAGACAATGCACAAGATCAATACCTTATGACTTACCCCATAGTAGTAAGCCTACCCATTTGTGGATCATGGAAGTTTGGCCCAACATAACTGTTAGTATGAATTCTTCGTCGAAGTGTACGAAAAAGGACCACTTTAGCTACGCATAACTAATAGCCCTAACAACAATAGAGGCTGCCAAACATCTTCAGATCTGCAGTTAGTAGTTAAAATGCTACAACAAACAGATCTATAAATGGAAAGACATTAAGCAGTAAAGTAAAGAGTTTGCTCCATGCATCCAACAGACAAGACAAGAACACGATTTTTGAAGGAATTTTTATATTACAGGGCACCTGGGAGGAAACAAGAAGGTGTATCCAGATCTCCTCAATGGGTTGGGTTCTTTGTAGTCCTCAGCACTTCAGATCTAAGCTTTCTCTCTCTTGTAGATGTAGAAAACCCAATGTAGAAGATAGAGCTCAATGGGAGCAAAATGGCAGAAAAATGAGACCAAGTGTATAGATCCAGAGTGATCTAGTATGCAACAAAAGGTGAAGAATGATGGGGGAAACCCTCCTATTTATAACAAAATATTGGGTCCTTCTAGATCTTGGTGCATGATTAAAATAATGTTAATCACATCTAGGTCCACCTCTATGGAATATTTTATTATTATTTGTTGGAGGGAAAGGGTGTTTGACTTGGGTCAAATCCCTTGATTAGTGAAAAATAAATAAATAAATGATTTATTTATCTTTTTAAAGAAGTGGTTGGGATATAATCAAATAAATAATGATTTATTTGATTAATGGTGGTTGATTTGGTCATATTTAACAAGGAATATTATTAAATAATTATTCCTAGAAAATAATAAGATAACTATGGGTTTATATCATTAATTTCTTTGTTTTTGGGTTAAACATGACTGGGAATAATAATTAAATTATGGTTTAATTAATTATTCCTTTTGGGGTTTCCTAATTAACATAGTGAAAGCAGTTTTACTTGGGGTAAAGCTGGTCTTACATGGTGTACTTGGGTCCATCTAATGATGAAGAGTTAGATGACCAAAAAATGGTGTAACAGATTGCCCCCCAGCGTGCGAGTGTCAGGAGCAAATCGTATGACCGAAGTACGTTGTAAGAAGACAATCACTAGACGACAAAAGGGTATGTCAGAGAGAGAAATATGAGGTAGATAGTGTGCTGAAGGACTAGACCCTGAGGAGACGAGACTCGCAGGTGCAACAAGTCTCTGTTATGAGAGGGTACCTGTGCTGAAGGCGGCGGGGGAGGCATACCTATGCCCACCGTGACAAAGTACAAAAGAATAGTGTGTCCAGTAAACAAGGGACCGAACCATAGAGTACAGCTGGCATAATCAAGGGCCAGATAAAAATACAATGAAGAGTCTCACATACATGCTGTGCCTGGGATAACAGCCAGGACTAGTACAATAACATCGGAGTATATGAGATAAATACAACCCAAATGCCCCCTGTAAATGGGGAAGGGCTCACAAAATCTGACTGATACATGCAAATCATAGAGGTGCTGCAAGTGGCTAAGGCCAACATCATCAAAATCTGGAGCGGCATCAAAGGCTGCAATGAAGGGGTCATGGAGCATGTGGGGAGCTGCACAGAGTCCCCCTCATGAGGGCGAGACATCTCATGAGACACACCGCCGGGAATCATCAAGAGCTGGCTTTTTGGGTCATGGTATGGGTAAGAAAGGCTCTCGATCATCACAGAAAAGAAAGAGGAAACAATCCAAGTCAAGGGAAGTGAGAGATCCCCACGCGATCCCAGGGGCAGAGAGCAAGGTGGAGAGGAACGAGGGTGCACGCGCCCTCTGAACCTTGCTCCCACCGGAATGAATGTCTTTGAGCTGTCGACAGAAGGAGGTCCGCCATAGGTGAGGCAATGAGAGATCCTCAACTAAGGCACGAGAGAAGAACAATAGAGCGACAGACAGACTGATACTGATGATGATGGTGGAAATGGGAAGGATGGAGTTGCGAATGGACGACTTCCCTTGTTAGAGCATAAAGGGCATGAATGACATGGCAGCAACTGACACAATATCGAAAGGGACAGGGGAAAGTGGGGCTGAAGGTCATGATATGCGACACAAGAGAGGAACCAAGCAAAGAAGAATGGAGGGCTATAGTGGGGTGTGGAGGGCGGGGAGGAGGTGGCTGACTAGCCGAGGCAGGCCGTTTATGGGCAGCCTGAGACGATTGCATCATGCAAACATTCGACAAGCTGGGATCAGTAACAGGAGGGGGGGGAAGATGAGGAAAAGTACCAAGCAGGGTGGAATCTTTATAGACGCCGGGGGAGACACTGGTCAAAGAATCGACGGTTTGCTTGTTGGCTACGGAAGAGATGGTCGTCTCGGAGGAGGTCTGAGACGGCGGCTCATGATAAGATAGCTGGTCAATGGTGACTATCTTCCCATTATGTGGAAAAGACATCTTGCGGAAGACCGCGGATGGGACAGCAGACATGGCATAGGTGTAGCTTCGCCCCAATAGAATGTTGTAGTCTAGAGGGGCATCAATGACTTCGACATCAACGCAAATAGTCTTACCGGCGAGGGTGATGGGACAGTTACGAAACAGGCCAATAGGCTGGGAGGCATGACCATCCCACGCTCGAAGGGTGATCGTGGAAGGGGCCAACTCAGGGGATACGAGTTGCTTCCAAACCGAAGCGGACATCACACAGGTGGATGCCCCCTCATCAATTATACACCGGGATACAGTGGCGTTCCGGATTTTGACTTGGATTTGGAAAGCAACGGAAGGAGGAAGAGGAGGGTGGTCCGATTGAGTGGCGTCGAAAACAATCATTTGGTCATCAGCAGGATCAACAGCGCCCACGGTAGATAGTAGAGCCTTCTTTTGAGAAGGGCACGACTGGAGGAGTTCCAGTGTGGAAATGGCAGCAGGGGATTGCGCCAAATCATCTACTATACTATACGATTGAGCGGCTCGACCGGAAGCAGCATTTCGACGTAAGGGGCCCTTTGGAATCTTTGGATGAACCTCAACTTTGGGTTGAGGGATGTGTAAGGGGCCACTGGATGTCGAAAGAGGCTCTGTAGAACCTGGAGATGGAGGCTCGAGAGCAGAGTGAGCAGGAGGCTTGGGGTACTGGCGAGACCGAGTTTGAAGGTGAAGGTCGACGGAAGGGGAAGGATCGGAACGCATCATAAGGATCTGGTAATCAGAGGAACCAGAAATGGACGAGGGGGTGGCTACATGGCTGTCGGGGGGTTGGGTAGCCACGAATCCCTGTTGAGGGAAAGGATCAGTGAACACAGCTGGCTGGGTAGTGGCCACATTAGGAGGAACATGAGGGGAGGCGTGTTGTCCGCGCAATGTGGCTTGAGACTCCCATGCATACGCTGCGGTGAAGACGATCGTGAGTGCTGGTGGCCGTAAACACCACAACACGAACAGGGCTTGTTTGTGCGAAGCGGCCTGTCCGGCCTGGGCGGAATGCCCTGAGGCTGGTTGCTAGTGTTAGGGTCCGTACCAGAATTGGGTCCTCGGTTACCGGGGGCAGATGGGTTTTGGTTGCCTCTCCACCTTCTTTGAGAAGAAGGGGGATTAATCGCACCCTGCTGTGCAAATACATGCCCTGGAGGGGGTTGAAAGTGCTGTTGCAGGTTGTGAGGAGGCAAGGGAGGCGGAAGCGCACATGCTGGAGGAGCTGGCGCACCAGGCTGTGGATAAAAGTAAGGGTTGTGTTGGGCGACATTTAGGTAAGCAGGGGCAACATTTAGGTAAGCGGGAGGTTGGGAAAAGGGGGAGGCATCTGTCTGGATATATTCTAGGGATGGGAAAGTGCTTAGTCTTAGCCCTCACGAGGGGACTCCTTCCATCATAGGAGGGGGTGGCAGATGGGTGGGAAGGGACTCAGTATCTGCGTCGGCGGAATGAGATGCCCAGGCGTTCATGCTTATGGGCTGGGGATGTCGGGAAAGAACGGTATAAACATAACCGGATTGAGCATAGATCAGGTCATATTTTAAAGCTATTTGGAGGGCGGCTTCTTCAGATTGAGGAAAGTGAGAGGCGACATCTTTGCCGATGGGAGACGGGAGGGTGCGAAGGAACCAGTCCATGTAAACCCGATCTTCAAAGGGAGGGGCTCGACATAAGCTCCGTCTTCGTCGCCATTCCTGAACATGGGCAGAAAGGCGTGTGGAAGAGGATTACTTAAATGAAGTCAAGAGCTCCGTACCAGTGTCGTATCGGAGAGGGAGCTGGAAGTACGACAAGAAGGCTTGGGCAAGAGTCTCGAACGTGGTATGGGAGGAAGTGGCCTGTTCGACATACCATTTAGAAGCTTCGCCGGTAAGCGTGCGTTGGAACAAACGAAGGCGGATGGAGTCATCGGTAATGGAGTTGGAGGAACACCACATGTGGAAAGACCGGACGTGATTGGTTGGGTCTTCGCCATTAAGGCCCTCGAACTTAGGGATATCAGAGGGTAACTTGGTGGGCATAGTGGGCCGGGTAGCATTGTGGTGAATGGGGTCGTTAATCAACTGATGGAAATCGGGGAGGCTGAGGCCTGCAATGTACGGCAGCACAGGGGTGGCCGGAGTACTGGTTGTGACGGTTCCGCTAGAAGTAGGGCCGGCATTGGGGCCGGGAGAACCGCTAGCATTAGGCCCTGATCCGGACATGGTGAAGGTAAAAGGGGGAGAACCGGAAGGAGAAGGGGGACCCGATGAATCGGGAGAGGAGTCGGAGTGCGGACTCGAAGGTGGACTGGCTCGACGACGGCGGTGCGGAGCAGGTCGATCAACCGGAAACTGAGGGTGAAGGCCAAGAAGTCTCCGGGAACGGCGCCTTGGGGGCGCAATGATGACAGGAAGAAGGAAACTGACAAGGGCAGAAAGGGACAGAATCAAGGAAGGTCAAGGGCAGATAAGGTGCAGTGACAATTGATTTTAGAGTCTTTTCCAGGCGGTGTAAACCAGGCGCTTCTTCACTTAGGGTCAGTGTGTGGCGTGCATTAATTTTAATTTTTAAACCCTTTCCATTGTTGAGAGCAAGAAAAAGTGTGCTGCGTAGCTGAAAATAAACCTACAGAGAACAGAATAAAATGCTGAAATAACAGAGAAATAACAGCTACGTATGCATCTATCTAACCCAAGAAGGTGGGTCTCTCACAACTATGCTGAAAAGAAAGGAAAAACTATGGAAACACACACAAAGGAAGCTCAACAGATCTAGGGTCAAAGGGGACAGAGATCCGGAGGATAAAGCTGCAGATAAGGGGTGCAGATCACAGCCAAGAGACAGAGGCAAGGTGGCTGGAAAAAGGGAAATCAGCAAAAAACCGGGGGGGGGCAAGGCAGAGGCCTTGAGAGGAGGTCCAAACAAAACGACAAGAGGTGATTTGAAAGGAAAAGAGGCTGATTTCAATGGATCTGAAAGGGAGGTAACAGATCTGGAAAAGAGGGGGCTGAAGCTCTGAAACCGACGGCTGAAAACAGCTAAAACTCTTCCACAAAGAGTGGAGGGTACTAAAGCCCTAAGGGGATGGGTTCCCACTTAGATGAGTAAAAACATATCAGATCTTGGTCAAGGTGGGCTGAGACAGAGGCTGGAAGACCCTGACAGAAGCTGCAGCAGAACCCAGAAAAATTGCAGAAAAAATGCTGGAAAAATGGGAATTAACGATTCGAGCTGATGCGAGTGCAGTCGCAGAAACGGTGAAAGTGCGACCTGGAGGTCAGTCATGAGTTTAGAAGTGAAAAGTGCGACCCCACGATAGAGTTGTCTCGTGGCGGATTTTCCAGAGAAAAGGATTCTTCGTCTCGATTCATTTGCGTGTCGCTTACTGCGCAATAGGGCCAGAAACACACGGAAGTTAGAAATTTTAAGTTTTTGGGGTTTTATGTGAGAAAAATGACATGAAAAGAGAAAAACTAAGCAGCTGAAAAGAAGCCCTAGGGTCTGAAGTAGCTGGATATCCAGGAATATGAAAAACGACAGCGGTCGTAATTTAAAACCCGTGTGGAGTCGCCATTTGTTAGTATGAATTCTTCGTCGAAGTGTACGAAAAAGAACCACTTTAGCTACGCATAACTAATAGCCCTAACAACGATAGAGGCTGCCAAACATCTTCAGATCTGCGATTAGTAGTTAAAATGCTGCAACAAACAGATCTATAAATGGAAAGACATTAAGCAGTAAAGTAAAGAGTTTGCTCCATGCATCCAACGGACAAGACAAGAACACGATTTTTGAATGAATTTTTATATTACAGGGCACCTGGGAGGAAACAAGAAGGTGTATCCAGATCTCCTCAATGGGATGGGTTCTTTGTAGTCCTCAGCACTTGAGATCTAAGCTTTCTCTCTCTTGTAGATGTAGAAAAACCCAATGTAGAAGGTAGAGCTCAATGGGAGAAAAATGGCAGAAATGAGACCAAGTGTATAGATCCAGAGTGATCTAATATGCAACAAAAGGTGAAGAATGATGGGGAGAACCCTCCTATTTATAACAAAATATTGGGTCATTCTAGATCTTGGTGCATGATTAAAATAATGTTAACCAAATCTAGGTCCACCTCTATGGAATATTTTATTATTATTTGTTGGAGGGAAAGGGTGTTTGACTTGGGTCAAATCCCTTGATTAGTGAAAAATAAATAAATAAATGATTTATTTATCTTTTAAAGGAAGTGGTTGGGATATAATCAAATAAATAATGATTTATTTGATTAATGGTGGTTGATTTGGTCATATTTAACAAGGAATATTATTTAAATAATTATTCCTAGAAAATAATAAGATAACTATGGGTTTATCTCATTAATTTATTTGTTTTTTGGGTTAAACATGACTGGGAATAATAATTAAATTGTGGTTTAATTAATTATTCCTTTTGGGGTTTCCTAATTAACATAGTGAAAGCAGTTTTACTTGGGGTAAAACTGGTCTTACATGGTGTACTTGGGTCCATCTAATGATGAAAGGTTAGATGACCAAAAAATGGTGTAACAATAACTAATTTTTTCTTGTTCAACCAATAAGAAGCACAACACAGTGTTTAATGATTATGGAGAGTCAACACAACCTACCCTGAGCAATATAGTAGTTGTGGAATGTGATATTTAAGTAATTAGTGTATGAGCCAAGGTTTCAGTACTATATAAAGAATTAGAAATCCATTGGTAGTATTACTATCCACTCTGTTTCAAAGTTGGTGGAATCTGCTAATTGTGTGGTGAAATTGAGGAAAGAAGAGAACCAAATAGTTCCCATAAAAATGCCACATGAAACTCCTTTGGATAGAAGCTAGGCATGACACCCTTAGATAAATATGATTTGTCTTGACTCTTGAGTCAGCACTCAAGTATCAAATACAGATCTCATTAAGACTAAGTTTCAGTTTCATAATGGAAATTCCTCATTTAACAGTGAAGACTCATTAGGATGAATAGCTGTGATGTGGAAGAAATGTGGAAGAAAGAAATAAATGGTGAGAAATAAAAGTACTCCAAGGTCATCTTCTTCACCAAAAACTAGTTGATGTGGACTTCGCCAGTAGATCTACATAGCACACCATAGGTAATAAAGACTTGAAATAACTCCAATAAGTTGTAGATATTTTCCTGATTGGCTTCCAAATTTATCAAATCTAAGCATCTTACAAAGATATTTTCATGACATGATAATAAGCCCAAAATAATACAATGAATAGTTTGTTAGAAAAAAACAAAATTGTAAAGATTGGCTTGGCAAAACAACTCAATGATGCTAGAGTGTGAGTGAGTAGGAATTATTGGAAAAAATACTGAGAGGGGGGGGGGGGGGGCAGTGAATCAGTATTTAGAGCTTACCGAACATATTTTAAATTTTTCTTTACAGAATTCCATACGTGACTTTGATTAACCCAACTTGCGTATACACGCACATATACTGATATAATTTTATAGTTTGGAAAGCTTTTCAGGAATAGTATTTAAATTAGTATACCAGTCATGAATTTTTTAGAGAATTATTAAATATGTGCAGTAATAGCAGTATAAATCATCACACACATGAACACCAATATTTAAGGTGGAAACCCAATTCGGGAGAAAACCACCGCTGTTGTCATCTCTATCTTCAATATATATTATATGGAAAAACTGTTTAAAATATAGTACTGATGCAGACTCATATCAGTACGCAGGCATCTACCTGCAGAAGGCTACTACCTTCTCTTGTTTTCTAGCTTCTACTGAAAGGGAGCTACAACCCCCTTTCTTCTCATTTACCATCCACTGTTGGAAGGGAGCTTCAACCCCCTAAATGAAACACCAACTTCTACTAGCAGGAAGCTTCTACTTCCATACTAAGGGCTTCAACCCAAACAACATCAACACAACTCGTCATAAAGATCAATAACCATAAGTTTTACCCAATGCATCAATCAGAATAGTGAGACCACTATAATCAGAAATAACCCAGACTTCAGAATAAATATGAAATACAAACTCAACCCTGAACTATCATCAACCTAAAATGCATACGCTACTTCGCTTCACTAAACTTGCATATAAATGGGCTTTCCTTCATACCAACCTACGTATAACTCTTTGAATACTGTTTTTCAGAATGTAATCAGTCTCAGATCCAGATCTGAGGCGTTCAGTCAGAGATCTTTAGAAATGAAGAACCCTTCATCAGTTAGTCATCATCAACCATGTTTATTCCCTCATTGATCAGATTTGTACATAATCAACTTACCAGCATATACAGTATTCAAAAAACCCATATCTTCAAGAAGACTTCATTGACAGACAATAGACAAATCGCAGGAATCATAGAAAACATCTGCAATAAGCTTCAGAAAACCCTAAGCTTCCATACACGCTTTTTATAAAGCAAACCCGCATATATACAGACTTTTACTGAGTTGAACTAGCGTATAGATATGTAAATGTAAACATTGAAGAATGAACCAGATCCATATAACTTACCCAGATTCCTTCATTTGACTTCAGAAAACTTGCACCAGGTCATATATCTAATCATCTCTTAAATGGATCACACAAGATCATAGTCATTTCAGATCTAGATATCATGAACCATCATTGTATCCATGGTTGCATCATAGATCTAGATCTATCAATTAAAACAGAGTTCCTCCCATGCAGATATAGCTCAAAGAAAATTATTCATTAATAACCCTTCCTATGCACACCTTGCACTATGATCTTCTTCTCCTTATATAGATTTAGCCTTTACCAATACCATGTGTCAAAACCACACAACTGTTAATGGTATTATTGGATGGGATCAAATAGACAATACAACGCTCAATATTGTGGGCTAATACCATGGTAATGCCCCTTGGTATCATAATTTTAGAGTAAAAAAGGCATATACGACTTGGATTGTTCTTTTCCGTGTGTATACATGACATATATGTTCTTTCCTTCATATCAACCTGTGTATAACTCTGTGAATACTGTTTTTCAGAATGTAATCAGTCTTGGATCCAGATCTGAGGCTTTCAGTTAGATATCTTTAGAAATGAAGAACCCTTCATCAGTTAGTCATCATCAACCATGTTTATTCTCTCATTGATTATATTTGTACATAATCAACTTACCATCATATACGGTATTTAAACAACCCAGATCTTCAAGAAGACTTCATTGATAGACAATAAAAAAATTGTAGGAATCATAGAAAAACATCTGCAATAAGCTTCAGAAAACCCTAAGCTTCCATACACGTTTTTTCTGAAGCAAACCCGCGTATATACACACTTTTACTGAGACGAACTAGCATATAGATCTGTAAATGTAAACTTTGCAGAATGAACCAGATCCATAGAACTTACCCAGATTCCTTCATTTGACTTCAAAAAACTTGCACTAGGCCATATATCTAATCATCTCTTAAATGGATCACACTAGATCATAGTCATTTCAGATCTAGAGATCATGAACCATCATTGTATCCATGGGTGCATCATAGATTTAGATCTATAAATTAAAACAGAGTTCCTCCCATGCAGATATACCTCAGAGAAAATTATTCATTAAAAACCCTTCCTCTGCACACCTTGCACTATGATCTTATTCTCCTTATATAGATTTAGCCTTTATCAATACCATGTGTCAAAACCACACAACTGCTAATGGCATTATTTGATGGGATCAAATAGACAATACAACGCTCAATTTTGTGGGCTAATACCATGGTAATTCCCCTTGGTATCATAATTTTAGAGCGAAAAAGGCATACAAGACTTGGATCGTTCTTTTTCCGTGTGTATATACTTATCCTGAATGTATACGTGGGTTTCCTTCATAAAATTAGCATATACATTGCATCCATATGTGGGTTTCCTTCATCAAACTTGCGTATACATTGATAAATATTCCCTGTTTCATTTTTCTGGAACTTTCTGGAATTTCTTTCTCTGACACATCTGAACTGACCTATAGAAACATCATTTTTCCATATTCAAAAAATAGGTTTCTATCAAAAGGCAACTCATCAAGAGGTTTCCATCAAGTATAGCTTCATCAAGTAGGTTGGCATGAAGGACAACAAATAACATCATATTTCCAACAATCTCCCCCTTTGGACTTGATGGCAACCATGATGGTGTTTGATCACCATAAAAAATATATATTCATTAATCATAACCTTTATTCAAACACCAAGATACTCTCCCCCTTTGACATCAAGGGCAAAGGATAGATCAATACCAAAACAAGGTTTCTTTTCCCTGGAAATAATATTTCTATAGATCTGATGTGCACTGAAGTACATGACTCTATAAATCAACCTAGTATGACCTTTCCTATCACTAAGGACTCATACATACATCAATGATCCAACAAAGTGGAATTACATATTTGACTCAATTTCCCAACCAAGTTGGTTTACAAAATTGAACAAGTCCTTACATGACTGAATATAACAATTTTGCATCATAGGTATCAACATGAACTTTTCATCAAATTATAGATATGAATTTTTATAACCAATACCAAAGAATCTCAAACATGAGATCATAACACATCAACCAATCAAAAGGCAAAAAATGCATCTTTTTCTGCAAGACAAGTGTTCCCCCTTAGCTTGTGCATCTTGAACACCTTCAACAAAAAATCATCAAAGCATATTCATCAAGGAGAAAAATATCAGAGAATGATATAGAAAGATATGTACTAGAACAACAACAAAGAATACCCAAAAACACCACAACTATTCTGAAACGTTGACCTAGATAATTTTTGTCAGCAAAAACCCATACATGGTTTTATGTAGAGAAACTCACGTATATACCAATTTTCCTTTATAGAACCCACGTACCAATTTTAATCTTCTGAAATTAAGAAGATCTGATCTGAGAGGCAGAGACAACTCCCAACTTCTATCAGAGATATTCGAATGCTTCACTGGGAAGAGGTTTAGTAAATATATTAGCAACTTGTTCTTTGGAAGGAACATACTCTAACTTAACCTTTTGTTCAAGAACTTGTTCATGTAGGAAGTGATACTTGATAGGAATGTGCTTGGTATTGGAATGCATAACAGGATTCTTTTAGATGCTAATGGCACTTGTATTATCACATAAGATGGATATGGGAGGTGAAAATTTGATTTGAATTCCTTGAAGAGTTTGCATCATCCTTAGAAGTTGTGTGCAGCATGATGCGATAGCCACATATTCTGATTCTGTTGTAGATAAAGCAATAGAAATTTGTTTCTTACTGAACCAAGATACTAATCGGGGCCCCATATAGAATGCACCACCACTAGTGCTATTTCGATCATCAACATTTCCAAACCAATCTGCATCTGTGTAAGCATGAAGAGTGAGATCAAAATTTTTTGGATACCATAGACCAAAGTCTTGAGTCCCTTGTAGATATTTCAATATTCTTTTTACAGCCTGAAGGTGAGACTCTTTTGGATTAGCTTGGAATCATCCAATAATCCCAACTGCATGCATACTGTCTGGTCTTGTCCCAGTGAGATAAAGTAGACTTCCAATCATGGATCTATATTCTGGTTGATTCACCATGGGAGAATCATCTTGAGAATTGAGGTTACACCCAATTACCATTGGTGTACTTATAGGTTTGCAGTCTTCCATCCCATACTTCTTCAGAATTTTCGTAAGATATTTTTCTTGAGATAAAAATATGTCATCTGTTTCTTGTTGCACTTTTAACCCAAGGAAAAATGTTAGTTCCCCAAGTAAAGACATTTGAAATTCTTGCTGCATGACATAAGAAAATTTCTGACTCATGGACTCTTCATTACTTCCAAAAATGATGTCATCAACATATACTACTACAATCAATAGCTTACCATTTTCAGTTTTTGTGTATAAGTTGCTATCAGCATATCCCTTTGAAAATCATTGTTGATGAAGATATTTTTCAAGATGATAGTACCATGCTCTTGGAGCTTTTTTGAGACCATATAAAGCCTTTTTAAGTTTACAAACAATATTTTCATCATTGCCCAAAATGAATCCTTCTGGTTGTTCTATATAGACTTCTTCTTCTATATCACCATTGAGGAAAGAAGATTTAACATCCATTTGATAAACATTGAATTGTTGAAAGCTTGAAAATGTAGAAATTAGCTGAATAAATCACTTATTCAATGGAGATTAACCCGATTACACATCAATTTCGAATTGCATGCATAACACATAATCTCATCTACAATTAATTGTAACATGCGGAAATAATAGAAGCGATCGCACATCAAATCAATCACACATTAACTCAGTATGTATGGGGAAAGCCTATAGCTGAAAACCCCGCAGCTATTGTGTATATTATAATGGAGAAATCATGTAACAAAACAAGTACAATACTCCTCACAAGTACTCGGTACTTTCTCATAAAGTCACACACAATCTAGCTCAGTTTTGAACAGGTTACTGGTTCAAAACTCACTGCTAATTGCCTTGCCTCTATTGCGCAATCATGGCCTGTCTATGTAGAGATCCAAGGTTCGAATCTCCTTGGCTTGACTGTGCAATTTTCATGGACAATTCCTCCAAGTGTGGTGCAAATCTCATGCACAACTGATGTCGCCACTGATAGCTAACTCCACCCTTTCATCTACCTCTTTCACTGGTCTCCACTGAACTGATCATGCACTGTAGTGAACTGATGTGTTCTTGGGTTGAATAATGAGTTACTAATTAATGAATTAAATAATATTTAATTCACTCCACTCATAACTAATTGATTAGCTAGTTAAACTAATCTCAACTAGTTCAACTAAAATAAATAGAACACAACTCCACTATCTATCTCATTAACTCCTCCAAACTTCTGCCACTGAAGTCCAACTAAAGTCAACCATGCAAGATGCCATCAAACCCTAGGAACCACGTGATTCCTCTGTCAGATGCATGAGCCACCTCTGTAGCTCGAACTGAAGTGCTCCAAGAGAGTAAACTGCTGTTTAGAGTCCAAATATTATTAAGGGTAAATAATATTTGACTTCCATATTTTTAGGAGAGGCAGTCTAAAAATAGACTTCGACCTCTTTCGACCTAAAATATGAGTCTCATCTATTTTTACCAACATGTCGCATACTCCAAGAATCTCAAACTGGAATCCCCGAACCATGCTCCATATGTCTAAAAATAGACATAGTCTAAAAATAGACTTTGCGCCAGAATTTGCCTGCGGGCCCACTTAGTGAAGGCGACTTCATTTCACTAAGCTCCATCATCTTGCTGCATTTTCAACACTCCCTCTTAGCAAGATATGGATTATCTGCAACCCCTATCCTGCCTCTGTGGAATTCGAACTTGCTCCTGTTGAGCGCCTTCGTCAGGATGTCGGCATCCTGATCCTCCGTGGGAACATATGAAAGCATCATGATTCTCCGCTGAACACAATCTCTGATATGATGGTACCTGATGTTGATATGTTTGGACCTATCATGAAATACTGGATTAGCCGAGAGCTTGATGCAGCTCTGGTTATCACAGTAGATCACTGTAGGCTCCAAATGCAACCTGAACAAACCTGCGAGGATCTTCCTCATCCAAATAGCCTCGCATGCAGCCAAGCTAGCTGCCATGTACTCGGCCTCTGCTGAACTGAGTGCCACGGATCTCTGCTTCCTGCTGTACCAGGAAACTGCTGTCGACCCAATGCTGAAAACTCCTCCCGAAGTGCTCTTCCGGTCCGTTGGACTCCCTGCCCAATCTGCATCAGTGAAGCCAGAAAGCTTCGCTCCATCCTCCTGTCTGTACCATAGACCATATCTCGATGTGCCTCTGATATAGTGCAATACATGCTTGCCTGCCTTCCAAAAGAGCTTGGTAGGCTTAACCATAGCTTGCAAAAGCTGGTTAACTGCATAGCATATATCGGGTCGTGTATTGACCAGATACATAAGCGACCCCACCAACTATCAATAGACAGTGGCATCCACTACCTCCGCTGAAGTAGCATCCTCCTTCCTCCAACCACCAGGAAGAGGAGTGTCAACAGGCTTGCAGCCTTGCATGTTGAACCTCTCCAGAATCTCCCGGGCATACTTTCCCTGAGAAACAAATAGTCCTTCGCTGTGCTACCAAATCTCCAATCCCAAGAAATAATGAAGGATGCCCAAGTCCTTCATCTCAAACTCTCGTGCAAAATCCTCCTTGCATGAAAGTATCAACTGCTCATCGCCAGTCAAAATCAGATCATCTACATACAGTACGATGATCAACGGCTTCCCCTCCACCACAATCTGGTACAGGTTTGGATCCGCCTCACTCTTGGAGAATCCAAGCCCGGTGAAGTAGCTGTCTATCCGAGTGTACCAAGCACGAGGTGCTTGCTTCAGCCCATACAGTGCTCTCTTGAGTCGGCACACATGCGACTCACTGCTGAAGATATCAAAACCTTCAGGCTGCTCTATGTACACCTCTTCCTCAATAACTCCATTGAGGAACGCAGTCTTCACATCCATCTGATGAATGTGCCACCCCATCTGCGCTGAGAGAGCAAGGATCGTCCGTATGGAAGAGTACCTTGCGACAGGTGCAAAAGTCTCCTCATAGTCAATCCCCTCAATCTGTGAGAAGCCACGGGAGACAAATCTTTCCTTGTACTTCTACACACTCCCGTCAGCCGCCTGCTTCACCTTGTAGATCCATCGCGAACCCACCATTGATTTCCCAACCGGTCTTGGGACAATCTCCCATGCACTGTTCCTAACAATCGAATCATATTCTTCGATCATGGCATCAACCCATGCGGGTTCCTCCACAGCTTCCTCAAAAGAGGATAGCTCCGTCACAACACATTGACTCACAAGAGCCATGTATCCAGTGTACCGATCCGGTGACTGCCTCTGTCTGCGCTGTGCTGTAGGTGGTCCTACAACCTTCTCTGCATCCCGAGCCAGTCGCTCAGCTTCTGTAGTGCGCATGCGCCCTCTGATGGTTGGCGCTGCCTGGGTGGTTTCTTCCACCTCCCGAACCTCCTCTTGTGGCTGATCCACATCCGGAAGCTCCTCCTTAGGAACTAACAGCTCCTCATCTGCATGCAAGTGTAGCTCCCTCTCAAGCGAACACTGCATGGCTTTCTCCTCCTGAAATTTTATATCTCGTCGCACAACAGTCTTGCGACTGTCTGGCACATACACCCGATAGTTATGAGGTGTATCGGTGTACCCCACAAATATTCCAACCTCAGCAGTTGGATCCAGCTTCCTTCTCGCATCCTTCGTCACATGCATGTAGACAGGAGAACCAAGAATCCGCAAATGGGAAATATCAGGCCTCTTGCCAGAATAAGCCTCCTCTGGTGTACTCATGCCAAGAACCTTGTGAGGACAACGGTTCTGCACATACACTGCTGTATTGCATGCATCAGCCCACAAGTGAAGGGGTAGGCCCTGATCATGCAACATCGCCCGTGCAGCACCCACGATCGTTCTGTTCTTCCGCTCAGCCACCCCGTTCTGCTGTGGGTTATGGGGTGCGATGAGCTCTCTCCAAATCCCTTCTGCGCTGCAGAACTCCTTGAATTCAGCCGAGATGAATTCACCACCATTATCACTCCTTAGAGCAATCACCTTCTTCCCCGACTCCTTCTCGACGAGTGCTTTAAACTCACAGAACTTCGCGAATGTATCGCTCTTCTTCTGCATGAAGAAGATCCAGCACTTTCGAGAGAAATCATCAACAAAGATCACATAATACTTGTGCTTTGTTGTCGAAGCAACTAAGAAAGGACCACACACGTCTATGTGAACTCTCTCAAGGATCTTCGTGGCACGACTATCCTTCTCGTGAAAGGTGGCTTTCACATACTTCCCTAAAGTACACCCCTTGCACTGATCTGACTGCGCAAGAGTGCCTTTATGAAGTCCAGTAGAAATATGCTGCAGAATCTTCAAAGCTCCATGGTGAAGGTGGACCAATCTCCTGTGCCACAGTTCGCCCTCATCATCCCAGCTCACCACTTCTCCCACCTTGCATGCCATAGCTGTGCAGTCATCTACCTGCAACTGATAAAGGTTCTGAGTTCGAACTCCTATCTTCCGGGTCTCTCCAGTAGTCTTACTGCACAGGAAGGCTTTTCCTTCGCTGAAGACCACATCATACCCCTTATCCTCAAACATCGCTACTGAAATCAGGTTCTTCTTCAATCTGGGTACATGCATGACATCCTTTAGTACAAAGGGTTTACCAAACTCCCTCTGAAAGGATACGGTACCGATACCAGTCGCACTGTATCTACCATCATCACCCATCTCGATGTGAACACCCAAATCTTTGTTCTCCAGATCTGAGAACAACTCCCGATCTCCCGTCATATGAAATGACACACCACTGTCCAAGAACCACACCGATCCCATCACACTTGAAACCAAGCATGCAATCAGTGAAAAGTCAAGCTCGAACTGTGAAGCCAAAGCTTCTCCATCTGCAGATCTTCCCGCTTGCTTTTTCTTCTTCTTCTTTGGACAATTGGTAGCATAATGTCCGTGATCATGGCAGTGAAAACACTTCACTTTCGCCATATCCTTCTTCTTGCCCTTTGCACCAGAATGAGAGGTTTTCTTACCCTTCCCCTTCTTTGCTTTGGCAACCAAAGCGCAGTTTTCTTCATCAGCTCCCTTTTATGAAGATCCATCTCGAGTAGTCCTCCTTATCTCCTCCTGCATGAGATCCGCCCAAAGGCGCTCCCATCCCGGCAGCTTCTCCCGACCATTGACACTATCTTGATATGAGTGCCAAGCCTTTGGAAGACCAAGGAGAGCCAGGTCGACCATGTCCTCTTCTTCGACAGTAACCCCCACACTTCCCAGCTCATCTCTGCACTGAGTGAACTTCGTGAGGTATTTGGCGATACTGTCGCCCTTCTCCATCTTGATGTTCCTGAGCTTATATTTGAGCGCCAGCTTCCTTTGGTCGCTCTTACTCTGGAATAGGTCCGTCAAATCTTTCCAAATTAAATATGAAGTAGCCTTTCCATGCAGGCTGGATACAATATGATCCTTGATGCCCTCCAACAGGATCCTTCGACATTTCGCCATCTTCTTTTGCCATGCTTCGACTTCAGCTGCATCAGTGGGCTTTTGGACATCCGTATCTACAAACTCCTTTAGACCATTATCTTCTAATACTGCTTCCATGCAATCCTTCCATGCAACATAATTCGAACTGCCTTCAAGAGCATATTCGAGTCGCAAACCGTTGAAAGACATTTTCAACACCAGCACCAAGAAAACAAAGCTACTGCAAAATTCGAATTCCAAACTCCAAGCTCTATCGCTTTCGATCTACACTTGAGAACAAATTATTTCCAAATCAGAGATTGACTGCAAGGGGAATTTACCAGACCTTTCACTTTCCGAAGAAAGATGAATCCAGAGGCTTCCTGGCCCGTATGCAGACTCTGTCCGAGGAAATAAGTTTGCAATCACCGTAATAGATCTCGAAAATTAATCTCGCTCCGATACCATGTAGAAATTATCTGAATAAATCACTTATTCAATGTAGATTAACCTGATTACACATCGATTTCGAATTGCATGCATAACACATAATCTCATCTACAATTAATTGTCACATGCGGAAATAATAGAAGCGATCGCACATCAAATCAATCACACATTAACTCAGTATGTATGGGGAAAGCCTATAGCTGAAAACCCCGCAGCTATTGTGTATATTATAATGGAGAAATCATGTAACAAAACAAGTGCAATACTCCTCACAAGTACTCAGTACTTTCTCATAAAGTCACACACAATCTAGCTCAGTTTTGAACAGGTTACTGGTTCAAAACTCCCCGCCAATTGCCTTGCCTCTATTGCGCAATCATGGCCTGGTTATGTAGAGATCCAAGGTTTGAATCTCCTTGGCTTGACTGTGCAATTGTCATGGAAAATTCCTCCAAGTGTGGTGCAAATCTCATGCACAACTGATCCTCCAACTGATAGCTATACTCACCCTTTCATCTACCTCTTTCACTGGTCTCCACTGAACTGATCATGCACTGTAGTGAACTGATGTGTTCTTGAGTTGACTAATGAGTTACTAATTAATGAATTAAATAATATTTAATTCACTCCACTCATAACTAATTGATTATCTAGTTAAACTAATCTCAACTAGTTCAACTAAAATAAACAGAACACAACTCCACTATGTGTCTCATTAACTCCTCCAAAACTTCTGCCGCTGAAGTCCAACTGAAGTCAACCATGCAAGATGCCATCAAACCCTAGGAACCACATGATTCCTCTGTCAGATGCATGAGCCACCTCCATGACTCGAACTGAAGTGCTCCAAGAGAGTAAACTGCTGTTTATAGTCTAAATATTATTAAGGGTAAATAATATTTGACTTCCATATTTTTAGGAGAGGCAGTCTAAAAATAGCCTTTGGCCTAAAAATATGAGTCTCATCTATTTTTACCAACATGTTGCATACTTCAAGAATCTCCAACTGGAATCCCCGAATCATGCTCCGTATGTCTAAAAATAGACATAGTCTAAAAATAGACTTTGCGCCAGAATTTGCCTACGGGCCCACTTAGTGAAGGCGACTTCATTTCACTAAGCTCCATCATCTTGCTGCATTCTCAACAGAAAAGGCAAGAAACATTCTTATGGCTTCAAGTCTAGCTACAGGAGAAAATGTTTCTTCAAAGTATATACCTTCTTGTTGAGCATACCCTTTACAAACAATTCTAGCTTTGCTTCTACTAACATCTACATTTTCATTTAACTTGTTTTTGAATATCCATTTTGTTCCAATAACATTTTTATCATGAGGTCTTCGAACTAATTCCCAAGTATGATTCTTTTCAATCTGATCAAGTTCTTCATTCATAGCTTGAATCCAACATTCATCTTTGCTAGCCTGATTGACATTCTGTGGTTCAATAGTGGATAGAAATGCCAAATAGCTAGCAGATCCTACAAGAGTTCTTCTTGTTTGGACACCTGATCCCTTTTCTCCCAAAATTTGAGATTCTGGATGATTCTTTTGAACATACCTGGATGGAGCCTTTTCAGATAGATGTTCTTCTTGTGCTTCATTGGGTTCACCTTCTATATTATTGCTATTTGATGCAGGAAGATATACATTACCATAATCTTCATTTGTTGTTTGTATTTCCCCTTTTGGAACTGAGAGAGACTCATCAATTACAACATCAATGCATTCAAAAATATTCTGAAGTATTTTATGGTAACATTTATATGCTTTACTACTAGAAGAGTAACCAAGAAATATTCCTTCATCTACTCTAGGTTCAAACTTGCCAAGTTTTTCATCAATTTTCTTGATAAAACATTTTCTTCCAAAAACTCTTAAATGATTTACAGTGGAAATATTACCATACCAAAGCTCATATGGATTTTTATCACTGTTTACACGAACATGTTCCTTGTTAAGAATATTTACAGCAATATGTGTTGCTTCTCCCCAAAATTTCTCATGTGTTCCAGAATCATCAAGCATAGCTCGAGCCATTTGTTGAATTCTTCTATTCATTCTTTCTGCTACACCATTTTATTGTGGGGTACTAACTATAGAAAACTGTCCTTTTATGCCATGTTGTTCACAGAAATCAAAGAATTGATCTGATAAATATTCACCTCTTCGGTCAAATCTAAGACATTTAATTTTTAGATCTAATTCATTCTCAACCAGGGCTTTGAAGATCTGACATTTTTCAAATTCTTCATCTTTTTGTTTTAGCAATCCAATCCAACACATTCTATAGAAATCATCAATAAAAAAAATATAGTATTGTTCTCCATGGGGTGAATTTTTCCTCATAGGTCCACATAGGTCGGTATGAATGATTTAAAGAGGCTTACTTGTTGATACTCCTTTGGCATTGAATTTCACTCTAGTTTGCTTACCGAATTGGCAAGATTTGCATATCTTACTTTCAGGCAGAGTAATGTTGGGAAGATCATGAATAAATTTGAGTCTGCTAGATTTTCTGATTTGAGAGAAGCTCAAATGCCCCAATATTCTATGCCATAACCAATTTTTTGAAGATTTACCCAAGTACCATTGTTCTTTACAAATTTTCAAGACATACAAATTTCTTGGTGTTCTAGTTCCTTTTATTATTGTTTTTCCTGTGTCAAGTTCATGTACCACACATTCTTTCAAGCTAAAGACAACTTCAGTTCCTTAATCACACATTTGACTTACACTTAACAAGTGATGTTTTAATCCATCCACATACATGACATTGTTAGCTTTCACCTTTTCCTTTAGAAAAATAGAACATTTTCCATTAATGATAGCAAGAGTATCATTTCAAAGTAACATTATTTTCTCTTTCTAGAGCATTGTATGCAAGAAGTTTATTTTTGTCACCTGTCATGTGTTTTGAGCATCCACTATCAATGTACCATTGATTTTCTTCTCCTTCTGCAAATAAAGCTATGAGACAGTTCTCAACATTTAAGTCCTCCTTTCTCCATACCTTGGAAATTGAAGGTATATGCTCTTTTGGCTGAAATTTTCTCCTGCATTTAGATTCTTCAGGACCAAAGTTATTGCAATACGCACATTCAATTTCATTTTGAAGAGGAGAAAAGTTGTTATATGTATTCTTCTTTATTCCGATCTCATTTCTTTGCTTTCTTTCTTCTTTGGTCATGATGGTTTTGTATGCAACACATTGAAAAGCTTTATGACCAAAATTATAACATGAGAAACATTGTCCATTAAAGAAGAAATTTTTGCGATCATGGAACCTTCTAGTTGTGTTTACCTGTTGATTCGTATTTCTCTAAAAGATATTTCTGTTATTTTTCTTTGTATTAAGGTGGTCATGATTTACCTGTAAAGTTTCTTTGTTCCCTTGCTGAGTGACAAAATGTTGTAGGCTGGTTGTAGCTGCATTTAGATAGTTTGGTGTTGAATACTGAGAGGATTCTTCGACATATCCAAGAACTATCTTTAAAAGAGGAGAACGTTGTACCTTGATAATTTCATTTAAGGTTTCAGATCCTTTAGCAAGTCTAAGATTCAAATTTTTCACTTTCTCGATTTCTTTTCTTAGACTTAGTATTTCACATTCTAATTTCTCATTGTGTTTCTCCTTTTCTACAAACTAATTCTTTAGAGTTTCTATGGATATTTTGTTTTCTTCCAAACATATTTTGAGCTGATTGGTTTCTTCAAGAAAATAATTATCTTCTAGGGCATCCATAAAGGTATCCTTAGCCTCACTAAAATATTTTTCAAATGCCATGAGAAGTATTACATCTTGATCAGATTCTCCTTCACTATTTGATAACCCATCACTATCTTCATGAGTATAATAACATTTTCTATTGATAAACCAATTCTTATTTCATTTTTCATGAATTTCCTTATGAGGACACTTTGCAGCATAATGACCAACTCTTCCATAAGAAAAACATTTAAAAGGAAGCTTACCTATGAACCTTCCAGTGCCAAGTTGTAGCTTCTTTACAAAATTTACCTCATCTTCTTTTGAAATATACCATGATCCTTCTATTTCGTGTACTTCTTTTCCTTTTGCAGCAGCTCTAAAGAAAAATTATTTGACTTCAGATGGACCTCATTTTCTCATTTCACAAGTAGTTAGAATACCATGAAGTTGAACAATGGTAAGAGTTTGTAGATCCTGCTTCTCTTCAATAGAAAACACTTTTGACTCAAATTTAGAAGTTAGAGATCTTAAAACCTTTTCTACTACAGTAGTGTCAATTACAGTTTTACCCAAATTTCTCATACGATTTACAATATCATCCAGATGTAAAAAGAAACTGGCAATGCTCTCCTCATTATGCATCCTAAGATTTTCATATTGAATTCTGAGAGTTTGGAGTTTAGCACTTTTTACCTTTGTATCACCTTCATATCTTAGAATGATTTTGTCCCATATCTCCTTTATGGTATTCAACTGCATGACTTTGACAAATTCTGATTCAATCAGACTCCCCAATAATTCATTGACCACCTTTGCATTAGTTTCATATTTCTTTCTTGTTGTTGCATCTATTGGAACTGAGGATGGATATTGATAACCTCCTTCAACTATAGCCCATACATTTTCTTCAAGATACTAGAGATAGGATCTTCTCCTTGTCTTCCAGAAGATTAAATTGTTTCTATTGAAGAGAGGAGGCCTGATAGATAATGTCCCATCTTGATTGTGCATCTTGGCTGATATTCCTTCTAGCAGCTAAGCTTCTTTAGAAGGACCTTCTTTTATATCAATTGTTGGAAAAAATACTGAGAGGGGCGGTGAATCAATATTTAGAGCTTACTTAACAGATTTTAACTTTTTCTTTACAAAATTCCATACGTGACTTTGAGTAACCCAACTCATGTATACACGCACATATATTGAAAGAAACTAGCGTATACTGATATAATTTTACAGTTTGGAAATATTTTTAGGAATAGTATTTAAATTAGTTTACCAGTCATGCATTTGTTAGAGAATAAGTAAATATGTGCAGTAACAGCAGTATAAATCATCACACACATGAACACCAATATAGTGTGGAAACCCAATTCGGGAGAAAACCACCGCTGCTGTCGTCTCCGTCTTCAATATTTATTATATGGAAAAACTGTTTACAATATAGTATTGATGTAGACTCATATCAGTATGCAGGAATATACCTGCAGAAGGCTACTACCTTCTCTCATTTTCCAGCTGCTACTGGAAAGGAGCTACAACCACATTTCTTCTCATTTACCAGCCACTCCTAGAAGGGAGCTTCACCCCCCTGAACAGAACATCAGCTTCTACTGGCAGGAAGCTTCTACTGGCATGAAGCTTCTACTTTCATACTGAGGGCTTCAACCCTAAAAACCAATATAGACCACGTTTCATCAATTTTCATACTAGATCAAACAACATCAACACAACTCTTCATAAACATCAATAACCATAAGTTTTACCCAATGCATCAATTAGAACAGTGAGACCCTTGTAATCAGATCATCAGAAATAACCCAGACTTAAGAATAAATATGTGTTACACAACATTTTTTCACTATCCCTGCAATCCCTCACCCCTCATATTGGAGGGTCTTTCCCGTGACCTGTGAGCAGTGTCATACTCTGCAAACACTTTATTTCATCCTTTTGTATAAGGAAATGATTTCTCCTGTTGAACATCTCCTCAGAAAGCCCATAAAAACCTATGTTTTGGCATTGGCACGGGTAGCTAGTTCACCCCTCGTGCCAGTGTGGAGGATGTACACTAGAGGTCACGCTAGCTGGCACTCTGTTTCTTTTTTGTTCTCGTGCCAGCCTTTTTGGGAATGTTTTTTAGCAAATTAGAGGCGGAAGTTTCCTTTAACCACCTGAGGGATGAGTCATAGCAAGTGGTTAAACTAGATAAGACATGGATCTCTTCCTTTAGGTAGTCATTTTTGGAACATTCTTGAAGATAGGACTCCCCTCCATGATTATAGGGATCCTAACCTCTCCTCCTTCCTCTATATAAACAAGGCTTCTCCCTTTACAAAAGCTAGTTGAACATATAACTAAGAAGATGAACTTGGAAAAGATATACTATAGCCGAGTAATCGCTATAGAGAAGGTACAGCCAAGGAGAATTCTATAGAGAGAGCCCCATCTGAATTCTCGACGAGCTTTGTGATACGTGCTCCGCTGGAACCCCACTGGAGGAGACCGCAATGTCGAAGCCTGGTTGTACTCTTCCTTATTTTAACTAATATACTCGACTATGGTATTAGTTCCATATTTGTATTATGTTTATTTAATGCATTTGATTTATTATTCTTTGACTCATTGATAGTTATGGATGTGAATAGTATGTTGTGTATCATCTTCGTTTCTTGTGTATGTGCAGGTATCCGAGCGTGAGAATAGGCATATTGTGATCTGTTGAACCAGGAGCGAGAGGAAGAAACCCTTCTGATGAAAATGAAAACACAGGACTTTAGCTATGTTATCTACCAAATCTTTGTCCATTCATTAACTAGGAATTTATGTCATAGTGTGTCTTGTTTGTGGCCAGACCCACTCTAGGGATAGTGGGATCGCCTCTGTCCGCAGAGGGGATTTACCTCACCAACAAATTGGCGACTCCACTGGGGATAAATGTGAGTTTGTATTTCATCGATTAGGTCTTCTTATTTGTCTTTGCTTGCTTATCTTTCCTTTTCCAGTTCTTTTGTTGAGTCTTAGACCCCTGTTCAGCCCCAGAGGATCAGATCTGGCCTCTGTTTTTCCAAAATTTTCATTTTTATAGGGTTGGCTTGATTGGTGCGGTTTCTAGTCTGACAGTCACACCCACTGGCGCTCATTTCCAGTTCCTCACCCACACCATCCCCTGTCTAGCGCAAATTACAGCCAGATAATCATGCCATTTCCTGTAGATGTTCGAATTTCCCCTGTTTTGGAGTTTTTTGTCAGTACTGGTGCCTCTGGGATTTTTATTGACTTGATTTGAGTGCTTTGAGATTGTTTGTGACTATGAACAACCTCCTTCCTTTGGTTGTTTGTCCATTTCTTTCATCATGATGGCCTTAGGGTTTTCTAGTGCTAGGGTATGCTGAGCCTCCTGTAGGAGTTTGAGTCTTTTGTTTCATAACCACCTTCATTATTTTCTTAATTGCATTCAGCTCCCTGTGTCCATTTTGAGTGATTGCATTTGGTGGAATGAGTCTTGAATGAATCTTGCCTCTTTCATTCAATTTTTCTTCTTGTCACTCCAAGCATAGCTCACATTGCTTGTATGGGTCTGTTTCGACATCTTTCTTCAATTTAGGAGATTGTAACATTGGTTTGAGTTTTTGTCTTGTTTGCTTTTGAGTTGATTGAATTGTTTCACTTCGACTCTCACATTGATATTCTCGAACTAGTGTGAAGGTTTATTTTTCATGTCATTTAGTGCATTGTTTTCTTTATTACATTGAAAATTTGAAAAAATAGATTTCATGTTTTCATTCTTGTTTTCATTGTGAAATTGAAAAATATTTCGCATAAC
This sequence comes from Pinus albicaulis, assembly GCA_034641835.2. Lineage (NCBI taxonomy): Eukaryota > Viridiplantae > Streptophyta > Pinopsida > Pinales > Pinaceae > Pinus > Pinus albicaulis. Next base: position 382,766,636 of record CM076577.1, read on the forward strand.
TAGCATTGGGAATTCTAGGAAATATTTCTCTTTTTCATTAGCTTGCATCAGATTCTGTAGTGGGTGCTTCTGTGTGTTCTCATTATTTTCTATCGCTTGAAAAATCCTAACTTTATCGTAGATATCTTTTCATCGAAGGAAATGGTATTTTATGGCATGTAGCTTGCATTTAGGGATTTTTGAGATCCAACATTCAGTAGGAACTTGGAATTGAAACATAAATACAAGATCAACTTAAAATTTATTTCAATTAACCTAAGGCAACATTCAAACTTAATGAAACATTTAGTGGTTTAAGTTAGAGACGTGTTCCGGCGTCTTTAAACTTAGTAGTTGTCCTTCTCCATCTGGCTTCAGACAGCACTAGTATGGACTTGTGCTTCTCGTACCGTCGAGTATATAAAGGGAGACTCCTCTAGGTTGCAATCCTTTTATCCATAAGAAGCTGAGTCTGCCACCTTGCAACCATGATACACCGAATGCAACATTCGAGAAGACTACCTGCACGTACATCAAGTCCTTGGTTGATTTTTATTTCATTTTATAACCAAGGTGTATATGGTAGTTCATGGGAACCTGGTACACCCTTTTACCTAGACTACCTGAGCAGTCATTTTCGATCTTTACCGACTTCATAAATTTGAAAAGATCATCAAGCACTTGTCCTTTCGCGCTCACTTAAAACTGAAAGAGACTAGAGTCATCTTTGACTATTTCTTGACTCCTAAAACATGAAACATCAAATTTTTGGTTTCAATGTGGTAAAATGAACTACCTACGATTACACGCCCATTAAAGTTTAATTACTTGGCCTATCTTTTTTTGCCTTGGTTTTGATCCAAGAGTCTTCATTTTCGATCTTTTTTCCTTTTCTGGTGTGCTACAGTCACAGTGGCGAAACCATTGGTTTCGTCTACTAGCAGTTCATTCTTAGAAGATTCATCTAAGACTTCTCAGACCTCTAGGTCTACCGAGCTTCAGCAACCTATCATCCCATCAGAGTACCCATTTGGAGAACCAGTTGAGTTCCATTGGCCTCTTTCAAACCCTTGGTTTGTTTTTGGGGTCGGGGAACATTATCCCCCTCTTACATGTAGATCACTATTTTTGGCTGCTATCATACATCCTAGCCCTCGTAGTCTTTTACAATATCTCACGGTGGATTCAGACGTGGACTCGTCAGGTCCTAATGGCAGTGAGGGTATTCCAGTTTCTAATGAAGGATGCCAAATTTTCCCGGAAGACATCCATCAAGAGCCTGCTCAATCTTCACCATCGGTGTCACTTCAAGCGAGATATAGGTCTTTGGGTCAGATTATAGCCAGTATTGCCTCAATGGCAACATCAACTCTATCAAGGGGGGCGGTTCTCCCATAATTAGGGATGTCACCGATGACACCTGTCTCATCGATGCCTTTTGTTATGTTTGTCCCCACTAGGCCTATTGTATGTGTGGCTACATCGGTGTCGGTTGTCACCACTCAACCGTCAGGAGTTTCAACTTCCGTAGAGACTTCGATTTCCATGGCAATCCCTAACGACCTTTCTTTTGAGGACTATTAGCTGGCTTTTCAGCAGCAGAGCTCCTAGAATAATCAGTCCTCTTGGGATCTTTATCGATCTTATTTCTCTCATTATGGAGCAGATGGTACCCCGATTTATTCACTTCCATTCCAATATGACGAGCAAGGCAACCCCATCTATTTGCCTGCTCCTGAGGCTTATCGGTTCATTAATGGTTTTATACCTACCTTGCCTGTGCAACCTTCTAACCAACAAGGAAAACCCTTTCAGGGACATCCTTCAGTTCAACAAGGGAATGCTTTCAGCCCGCAAGGACAACCCTTTCAGGGATAGCCTTTGGCCCAGCAAGGGTATGCGTACAACCCACAAGGGAAACCCTTACAGGGATAACCTTTGGTCCAACAGGGATTGTTTTATGGCCCACAAAGGCAGCCTTACAATCCTCAAGGTCAAAATTTACAAACTCGATCTGTGGTCTAACCAGGGAAACCTCAAGGACCAGCCGAGAAACCGGTATATCAACCCGGACCTTCGTATGGTCCTGAGGGGAAGATCCATCCATCTCAACCTTTGGTGCAACCTCAAAAACCGTATTTTCCAATTGGTCCAAATGTTGCATAGCCAGTGCCATCTTATGGTCCTGCTCCAAGCCAACCTGGTTACCAAGCACAACCTAGCCCACCCCAACCATCAGGCCAACCTGCTCAACAGGGACAACCCTGTGGCCCTGATCAGTCAGGTCAACCTGTTCAACCAGGACAACCTACACATCCTATTAACCCTGCTCAGCCACCACTTTATTCTACATCATAGCCAAATCAACTTGGGCACGTGACCTATTCAGCTTAGCAAAGCCCCACTTATCAACAACCCGTTCGACCACAAGGTAGTTATTTTCCTCAATGTCAATATCGACCGGTATACAATGCACCTCAAGGTTCTGTTTATTACCCTCAACAGCCAGGCCATACTTATACTCCGCAGAAAAATCCTTACGCTACTCAATCGGGACCCTCGTATAATCAGAATCAGTATTCTATTTTTCAACCCCCGTATCCTGGTCCTCACCTGCCATATCAACTGAATTATCTAGCTTACACCCCTTATTGTTAGAATCCTCCGGGACATTACCAATGGGGGAAGAGCTACACTCAACCAAGATGGAGTATGGGTACAGGTCCTTATTGAGGGCCTGTTATGCCTTTTAATCCTCAGTTACCTTTTCTCACCACGTTGGAGTTGTCAGATGTGTCCAAGTTGACAAATGATCCCATTCTTCATAATTCATATTGGCCTCCAGTTTCAACGAAGGTTCCTGGTGATTGTCCCAAGTTTTAGGGAAAGTTTGGAGAAGATCCCTAAGCACACATGATGACATACTATTTATGGTGTTCTTCCAATTCTTGGGTGGCTGACTCTGTCTGACCTCGTGTTTTCCAGCACACTCTTACCAGAGCTGCTGCTAAGTGGTACATTGAATTGCCTCGTGGTATCCTTCAAGATTTCAACACTCTCGCTATGGCCTTCCTTACCCATTTCTAGTTGCTAGTTCATTATGAAGCTAGGATGCATCTCCTAACATCCTTGAAACATAACCGGGCTACCCATATCTCAGAACATATTCATGAGTGGAGACGACGTCGTCGCTTCATCAAGTTTGAAATTCCTGATCAGCTTCTTACTCATTAGTTCACTACATATTTTTTCAATCAAATTGAGAAAGACATCACCATGGGGTAATGTGTAACCAAGGAACAAGCCATCTCTCGTGCCCAGTACCTTGATTTAGTGTACTCTCAATCGAGCATTTTGTATGACATCTTTACTGAGGCTCCACAACTTGGGACCTCTAAAGCAACAACTACCCCATCAGTCGACGACGTTATTGGTTCTATGTCTCATACTTCACGCAAGTCTTCCAATGGGAAGCAAAAATCAAATTATTCAAATAATTCTGCTTCTGGGGCTACCTCAGATTCTAGTAAAACCTCGGAGGTCAACACCGTTCAGGCCAATCCTGCGGACAAGACTTCCAAGGGGAAAAATAAGGGCAAAGGCAAGGCCAAAGCCGATGCCCCAAAACCAAAATCATCTAAACCTCTTGCTGATGATGGTTCACAGCGAAAGTCGAAGTATCCCTGTCTGATTTGTGATGAGGACCACTACACTAAGGATTGTCCTAAACGATCCGAGCTTAGTCAACTACTCAAAGGCACTAAGGGAACTTTGGCAGTCCTTAAGGAACCTTTCCCATCTTAGGAGACCCAGATAGTCAAGAAACCTCTGCCATATGCATCATTTGGCTCTCAAGTACTCATGACGAACGTTTCTGCACCCATTTCCATTGCTACTCAGTCGAAGGATTATGCTGGATCATGGCAGGAAGCCCAGAAAGAGGTCTTTGATGGTCCTCCTCCCACACCTGCCTCTATTTCTCTTGATATTTAAAGGCCCAGTGTTGTACCCATTGTACGGCCACCTTATAAAGGTGCTCTCTGGAAATATTCTTATAATCCTAACGCTCGTGCTTCCTAGCGTTACAGTATTGTTGAGGACTTAGCATAGGTGCCTTCCGCAATGTCTGCGTTAGAAGTGCTTTAGATTTTTCCATCGCAATGGAAAGCATTATTATCTGTGATGGTGGGATTGATCCTGCTGATTCTAGCCTTCTCTCTTTCGAATTAGAGAATTTCGTCCCCCGACTGCTGCACCATATTTCACTTGTCATGCAAGTCGGCATTAATGGTCTCAACATCCATAGAGCCATTGTGGACGAAGGTGCATCCACTTGTGTCATGTCATCTGCTTGCTAGAAGGCTATTGGTTCTCTAGCTCTCACTTCATCACCCAATTCCCTGGAGGCATTTGATGGAAGGGAATCGAAACCCCTAGGTGTTCTCGCTAGCTTGTCGATCACGTTGCAAGGAAAGACGTTCAACGTTGAAGTAGAATTCGTTAACGCCAAACACAATTACAATCCCCTACTTGGTTACAGTTGGACTCACACTATGCTATCCACCCTATTCCGACTTTTAAATTTTCCACACGATGGCAAAATCATTGCTATCGATAAGTTGTCATTCTTCACCTTGTCTTCTGAGAACAATGTACCATACGTGGATCAAATTCCTTCTTCCCCTGACAGAGTAGGGCTAGATATTTTCAAAGATCCCGCTCTCATGGGTATCTTTCCCTTTCTACCACCAAATACCATTCAAGTTAATATGGTCTCTCAGTCATATGATCCATGGATCGTCCCTTTACCTAAATAGGTTGATTCATTTGGGGATCTGATGCCAGTTAGTCCAATTGAAATCAATTATTGTGAGCTTACAACTGCATCTGGTTCTCCTCCTTCTAAAGCTACTCCTTTGAACATGTATCTCGACGTTTATTCTCAATCCCATTGGCTCGATGATGCGGATTCGTCTGATCCTTTGAAAGAGGTGTTTCCATCCAATGAGGCTATCATGGAAACCATGTCTCTCGAAGATCTTTCATGGAGCGATAGGCATCATCGTTCCTTTTTCATGACTTGCCTCAGGGCAATGTCTTACTATCTTGAGCATTTTGCATCTCAAGTTCCTTCTCCGCCGCTTAAAACACCTATCTTGACTCATGAAGTCTTCGTTGAAGGTAACTTGGGTAACATTACTCAAACGATGCCTATCAACAGTTCCGTGAAACCAGGAATTGTCGAGAACATCCATGTGGGAGTCACTTGCTCTTCTGAGGAAGTCCAAGTGTATACTAGCCTCTTTCGTGAATTTCGTGATGTTTTCGCTTGGTCTTACGAACAGATGCCTGGAATCGACCCTAGTATTGTGGTGCACAAGATTCCCACCTATCTAGGTGCAAAGCCTGTTCGTCAGCTTCTTCGTCCAGTACATCCTCAAAAATCCGCCGCTATAAAAGCTGAAGCTGAAAAACTTCTCAAAGCGGGTTTCATTTATCTGATTCCCTTAACAGAGTGGGTTTCTAACATTGTCCCTGTGGATAAGAAGTAGGGAGAAATTCGTGTCTTTGTTGATTATCATGATATCAATCAAGCCTGTCCTAAGGATAACTATCCCACCCCTTTCATCGATCATATCACTGACGAATGTCCAGGGAGTGAGATTTTTTTCCTTATGGACGGTTTTTCTAGCTATAATCAGATCAGCATTCTCTCGTCCGATCAACACAAGACCTCTTTTATCTATCCTTAGGGAACGCTCATGTATAAGAAACTCCCATTTAGCTTGAAGTACGCTAGGGCTACATTCCAGCGTGCAATGTCTTATTCCTTTCACGATATTCGTCATATTGTTCAACCAAAAATGGATGACCTTCCGGCTCATTCAGCTACACGAAACGACCACCCGAACCATCTCTGACAGATCTTTCTTCATTGTAGACACTATAACATCTAGCTCAATCTGGATAAATGCATCTTCTGTGTCGACTCCAGTAGACTTTTACGGTTTATCGTATCTAAAGATGGAATTCACCTGGACCCACTTAAGGTTGAGGGTATTGTTAATCTCCCGTCCCCATCCTTGTTACACCAGCTCTAGAGTCTCCAAGGGAAAGTGAATTTTTTGTGTCATTTTATCCCAAACTATGCCGAAGTAGCCAAGGGACTCACACAAATTTTAAAGTCGGACGTCCCTTTCTGTTGGGATGAGATTGCTCAGTAGTCTTTTGATAGGCTTAAGACATTGCTTGTCAACGCTCCCCTATTACGTCCTCCAAATTACCATCATGATTTCACCCTCTATCTAGCTGCCACCTTCAGTACGATTGCCATGGTTTTGGGTCAAGATGATGATGATGGTAACGAGCATGTTGCTTACTACTTGTCTTAGAACCTTCTTGACCCTGAAAAACGTTATGCACATGTCAAGAAGTTCGCGTTGGCTGCAGTCTAGGCTATCCAATGTTTTCATGATTATATCCTTTTATGCACGATGACCGTGATTTCTGATTATAACCCCATGACCTATATTTTGTCTCAGCAGTTGCTGGGGGGAAAATACTAGAAGTGGATTGATATCTTCCAAGACTTTGATTTGGATTTTACTACCGCCAAATTGAAGAAATCACTTATTTTCACTGATTTGATATGTTCTCTCCCCGCCGACTCTGCTCCTCATTCGGAGGATCACATTCCAGAAGAAACTTTTTTCTTGATTAGCACCCTCAATCCATGGTATGGTGATATCATCTTGTATCTCCAAACATCTACTTTCAAGTCTAAGTTAACAAAAGATGCTGAACGCCGCATTCGGCATCAGTCGCAACATTATCGCATTATTGGAGATACCCTTTATCGTGTTGGAGTCGATTTTGTACTCCGTCGATGCCTGTCCCTCGAGGAAGCTGAGAAAGTTTTAAATGACCACCAGAGTGGTGCTTGTGGTTGTCACATGTTTAGTTATGCCACTACACAAAAGATCCTTCGTACTGGCTATTTCTGGCCGTCCATTTTTAAAGACTTCATTGTAGTAGTACGCAAATGCCATGTGTGCTAGATATATCAATGCAAGTTGCGTGCGCCACCTATTCCTTTACATTGTGTCATTATTTTTGGTCCTTTTGCCAAATGAGGCATTGATTTTATGACATGTAACCCTCGTTTGGCTAGGGAACATGCCTATATTATCATTGTTGTTGATTATTTTATGAAATGGGCCGAAGAAATGCCTACACTGGCTATGGATGGTAAGGCAGCAGCACAATTCATATTCAATCATGTTATTGCTCGGTTTGGTGTCCCTCAAGCCATCATCACCGATCATGGTTCTCATTTCTCGGATTATATGATGGTGGAGCTGACATCTAAGTTGGGTCTACATCACGACAGCTCAACGCCTTATTATCCTCAACCTAATGGCCAAGTTGAAGCTGTAAACAAATTCCTTATTACAATGCTTCAACGAAAAATTGGGATCCATAAATAAAACTAGCATCTCATGTTGTTCTCAGCTCTTTGGGCTTAATGAATTTTTATTAAGAATGCAACCAGATTTACCCTATTCCAGTTGGTATACGGTTTGGAAGCCACCCTTCCGATTGAATGTGAAATCCCTTCACTCAAAGTAGCTATGGAATTAATGCCTGATACTTCTCCTGAGGAGGAACATCTCCTCTACTTAGAGAGATTGGATGAAACTAGTTGCTTAGCTGCCTTGGTCATCGAAGCACAGAAGAAGCGACTCAAAGCTCATTTTGACCAAACATTTTCCCCTCATTATTTTATCAAAGGTGATCTCGTTCTCCTGTACGACCAAGCTCATGAAAAGCTGGGGATAGGAAAATTCCAACCCATGTGGCATAGGCCCTACATCATCAGATGTGTGTTACAGAATGGGGCTTATGAGCTTATTGATTATGAAGGTTATCCTTTATCACAGCCTAGAAATGGGTTGTACCTCAAAAAGTATTATGCTTGAATCATTCATGCATGATATGTGTACATAGGTGTTTTTTTCATTCTTGTGCATGCTTTGGTTTAATGTGCTTTGTGAGATTTTTTCTGCTTATTGGGTTTTGTTTTCTATGCAGATTTCTATTTCCCCTTATGTCGGTTTCACGGATGGTACTTCCCACAGTACCAGGAACTTGTCTTCGACAGCCTAGGTAATTTATGATCCTGTTGGTGAGTTGATTAACTTACAAGGTATTTTCCTAAGACCAACTACAAACAATGTCATTGAATATAGTGATGTTTTGGAACTATTAACCGAGGCAGTTAACCTCGGCATACATGCGTTGCTTATGAATTTAGATTTGTAGGTTGTTGTTATTAAACTTAATGGTCATTATTCAGTTCGAAAACCATGCATTTTGAGATTTTATTTGCGCATTCATTTACTTGAAAGTCATTTTGATTTCATTACATATCAACATATACCAAGATGAATGAATACATTAACAGATTCAATAGCTAACATTGTGCTAGATAGACATTTTCGCAACTTATAAAAACATCATCATATGTAAATAGACCCATGTAGAAAATAAATGTATGTATATATATATATATATATATATATATATATAGATATATATATATATAGTTTTTTTGCAACGTGTTCATCATACAACCCAAAAAATAATATATGTTTGTTTCAGTTACCTCGTGAGACAACATGTCTCTAAAAAATGTGTAGAAATAAATCCTAAATGCCTAATCAACGTGGTGTTCATGATAGAATGTCACTGCCATTACCAACCACGTCAGCAAGTAGTGGATACGACTCAGCACCCCTACAGTGTGCCTCTGATAGGCCCGAGGCACATCATCCAAGCGAGCATAGTCTGGGACCCCACGAGCGATCCCCTCCAGGTTTTGTACTAACTCCTACTCGCCATCCTCACCATGAGGACCGAAATCGTGAGGAATCCAACTCATTGCTAGCGAAATGCCTGTAGGACACTCTGGGCCGACATCTGCATGAATATAAAATTTAACTATCAGAACATGCATATATACCCAAAAAATTATAAACTCGTGAAAATAAAAAATGAGTCTCACCTAGCTCTTCATCCCAATCTTCTCCCTCTGGAAGCAGGAGATTGGGATCTCTGGTGAGGTTTGTGCTAGCATAGGGCCAGTCCTCCATGACAATTAGTTGTCATCAGAGCCATTCAAAAAAATTTGGCCTCCAGGACATCTGTTGGCCACCCCCTACTCTAGGCATCAGTGTGGCCCATCGGGCCATCCGTGGCTCTATGGGTGGCGGCATCAAGACAATAACCTATTTACACTGGAATATAGGTAATCATTCCAAGAATAATGATACCAAAATCGATCCATACCCAAACTTCTTTAGTTTGGTCTTCTTGCACTTAGCAAGTTGCCGTTTGATGTTGACAGTCACGGCCTCGGCCCAATTGAAGATAGTCGGGTTCATGGACTCTGAGGCAAGAAGTAGTTGTGTCTTCACAGCCTTATGTGGTGCCTGTGATCCCACAACCCACGTGATATTGTGCAACACTACTCTTAGTGCTAGATCAGGGACAATTTGGATGTCCACTTTGCCACTAACTGTTCCTTTTCGTGGCCCTGGGCACACCCTATCAATTACCATTCCCATGCTTTCGCGAGAAGGATGAGTACCGATCAAGATAGGGACTGCACCTACATGACAATCCAATGATGAAATACACATCAGAGACTTCGAGTTCAAGCTCTTGATCCCGAAGTACAAACTTTTCTTGATCTTCATCCCAAATGCTTATCAAATATTGAAGAAATTTGGGCTAAGCCCGGAGAGATGGTGTCAAGAAGAACTTCTTGAGCCCACAATTTCTGAGGGCATTCATGAATTGTACATTTTCCATGGCCTGTTCATCATCCTCACTGTGTTCTCTCTCTTTCCACTCAATTACCATTTTTTTCTGCTTGGTACCTGCATGCATTGTCACTATGAAAATTATAATTCCCCTTGGGAATTAAAATTTGTAATCAAATGGTTGCATTTTCTTTGAATTAAGGCATATTTTTGGTTTCAATGTTGGCGCGACTGTTTTTCTAATAGTCACGCCACCTGGTGCAACCGCTGTGTAAAAAACGGTTGATTGGCGCGGGTCCGTGCCCGAAAACTGCGCCAACTACGATGCCCTAATTTTTACAAATCCTCCCCAAGGGATTCAAAATGGAAAATAAAGGTAACGAAATATAGCTCAAAAGATAGCAAATGGTCTCAGCTCTTACTTGGAACTGACGGAATCCGGATTGGTGCACTGGATTGTTCACAATCGTTGCCAGAAGATCGCAAGAAAATGGGTCACTGTTGCTCTGCGAAGAGGTAAAAGTGAAAAGTAAATATTATTTACCACTTATGGTCATTTATAGATTTTCAAAATCTTAAAATAGGTTTTAAAACATATTTTTTGATATATTTTCATATTATTTTCGAGAAATACATTTTACACGCATATTTTTGTGCAGCGATAGGTTTTCACAAGGTTATGACGAAGAAACGAGTTGTATTTTATACTTTTTTAGACTCGGTAAACACGAAAAATTCATTACTAGAGTCACCTTTCAGCTCTTTTCTGACTCTCTAAAACTGAAAATATCATCGAGTCACTTGTCATTTTGAACTCGTTAAACTGGCTGCGAAACGATATCTATCCAGTATACGTTTACCCCTTTTTCAGGCTGGGATAGATTATTTATGAAAAAAGAATACCTTAGCCAATTGTGACTAAGAGGTTCTTTCAGATATTGTTTTCTACCTTTTCAGATCTGAGAGAATATATACAAAAAGGGACTACCAGAGATTTCTTTTCCACATTCTTTTCAAACTCTCTAAAAATGAAAATATGGCGAGTTCTCCCTTTGTCAAACTTGTTAAAATCTGATGACATTGGACTCCATCGTCATGACGTTACTCGAGTTCCTTCTTCCTAGGGCTCGTAAAATGTACTAGGTTAGATTTTTCCAAAGGAAAAACTTACATCGCAGGCATATGCTATCCCCTTCAAGCTTGTTTTCAAAAATAATTGGGGTACTCGCCAGAAATGGTGGGGGAAAATGGAACCACATTATAGTCATGTTGGAAATATTTCGCTCTTGAACATGGCACTTGTCTGCATTTGTGTCAGGTTGGGGACATCTCATCTCATTATTTTTTTGCCTCCATGGTTTTGGATAATCTCTTTTGACCATTGATCTTCTCTTTGCCACATCACCATGACCTCAGATCCCTTGATGTCAAATACTGCCAAATCCAGTGTCGTGTTGCCGATATGTTCAAGAGAAGTTTGCCTCTGAATTTGTCGACCTCCCTCCGATTCTCTGTTGGTCTTGATTCACAAACATCATATTCCTCTATCTCGTGTTGATGATGTGGGAAACATTATGGCCCACCTTCGATCAAGGTCCCTTATGGTCGACTCCAACTCATTATCCAGGAAGTTGATTTAGAGACTCCCTTCAGGTACCTTGGAGCCTACATGCCTCAATGGCAGGTTCTTCGCATTCAACGTAAGGTCCACATCATTGGCCTTTGATCGATTGACTCTACGAGTGTTTGACATCAGATCACTGTTCACATTTCATGGATTGTACCTTTTGTACCTTGAGAGACATTGCCATTATTGGTGGTTTCTCTCACGTCTATTAATGGCTTTCATCATTGGCCAGTAATCAAATGATTTTCTTGCGTGTTCGACTTCAGTTCACATATTCACATGCTCAAATCTGTACTTTGTTCGGGTCAAGATGGAGCACAAGAGCCTGGGTTTTTTTTTATGAAATCCAGGCTGCGGGTTCTTTGTGGATTACTATGACTTATTATATATGACTCTTCTCATTAGATGGATGCGACCATACCTGAGTCTATTTGTTGATCCCTACTTCTGGATTGCTGTGTCCATACCTCAGATTTCATTGTTTATGTAGTCTATTATGGATGACTGCGCCCATGCCACATGTCATGTATCAGATGTATCAGTTCTACTTGTACTTGAAGCTTTTCCAACAACAATTTTTTCGTCAAATGCATTCTCATAAAACATTTCTCCCCTCCCTCTCTCGAACCTCATGCTTTAGGGGGCATATGTTACACAACATTTTGTCACCGTCCCTGCAATCCCTCACCCCACATATTGGAGGGTCTTTCTCGTGACCTGTGAGTAGTGTCATACTCTGCAAACACTTTCTTTGCATCCTTCTGCATAAGGACATCATTTCTCCTGTTGAAAATTTCCTCAGAAAGGCCATAAAAACCTATGTTTTGGCATTGGCGTCGGTAGCCAGTTCACCCCTCGCACTAGTGTGGAGGATGTAAACTAGAGGCTGCACCAGCTAGTGCTTTGTCTCTTTGTTGTGCCTGTGCCAACCATTTTGGGAATTTTTTTTAACAAATTAGACGTGGAATTTTCCTTTAACCACCTGAAGGATGAGTCACAGCAAGTGGTTAAACTCGATAAGCCACGGATCTCTTCCTTTAGGTTGTGGTTTTTGGAACATTCTTGAAGGTAGGACTCCCCTCCATGATTATAGTGATCCTAACCTCTCCTCCTTCCTCTATATAAATATGCCTTCTCCCTTTACAAAAACTAGCTGAACATATAGCCAAGAAGCTGAACTTGGAGAAGAGATACTATAGCTGAGTAATCGTTATAGAGAAGGTAGAGCCAAGGAGAATTCCGTAGAGAGAGCCCCATCCAAACTCCCGACAAGCATTGTGAGACGTGCTCTGCTGGAATGCCGTTGGAGGAGATCACAACGTGGAATCCTTGTTGTACTCTCCCTTATTTTAATTAATATAATTGACTATGGTATTGGTTCCATCTTTGTGTTATGCTTATTTAATGCATTTGATTTAGTCTTCTTTGACTGACTGATAGTTACGGATGTGAATAATATGTTGTGTATTGTTTTCATTTCTTGTGTATGTGTAGGTATCCGAGCATGAGAACGAGCGGATCATGATCTATTGAACTAGGAGCAAGAGGAAGCAACTCTTCTGACGAAAACAACAGCGCAAGACATTCGGCAAGTTATCTATCGAATCTCCATCTATTCGTTAAGTAGGAATTGATGTCATAGTATGTCTTGTTTGTGGCTAGACACACTCTAGGGCTAGTGGGATCACCGCTATCTACAGAGGGGATTTACCTCACCAAAAATATGCAAATACAAACTCCACCCTGAACCATCATCAACTTAAAATGCATACGCTACTTCGTTTCACTGAACCTATGTATATACGCACTTTCCTTCATACCAACCTGTGTATAGCTCTGTGAATACTATTTTTTAGAATGTAATCAGTCTCAAATCCAGATCTGAGGCTTTCAGTCAGATATCTTTAGAAATGCAGAACCCTTTATAAGTTAGTCATCATCAACCATGTTTATTATCTCATTGATCATATTTGTACATAATCAACTTACCATCATATACAGTATTCAAACAACCCAGATCTTCAAGAAGACTTCATTGACAGATAGCAGAAAAATTGCAAGAATCACAGAAAAACATCTGCAAGAAGCTTCAGAAAGCCCTACACTTCCATACGCACTTTTTCTGAAGCAAACGCACGTATATACGCGCTTTTATTGAGACAAAGTAGTGTATAGATCTGTAAATGTAAAATTTGTAGAATGAACTAGATCCATGGAACTTACCTAGATTCCTTCAGTTGACTTCAGCAAACTTGCGCCAGGTCATATATCTAATCATCTCTTCAATGGATCACACAAGAGCATATTAATTTCAGATCTAGAGAACATGAACCATCATTGTATCCATGGGTGCATCATAGATTCAGATCTATCAATTAAAACAGAGCTCCTCCCATGCAGATATACCTTAGAAAAAATTCTTCATTAATAACCCTTCGTCATGCACAACTTGCACTATGATCTTCTTCTCCTTATATAGATTTAGGCTTTACCAATACCATGAATCAAAACCACACAATTGCTGATGGTATTCTTGGAAGGGATGAAATAGACAGTACAACGTTCAATATTGTGGGCTAATACCATGGTAATTCCCCTTGGTATCATAATTTTATAGAGAAAAAGGCATACAGGACTTGGATCTTTCTTTTCCGCGTGTATATGCGACATATATTCGTAAAAAATGTGTATATACTTATCCTGAATGTATACGCAGATTGCCTTCATAAAAGTAGCATATACATTGCATCAATACATGGGTTTCCTTCATCAAACCTACATATACATTGATAAATATTCCCTGTTTCATTTCTCTGGCACATTCTGGAATTGGTTTCTCTGACACGTCTGAACTGATCTGTAGAAAAATCATTTTTACATCTTTAATAAATAGGTTTCTATCAAAAGGTAACTCATCAAGAGGTTTCCATCGAATACAGCTTCATCAAGTAGGTTTCCATCAAGGACAAAAAATAGCATCATATTGCCAATAGGACTTGGCAAAAACTTTGTAGCAGAATCATTTAAAATGAGAGTTGATGCTGGTGTGCTTAAGTGACAAGGAAAGAGACAAGTTTAATGTGTCTCAAACATAGGAACCAGCAGAGTTTTACTAAGGAATAATTGGAATATAAATAATTTTTAATGATGGATGAAAGAAACAAATTAACATGACATAGATCACAGTTAAGACAGGTAAAATAAAGAAAGAAAAATTAGAAATAGGGGAATGAGAAAATATAATTTAAAATGGAGTTTATATGAACCCAATTGTAAATAAGGAACGTAATTTCATTTGCAGTAAGAGTGCTTAGGTTTACAAAGTGTAGAATTCATAAAGAATACAATTAAATTCTCTGATTATGGGCCTGGCCCTTGTAGCAAAGATTCTAACACTACAAATAACTTATTAGAATTTCTAATTCTTAACCAACACAAAGAAAGAAGTACGGAGAAGCTTGACACATAAGCCAATCAAAGGGGCTCTAGACCTAGATTTAATTAAAAAATGAAAGGCTCGGAAGAAATCCGTCTGCACTACTAAATGTAATCTTTATCATTTAAATATGCACATTAACCAAATATTCTAACAAACGAAAACGAAATTAGTCCCTACGTATCATTCAGATATACATAGATAATGAAGTACTTGTTTATGTAAATAAAACCCAAGTAAACAGGTGCAAAAATACCAACCACTATAACAAACTTCATTATTGATTGGAGTTCTCCCCCCCACCATCCTGTACTGATTATCCAAGTGAATTTATTAGAATGTCTATTTTCCTGTTGAAGATCAAAAGTATCCAGAATAATCAACATATATATGAAGATGTGTTGATGACAACAATAAAATACAAATTACTTTCCGAAAATATAATTTTGGAACAAAAAGACATAAAATCCATGCACAAAAATCAGAAAAAAAATTTCTTATACAAAAATTCAAATAAGGATGAAAGACCGAAGATTAATATAGTAAAAATGAATTGAAGAAAAGAAGAGAAATAGTATGGGGAATATGGCCACTTTTGTGAGATTTGAGTCCCTATGGGAGCTAAGGCAATACTTTGCTCTTACCAACCTGGTTAACTTCTCGTGGCTGGAAGTCTTGTATTCAACATAGGTAGTTTGAAGATTTGACTGTAGATTTTTATTCAAAACCTTGAACATTTCCTTCAAACATTTTTAAGAAGGATTTCCTAAATATATTATTTGATTGTGCTTCATTTGAAAGGCATCATGTAGGAATTGTGGCACAACATGCATTTGGACATCTGAGAAGCAACCACTTTTATGCAGTCTATTAATTCTTCATCATGCCACTTTTTTCCTAGAGTGAATCTATGATAATATTAACTTAATTTCATGTGCCACAACATCTTAAAACTCTAGTGAGTGTTAGTGTCATTTCTATGAGTTACTGGGTAAAATATAACACAATTGGGTAGAGTTCAATTGGATGTCCTTGTTCACTACTGAGTAATCCTTATAGCCTATTTTTGTAGCTTCCATTGCCACTTACCCAACAAGGAGAGAGAGCATTAGAAATGAAATTAAATTTAAACCTGTTGAAATAGAAAAGTACCAAAGCAAGTTTTTCTGCTTCAAATGCAACGATAATTGCCTACTAGCCTACAAGTGATTATGTGTTACAAATAAACTTTTCAAATTAATTAGGTTGGTTTATGATTTTGAGGGTGGATATGAGGAGATTGAAGATGAACTCACTGGTGCTAGTGATAGGTATCTCCTTTCCAGTTTCTACCATCATGGGATTAGTTCAACCACAAGTTATAACAACTGGATGTTGTTATTAGAAAACAATCATAATAATCTTGACAACTAATTGATGTTGGTAGTGCTCAATTCTTTATTGATTTTTTTGTATTCTTGGATGGTGCTTATGGTAAATATCAGGTTAAAAGTTGAGACATCATTTTGTTTTAGTAATATTGTTTGGTGAATTTCATACAGTGAAGATTGCAATTATGCATATGAGCCTATATCCACAAATATTTTTTGGCATCCATGTATGTTTACAATGCTTATAAATTTTGGATAAAAACCAATTATAGTATCCATGATGGTTTGGATTTTCATGGTATCATAAGAGGTTAATCAAGGTTCAATGAGGAAGGCCAGAGCCATTTTTTAAAGGCAACAATCTTGACTAGTGAAGTATTATTTGATGTTGTCTGAATTTTCCTACGACAGTCTTCCTTACATTTAGATATTTTATGGTATGAGAAAGGAGACAGTGAGCTGGTCATGATATGTTATAGCATGATGCCAATAATTTTTTATCTTTTGTTTGGTTCCTTTTATAATATATGGTTTCTATATGCAAGGCTACCTCATCAAAGGTTGACATGTCTCCAAGTTTCTTTTATAATAAATGGTCTCTCTATGCAAGGCTGCCATGTCTCCATGTTCAATGAAAAAATACTAGATCCATATACAACGAGAAGAAGAAATGTTTCTAGCTCTGGATCTCGCAACATTCTTCCATAAATCCCAGCAACTCAAATTGTGTCATTTTTATTCCACAGAGACTCTGCTTCAACCAGTGCTAATGTTTAACTTCATTCATTCAGGGTGGTGTCTGGTGCTCATAGGATTCTTCATAGCAGAAGTTTTATAGCGGTGGTAGCTATCCCCCTTAAGAAAGAGAAACAAATATTATAGTTTTCCTCTAACAGGAATTTAGTAGTTCAACTTTCTTATCTCAAAATCCTATCCTACTTGTATTATTTTTGTATTTCCATCTCTCCCTGTAGTATCCGAGTTTTCTAGTCTTCCACATCAACCTGTAAGTGTCTAGAAATTGAAAATTAAGCACTAGTATTGTGGAAGGTTGTAAGAAGGATTGGACTAACTCCTTCCTATTTTAAAGTGGTTTAATGATCAAATGCATAATGGGGTCAATAAATGGAGGTCCAATGAATTGAGGGCTAGGGGAAGATGTTTTTCTCATAACGCAAGAATACAGAGGAAAACATTCTTACCCTTGTCTTCAGATGGTTGAGGAAGTTAATGAGGACAAAATAAGTAATGACATTAGTGAAATTTCAAGATAAAGTATATTGTCTGAGTAACCACAACCTAATCAGTAAACTCATAGGGTTCTCACCATATAAAAAAAATCTCAGATTGTAAATATCAACACAATGGGCTATAGAGGGTAAGATCAATATACCCTCACTTGAATAGTCTTCTTATGTTGAAATGTCCACTTCCCAATATATTTCTCATCGTGAGTGATAACGAATTATTTTTAGTTTTAGTTGCTCATGTCAAATGTTTTCATGGGTAGATTGGTTGCTAATGCCCAAATGTTCATTGGTATTCAACTGCTTGTCATGTATTTTTATCATAGGTCCCTTAGGAATAAGCAACATTTTATATGAATCTCTAGGGATTTACTTTATCCACTGAAACGACATGTCTGAAGATATTGACCCCTTTCATGGCTTTAATATATCCCTCAAGTGACATTTCCCAAGAAATTTTAATTGTTCAAGGTCTCATGTTATCCCCAAAGCAATTTCCCAAGAGCTTGACCCCATTCCAGGTGAAAAAAGGATTTGCTGGTAAACCAATAGAAAAAGAACATGGAATATGACATAGGCTAGTTGTGTTTAACACAAAATTATAACCCACTGAATAGATAATATTTTTCATTTGTCATAGTTTGAATGTTGAACTAGTTAGTGAATAATTTTTGGGGGAACTAGGGGGAAACTGCTGCCATCTTGCATAAGGGATAGCTATGGAGGACTTTTCCCATACATCCCCATTTTCAAGAGAGAATAAGGATACATCCCCTGCCTCCCTAGCTACAGAGAGAACCTGAAAATAACTCTGGAGTTATTTTGGGAGCGTGAGTCTCACCGGTTCAAAATATGAGAATCTAACGATGCATTACTTATATCTAACATTAGCCTTATGTTCCAAGTTCAACTAAATATCTCCTTAATGATGCATATAGGATTATTTATTACTAAGAAATGAAACAGTAGGAGACAACCTAATGTCACTTCAAAACCACTAATGGTGGACCAATGCATATGTAGGTAGAGGTTGTTCTTTTTACTTGTAGGAGAAAACCTGGGATTCACATTTTCAAGCATAATTGCTGCTGTAGTTACTTGATTCCCTATTTAAACCTTATGGATGATCTAAGGTCATTTGTAATCAATACTTTAGCATTCCATAATTTTAAGAAGGCTTCACACAAATCTCACTGTTAGAGTCATGTTCAAAAAAAAAAAATCCATGATGGATAAAGTTAATTTACAAATACAAAGTAGATTTATATTCATCCATGGAAGGAACTATGCAGAAAGTTTCTTGTTTCAAGGAAGTATTGTCAGTTTCAAGGAAGTATTTAGTATGTTTATTCTATCCAACCCATAGGCCATATTTCAGGCCATTGGCTAAGACATTGGAAGGAAAGGCACACCTTACCAGAAATGCACGTGGCCATTGCGATCAGTTAAGCATGGTCTACATAGTAAAAAAAAGGGAGGAAGAAGACTTCATGTTTAACGAAATCACTATGAAAATTCAGTAAGATATTGCTATTATTTTTACCCTTAAGCACTTAATGAAAAATAAAATGAAACAACACTATGGGAGAATCAAATTATGTTTAAACCCTGATATTTTCCATGTCAAAGTCAAAATTGTAGATACTTCAAGCACTCGAGAGCTAAAAACCATCTCACATTTATGTTTTATGACTTGCAACTCTATCTTACTTCATAAGTTCTATGACGTATAAGCATCGAAGAGTTGAAAACTATGTTACTTTTAAGGTTTAGTTCTAGTCATGAATACAATTACTAGACTATGCAATACAAGTTAACTTGTGGAATAATACTTATAAACAACCCCACAAGAATTTAAATTTTAAACCATCCATATCTCAATCATTGAATTTATCTTTTGATATGAAAAAAGAGACTATAGATCACATTATCCTAGAGAATTTCACCTTGGATTGCATCAATTTCACTATGGACAGAAGTTATGTCTATTAGGATGTAGAACCTACACTTGACATGGTTTACTGCGTGTTTAAGCATCAGTTGATCTTGAGAGGAAAAATTCAATTAAATATCAGTTCTTGGTCATGTCACAAAGCTTTACAGAAACATTGTTTCATAATGGTTGGGTAGTAAAGATAAAACAGTAACAAGAACTGAAGATAAACAAATAACTATTGCAGATATTGTGCAATTCAACTTTTTCTACAAACATCAATTTGAGAAACAAGGTATATTTTATTTCACCATACTATTTGTCGTTAAAAATGCACAAGCCCGGGTTATTACATTTGGTATTTCATTTTATAGAATTGAAGTCTTCATTACACACCACACAAAAAAATCAGAAATATGGGACTACGTACTGACTCAAAGGCACAAATAGTTACACTACTAAATTGCAGTGTCCAAGAGGAACACAATACCCATATTAAAATTTGAAAAAATAAACCAGTAAAGGAATCACAACTAGCAAGAATTCTTGATAATGCAAGGGGTTTAGATCAATTTTTAGGTTCTTGTTTTTCCATCTTAGAACAAATGATAAATTTGTACATTATTTGAATCTATAGGGATGTATAAATACCCATTTAGAGGGTTTTTCCAGTGAAGAGAAAACCTATCTTCAATGTGGTTTAGGTTTGAAATATTTCACAATGGTTTGTGTGCAAGCATGTATACCATGAAGAAAAAATGTTTTCAAACATTAAATTAAAGAATTGTTGCTTGAAAATGACTGGTTTATTGACTTAGGTGGACAAAATAGAAGCTTCCAAAAACCATTATAATACTTTTATATTGGTAGGATGGAACTTTTGCCTCTATGATTCCAAATTTTTTTTTTTACTATTGTCCTCTCCAGTAAGAAAGAGAGGCAAGATATTTTATGGAGGTCCATATTTTCTAAATTCCATGGGAATCTTCATTCACTATCTGAAAGATGTCGAAAATTAACCACCGGTGTAGGTAAGACATTCCATTTGGAGTTTTGATGTGAACAAATGTTGGAAGGGTGGAAAATGGATGGGAAATTTCCCGATCCTTGGAGATAAAAAGGGAAAAAAGAATGGAAAACACATATGCTTGGTTTTGTGTTTATTTAGATGTATCTAAAGGAATAAAGTATGTGACAAACAATTTAATTTCTATTAAACCCTTAGCTTAATAAGGAATACAAGGAATCTTAGACAACATATAGAAAAGAAAACAAGAATGAGAACCTCGTTGCATAAAATATTCTCATAAAGAAAATACTGATCACATTTGTAAAAATGACAACTATGGTTATTCTGAGTCTTACACTTGAAAAAATACACCATAGAAACCTCCAATCTACCACATTTGTAAGATCTAGCAAGAAAAGTTGCTAAAGATGGAAAGGAAAAACCCTAGACACACTAGGAAAAATATGTAAGTGAGGAAGCCAAGGTAGGAAACAAATATAACACCATAACAATGGTTGTACCACACAAAAACCATTTATAAGTATTAGGAACCCATCCTTGAGGAAAATTCCACCAAAAACTAGCTTGAAGGGGATAGGTTTGAAAGTCATATGTGAAGGTTTATATGCAATCATGTCATTATTGTTTGTATGAAGTTGAACTACGCGAGACATTTTTGGTCCTCTAGAATTTGGAATTAAAGTAAAAAAATATTGGAAAGATGATAAAAGTTTATTTTGACACCTCAAACAAGAATATATATGTGTGGTGTGGATCCTCTCGCTTCTACATTCACATATCTGCAAAACTGATGAATACACCTCTCGTCTGCAAATGTGTAGAATTGTACACCCTGTTCTAGCCCATAGGTAAGTCCAATAATACTTCTCAAGATCTGGAAAAGTTTTATTAGAAACTAAGAAATACATTCTACCACAAAACATTATGATTGGAGGAATCAAGAGAGGTTTAACACCTAATTCTAGCAGATCAGAAATGGACATGAATACAAAAATTGTGGCATCATAAAACACAATATCTTTATTTATTAGCTCCTCCTATAATATTTAATGCAACACACAGGTACAAACCATTATTTCCAGCCAATGATTAATGCCACAGGAAAACTAAGGCTCCTCTGAGCACATTATCCCTCTGTCTCTGTTACATGGAGGCAGGCTTGTCGCCTTATACAAAGAGATTACAATCATTATATCCTAAAGTTATTGAAAGTAATAGATATAAACCCCCAAATTCCAACTCTGAAACATTTTTTGGGTTTTAGAGACCCACTACACACTGAATAGGAATCTTGCTTCATGGTCTTGCTGCAAATTATCTTCTTTCCATTTAGTTCCAAAATCCATTCCTAGCTCCTCATGATTAACAGAACCAATAGCTCCCATAAATGGGTCAATAATTTGGATGCATGTCATTCTATACTACCCCTGCATCGAGCAAAAATCTATATATACTTTGGTCTGAGATGCACTTCCCAGTTTGTGAAGCTTAAAGTTGCATATCTCCTATTTCTATATTTCAGAACTCAGTGATTTGTGTGCATTCGATGGATCCTCAAGCCTAGGAACCCCCAAGTCAATATCAAACCAGAATATAGATGGGTGTGCGTGAATGTCATATTCATGCATTCAATGCATTGTCTATATTTAATGTCCCATCACGTGGACATACAAACAGATAATTCCCACCCATCTCTAGGATATTAGCATGGACCTTTTCTCTTTCTCAGTGCAACTAAGGTGGATGTGATTCAATTTCCATCTCTCCAAAAGTACAAAATAACTATTACATAAAATAATATATACCACTATCCCTAAAAAGACATACTACCAGGGATGTTGTGGAATAAACTTATATATGTAAAAAGGCTGGAACTTCAACATAAAGGATCCATATTTGCATCAGGAATATAATCTATTCAGTAGAGGTTGAGTGGGGTTCCAAATTACTCATTGAAATTATAGTAGGAAAATCTATGGGAAACTAAAGTGATTAGTTTATAAAAAATAGGATAACCTAACTTGAACAAGCTAAGGCTGGGATGAACATATATTTTGGCCATAGTAGAATGTCAACCAATAAAATTGTAGATTGGATAGTTAATAAATCCACTGAGAGGGAGAATCTTAAAATTATTAGAGTTGATAAAAATCTCAAGAGGCATTGGTGGGAGATCCAACTGGTCATCCTATCCAATTCATCTTAAGCAATGAATTATAAACTCCATCCATCCATCCCTCACTCCTCAAACTTTAGGAGAGAATGAATTTATCAGTAATTATTAAAATTCTATTATCCCAAATCAGGTGAATGTCACTTCATGTAACATAATTAAGTGGTTTTCATGGAAAAAATTCCATACCACCCTATGTATTATCACGATCCATAATTTATTACCAAAGCCTATAATAAATAGGTAGAATCTCGTGGAGAACTTTGATCCACCCTCATTCTTCTATCTAAGTATGAGCTCTAGGAGAATGATGAAACCTTCCTCTCAACACCTTCACAGTGGTAGATAGAAAAATCAACCTACCATAATGTTGGATCAGTTAAAGTAGTAAAACAGATTATGGGTAGATTGCAGAGATGTAGGGCTCTTCTTAGATGCTATAGAGAAGTAGCTCAAGAATGAAATCATGTCAGTGATGTTTGTATGAAGCTGGACTATGTTTGTGGTCCTCCAGAATTTGGAATTAATGTAAAAAATTGTTGGAAAGATGATAAATGTTGATGTTGACACCTCAAACAATAATATATATATATATATATATATATATATATTGACACTTCCAACCTTCCATCCCCTTGAAATTTTGGCAAAGCCTATACATATTCCATACACTCATACCGATGTCTCTGACATTCCCTCATTCCAGAAAGTTGTACATCTTAGATTATGACCCATTTCCATATTGGAAAGACAACCACCCAAAAATCTGTCACTCAAATGAGGTCACTAACAAATCTAGAATGGTTAGGAGCAAGGGGTGTTTTCCTTTTTTGGGGGGATGGGATGGGGTGGTGCCCACGAAGTGAACTATCATATACCCACGAAGTGAACTGCCATAGACAATATGAAAGAAGTCCAATAGAGTAGTCAAATCAGCTCATATTTCCCTGATTTTTGTGCCACCAAATTCAGCCTCCCAAAAGCGCAATATTACCCACAGATCGAAATCAAATAGTCAAGGTTGACCCAAATTCAACGTTGGTTAACACTACACAAAAAACCCTTAACACAGTCCAAAATTTAGAGCTTCTCTTTCACATGTGGAGAGGAGATATAAAGTCTCCTAAGGTTGTACGAACCAATCATATGGGGAGAGAATGTGTGAGATGAGTTGATGTCCAAATGAAGTTTGAGTCCCTCATTTTTATATCCATCAATGAGGGTGTGTGACACATCTTTTGGGGCTTGTGAGCCTACATTACAATTCTGGCCAACCTTGACAAATTTCACATGTGTGGAAAATAAATTCAAAATCCAACTTCTGCTCATCCAAACAAGATGATATTTAGATCTATATTGCACCTCTCCGAAAGAGGAATCCAAGAAAAATATAATCTCTATCATATGAGTAGTGTGACATGGAGTTTGGCCCTAGTTTCCAAATTTAACACAAATGGAGGTCAAATCTATGTGTCTAACTATGAAGAATTGAGAAAGCTTATATTAAGAGAAATTCATGAAAGACAATCAAGTTACCAAAATACCATCAAAAATTAAGTTACCAAAAGACCATCATTATAATGAAAAAATAATATTTGATATAGAAATATATGTGACCAAGTGTCCCAAGTATCAGAGGATTATGGCAAGGAAATAACATCTAGCAACATGGTTGTTGCCTTTTCCAAATCCAAATGGAAATTGGAAGTAGTCACAATTGATTTCATCACAAGAACACCAAAAAAAATGGAAAAACATGATTTTATCATAGTGATGGTATTATGGTGGATATGTTGATGAAGTGACATAATTCATTCTAGTGCAGTCTATCCACAAGGTAAGAAGTGATGAGAATTTGTAGTGTGCCTAATGCAATTGTATTGACTAGAGACACAAATGAAAATCGAAATTCAATAATATTTTTATCTTTCGCTTGTGAACATACTGGAATATCACCATAGTGTATTATCTACAAATAAATGGAAGATAAAAAAATGGGTGACATGTATCCTTAGGATGAGTTCACTTGAAACCTTAGTTGACAAAAGATAAAATACTCCAATAAGTTGGACCGATCCAACATATGGGATTACATGTACGTCAAAAGTTTCTTGGCATGATGGATGAGTGGGTTGAAAAAATTAATCAGAATTTGAAGGCACACCAAGAAGGGAAAAAAATTTGTTGATTAATTGAGAAAATCCAAGAAAGAATCAAAAGTGGGTGACCTTGTATTTCTTAGGGTGAAGCATAAGAAACATTTTTTGATAATGGGGAGTTGTGCCAAGCTAGCTCCATGATATTGGAAATCTTTTGAGTTTCTTCAAAGCATAGACCCAGTTTCATAGAGTTGCATTGTTTACTAAAATAGAGCACATAATGTTTTTGTGTTTCTCTACTTAGGAATAATGTGAAAGACATGAAACCCTAATCACATGATTGATTACACTATCATTCAACTGAAAACATATGAAGATTTCCACACCAGTCCTTCACGCATGCCCAAATAGAATATGACTATGCTCTAGAATTTAGAGACAAACATGTCAAAGTCCAAGAGTTCTACACCAGACCTTCATGCATTCCCAAAATGAAGATGACTATGCTCTAGAATTTAACAACAAACATGTCAAGATCCAATGCAAGCAATATGTATTGAATGAAACAACGAGGAGGAAGGGGAATGCCATGTGTACAAAGTACACGTGCTTGTTCAAGTTATGAAGGCTGTACCAAGGCGAATGCTATCCCAAGGGGAGGTGAATGTGGCACATGCTTTGAGAACCATCTTTCCATGTGGTCTTCTTAACCCAAGTAGCACTTATTTCTACTTAAGGGTTCAGAATCAAGATCCAATGAGACTGAGTCACACTGGTTCTTTCTAGGCATAAGATCCAATGAGGCTGAGTCACACCAATCTCTTTCTAGGCATAATATCCAATGAGACTCAGTCACACGAGTCTCTTTCTAGGAATTTCCTAGCATAACCATTAACTAAAGGAATTTTGTTGGTGTGTGTAGTAATTATTGTTGGTGTCTACAAGTGATTATTGTTGGTGTGTGCAGTTTCTCATAGTGATTTCTGTGTGTACAAAATGAAAGGCACTAAAATTGGCTGTGGTTCCACTATAAGCATAACATTTTTGTTGAGTTTTCTTGAAAGGGTGGACAAAAATAGTTTCATTTTCCCTCTTGTAAAAATCATGCATTATATAATTGAAATATATTTTACTTTAGCAATAATTTTACAATAGCTATTAATAGATGGAAGTTAAAGAATATTTTGGTCATTTTACTTGAGTTGAATTTGAAATTTTGGTCATTTTAATTTCTCACTTCGAACATGTAATGTGAATTTTCTATGAGCCTATCCCAAAATCAATGTCTAACCTCAATATTCTTGTAAATCAGAAGTCCATAATGTATTATTCTTCACTGAGAGTATCAATATTTGCAATGGCCTCATTAAATGGTTGCTTTTCCAAGTGACATGCTCTGTAGCAAACCAAGCAATAAAATAGGCACCACACTGGACATTTAGAAGCAATTAAATTTATGTGCATATTGTACATAGTTTAAACATGAAAATTTATTATGTAGGCACAAAATTTAACAGCTTGTCTTTATTCTTGTCCAAAATATCAAGCAAGGGACCCACCTGGTAGCCATATATTCTTACAGACTACTGTCATTTAATTGACTCAAAAGTGTTCTGCAATACTCTTTGGAAAATTTCTAGAGCACTCTCTGCATAAGTAAGCCCAAGAAGCCAGTCTAATTTATCATACCTTAGAGTAAGTATCCCATTAGCTTGTTGCTTCGAATATAAAAAGACCAGTCAGTAGTTTGAATGTTGACCGAATTGAAATTATTAGTTGGAATAGAGCAACAATGGGAATATGCCACCCTACCCTTATCTTCCTCCACTTGTATCTACATTAAAAAACAAAATAATATCTCCCTCTGTGCTCTATTATCAATCCCCGTAAAGTAGCAATAAATGGTAGGGAAGTTTCATGGAAGGTACAGGCTACAGTAATATGGTTCTGAAAAAGGTAAGTGAGGCTCAAAGGCATACCAAGTAGACTTGCATAGTTCTTGATAAGCAGAAGAAGAAGATGGCTTTCAACCTACATACTTGAAAATTGATCCTCTAAAATACAACTCACGTTTGCTACAGTTGTATCCCACATCATTTCCACCTGGGGAGTGGAGATTAATCTTCAATCCATCCTCAAAATGTAGTCTTCGACAATGAAAAACCAAACAATCTGAGAAAAGATAACTAATATGATTTTAGAAACGCTGCACTTATGAGATTTGAAAATCTAAATTAACCTGCGGCTGACGATTTGTAGTAATATTGGAAATGGTCTTCGAGCCCAAGAAAAGTTTGAATATGGTGTGCCCTATAAACTAGAGTGATTTCTATTTTAAAAACAGAATCAAAATATTCAGTATCCTTAGTGTCTAAAGCATATAAAATTCCCTTACACCTGACCTTCTCTGTTCCATGCATGCTTTTTGTTGGCCTCACAACTTCTCTTCTCTCCGCTGAGCTAAAGAAGCTTTCCCAATTTCCAACTAACCAGTTTCTTCAGTAGTACTCCTAATATTCACCTTCCATTCATTGAAATCCTTGTTCACTCTTTTATCGACGTGGGATTTGATTTCAGATATCTTTTCTGGGTGAAGGGTGGATTTTTTAGGCGGGAATTGGAACTAATATAAAATAAAAACTAATAATAATAATAATAATAATAATAATAAATGTATATATTATTAAATTAAAAATTTAATATAAATAAATAAGATATTAAGTTGTATATAAATTATTAAATATGTAAATTTTACAAATATGATCAATAGATTTATGAAGTGGTATTTATGTGTGAAGAGTATAACTTTATTGAAATTTTAGCTATTTATGTGGTTATTCTTTCTTATATATTGAGAAAAATTGAAAGACTCAAAATTAAAATTATGTGATTTCTTCTTGTTTTAATATAGCTATAAAAAGGTATGATAACATGTCCCTTCTTAAATTTTGACAATTATTGTTTTTTTGGCTAAGCTTCCACTTATCACAATGAGGCCAACTGCCTAGATTTAGCATTATGAGGGATTATGACCAATGGAGGAATTTATATTGGGGCTTTTATCTTTAATAATATTTTCACAACATTAACACATTTTCCACATGATGAATAACTCTCAAGGTCTTTGCCAATAGACATGAAAAGGGCCTTAGACTTGGAATATGGGCACCATTATTATTTTTTGTATGATAAGAATTAGTATGAGGGAAGGAGAAAAAGGCATTTATTTCTAAAATGAAGCTTCTCATGCTCAACGACCATGAATTTTGCATTGAACGACCACATAGATGCTCTCTAAATAATCTTAGAAATATATGATATATCAATTATATTAGGAATTTTTTCACACCATGTACAGGATTTAAGGAATGTACCATGGGTAGGGGAGGTAAACAATTTGGCATTATGCCTTACAAGAAGATTTTTAGTGTCAAGACCAATGAGCTAGGCTTAAAAACCACCTAGATCTTCTTTAATGAATATTTGGTCCTAAGTTGGGATATGGGCACCATATGATTATTTCTCACCACATATCAGAGTTAGTGTTTGTTTTATGGTTAGGAGAGGAAAATAAGGGTCTTAGTCTCTAAATAAATATTTCTCATGCTCAATTTCCATGAAAAAAACCTTTAGCTCGAAATATGGGAATTTAGTATGTTTTTCATAATAATGTAGAAATTATATGCACTAAGCATGCATATGTCCTTGATTCACCTGATATCACACTATTTAAATTTATGCAAAACACTGAATCAATTCCACTTGTTAATCCTTTGCGGAAAAATTAATTGGACACACATGTGAGGCATAAACAAAAGCATTCAATCGCACATAACACAGTTTTTAACTGGGAAATCCTGAAGATGAAAACCCCAACTATATATTATGTAACATGGAGATCATATGAAAATCTCATACAAACATACAAATCTTATCACAAGCTCTCAGTACAGTACAATCGTCATACACTAATCAGGCCTAATCTTGCAAATCATGCAGATCTTTTCTTTACGCTTGCCTCTAACTAGCACGCGAATCTACGATGATATCTCGGGGTGAATTTGAATACTACATCATCGAGCTACGCAATCCTGTTTGGCATCTCCCATGATTGTTGGATGCAATCAATACATCACTATAGTCACAATAGATAGTCCTATCTTGCCCTTTTAATATCTCTCGATGATATCCTGTTGCCTTTTGTAGTTAATTAATTTATTCTTGAGTTGATTAATGAGTTAATATTTAGTGAATTAATTATTAATTAATTCACACCACTCTCACTAGTGTATCAATCAGTTAGACTAGATACAACTAGCTCAGTAAATTCTTGAGTTAAATAAATACAATATTAATTCTTCCAACTATGCCATAACTCTGCCACTTGATTTTTAACTGAGTCCTTCATGCAATAGCTCCAGTAAACCCTCAGGAATAGCGTAATTCCTTCTGTTAGTTGATGTGCCACGTTTGTGCACTGAACTGAAGTGCTCCAAGAGAATAAGTTGTTGTTTAGAGTCAGATTATTATTAAGAGCTAATAATAATCAACATGCATCTATTTTTAGATTGACGAACTATAAATAGACTATTCTAAAAATATAATTTCATCTATTTTTCCAACTTGACCAACCATTCACAAATAGCATCCTGCAACTTCTAAAATATGATCATCATGTCTGAAAATAGACATAGTCTAAAAATAGATTTGTGCCAAAAATAGCTTGCGGGCCCACTTAGTGAAGGCGACTCTTTTCACTAAGCTCATCATCTTGTTGAATCTAAACACTCCATCTCAACAAGATATGGATTATCCTTCACCCCGATCCTGCCTCTACGGTATTCAAATTTTCTCCTAGTGAGCGCCTTCGTCAGAATATCTGCATCCTGATCCTCCGTGGGAATGTATTGAAGCAACATGATCTTTCATTGCACACAATCTCTGATATGATGATACCGGATATCAATATTTTTATATCTATCATGAAACATAGGATTAACCGAGAGTTTAATGCAACTCTGATTATCACAATGAATCACTGTGGGATCTAAATGTGAACCGAACAAACCAACCAAAATCTTCCTCATCAGATAGCCTCAGATGCAGCTAAACTTGCTACCATGTATTCCGCTTCCACTGAACTGAGTGCCATGGATCTTTGTTTCATGCTGTACCAAGAAACTGTCATAGATCAAATACTGAAAATCCTTCCCGATGTGCTCCTTCTGTCTATTGGGCGTCCTGCCCACTCTACATCCGTGAAGTCATGCTACTTCACCTCATACGTCTGTCTGTACCATAAAACATACTCAAATGTGCCCCTGAGATATCTCAAAACATGCTTGCATACCTTCCAAAAGATCTTGGTAGGCTTAACCATCGCTTGTGAAAGCTGGTTCACCGCATAGCATATGTCCAGTCTTGTATTAACTAAATACATGAGCGAAACCACCAACTGTCGATAAACAATGGCATCCACTACCTCTGCTGATGTAGTATCCTTTATCTTCCAATTTCCTTGAAAAGGAGTGTCGATAGGCTTGCAGCCTTGCATGTGAAACTTCTACAGTATCTCTCGGGCATACTTGCCTTGAGACACAAACAGTTCACCTTCCCACTGCCATATTTCCAATCCAAGGAAATAATGAAGGAGGCCCAAATCATTCATCTCAAACTCCTTTGCAAGATCTGCCTTCCATGAGTGTATCAACTGCTCATCACCTGTTAGTATCAAATCATCAACATAAATTACAATGATCAAAATCTTACCCTCAACCACAATCTGGTACAGGTTTTCATTTGCCTCACTCTTGGTGAAGCCAAGTCTAGTGAAATAGCTATCGATCCAAGTGTACCAAGCATGGGGTGCTTGTTTCAGCCCATACAATGCTCTTTTGAGCCTACACACATGGGACTCACTGCTGAAGATTTCAAATCCTTCAGGCTGGTAAATGTACACCTCTTCCTCAATGATCTAATTAAGGAAAACAGTCTTCACATCCATCTGATGAATGTGCCAACCCATCTACGCTGAGAGAGCAAAGATGGTCTGTATGGAAGAATACCATGCGACAGGTGCAAAGGTTTCTTCATATTCAATCCCCTCAATCTATGAGAAGCCCCGAGCAACAGATCTTGCCTTATACTTCTCGATGCTCCCATCAGTAGCTTGATTTACCTTGTAGATCCATCTTGATCCTACAACTAATTTTCCTGCCGGACTTGGAACAATATCCCAAGCATTGTTTCTGACAATGGAGTCATACTCCTCCACCATGGCATCTATCCATGTGGGTTCCTACATTTCTTCTTCAAAAGAAGATGGCTCTATCACAATACACTTTCTCATAAGAGCCATGTATCCAGTATATCGGTCAGGTGACTGTCTCTGTCTATGCTGTGATGTAGGAACTCCTACATTTTGTGCCGCATCCACCTTCAGTCTCTCAACTTCTGTGGTACACTTCCTGCCTTGTCTAATGTTTGGTTCTACATGAGTGGAATCCTCCACTCCATGAATCTCCTCCTGTGGTTGATCCACATCAAGAGGCTCATCTTCGGGAAAAATAAGTTCCTCTTTCGCATGCAAGTGTAAATCCCTCTCAAGCGACAACTTCATGGATTTCACCTCATTGAATTTTATGTCCCATCGCATAACAGTCATCTGACTGTTTAGAAAATACACATGATAGTTGTGGGGTGTTTCTGTGTACCCCACAAATATCCCAACTTCTGCAGTTGGCTCTAGCTTCTTCTTGGCATCCTTCATCACATGAATGTAAACAGGTGAGCCAAAAATCTTCAAATGAGAAATAACAAGCTTCTTACAAGTAAAAGCTTCCTCGAGTGTACTCATGCCAAGTACTCTATGAGGACAATGGTTTTGCAAATAAACCGTAGTGTTGCATGCTTCTGCCCAAAAGTGCATCGATAGGCCCTGATCATGCAGCATTGCTCGTGCAACACCCACGATCATTATGTTCTTTCTCTCTGCGACCCCATTTTGCTGTGGGTTATGAGGCGCTATGAGTTCTCTTTGAATTCCTTCTTTGCTACAAAAGTCTTTGAATTTTCTATAGATGTATTCACCACCATTATCGCTCCTTAGAGCTTTCACTTACTTCCCCAACTCCTTCTCCACTAATGCCTTGAACTCACAAAACTTTGAGAATGTTTCACTCTTCTTCTACATGAACAAGATCTAGCATCTACGAGAAAATTCATCAACAAATATCACATAATACCTGTGTTTTGTTGTTGAAGCAACTAAGAATGGTCCACACAAGTCTATGTGAATTCTCTCCAGGATCACCGAAGCACAATTCTCCTTCTCATGAAAGGTGGTCTTCACAAACTTACCCATTGTACATCCTTTGCATTGATATAACTGCGCAAGAGTACCCTTGGGAACTCCAGTAGAAATTTGCTACAAAATTTTCAAAGCGCCATGGTGAAGATAGCCCAATCTCTTGTGCCATAATTCTCCCTCATCCTGGCTCACCACTTCTTCTACTTGGCCCACCATTGCGGTGCAGCCATCTACCTTCAGCTTGTAGAGATTCTTAATTCGAACCCAAATCTTCTTGCTTTGACCAGTTTTTTTATGTCAAAGGGAGGATTTTCGCTCACTGAAAACAACATCATAACCCTTGTCTTCCAACATTACGACTGAGACCAAGTTCTTCTTCACACCTGGAACATGCATGACATTCTTCAACAAGAATGTATTACCAGACTCCATCTCAAAGGTAATGGTCCCAATTCTAGTCGCACTGTACTGACCATCATTGCCCATCTCTATATGCATTTGGAGGTCCTTCTTCTCCAAGTAACTAAACAACTCTTTGTCTCCCGTCATATGGAAAGATGCACCACTGTCAAGATACCACACCGATCCCATGAAGCTTAAAACCAAGCATGCGATCAAGGAAAAATCCAGCTCAAATTGCAAGGCTAAGGTCTCTCCAGCTATAGATCCAGTAGCCTACTTATTCTTCTTCTTCTGTGGACAGTTAGTGGCGAAATGTCCATGCTCGTACAGTGAAAACACTTCACTTTGGACAAGTCTTGCTTCTTGCCTTTAGCATCGAATTTTGAAGGATTTTTCTTTGCCTTACCTTTCCTTTATTTGGAAGCCAAAGCTCAATTATCTTCATCTGTATTCTTCGATGAAGATCCATCCCAGGTACACCGCCTTATCTCCTCCTGAACAAGATCTGACCAAAGTCTCTCCCATCCCCGTAGTTTATCCTATCCATTGATAGAGTCTTCGTAGCTATGCCAACTCTTCGGAAGCCCAAGGAGAGCCAAGCTCACCAAGTCTTGTTCATCAAAAATAACCCCCACACTTCCCAACTCATCCTTGCAGTGGAAAAAACTTCGTGAGGTATTTTGGAATACTGTCGCCTTTCTCCATTTTGATTTTCTGAGCTTGTCTTTAAGTGTCGACTTCCTTTGGTCAATTCTTCTTTGGAACAAGTATGTCAAAGCCTTCCACATTAAGAATGGAGTGGCTTTCCCATGAAGGCTAGACAAAATTTGGTCCTTCATACCTTCCAACAGAATTCTCCTCATCTTTGTAGTCTTCTTTTTCCATGCATCAAGTAATGCAGCATCGCTAGATCCCGACTTAGGAACATCAGTATCAATAAACTCCTTCATCCCATTATCCTCCAGCACTGCCTCCATCCTATCCTTATAGGCTATGTAATTCGAGATCCCATCAAGGGAATACTCCAATCTCAACCCATTGAAAGACATTTCAATGCATACTCGATTTCTGCACCAAGAATCTTCTATAGCAAATTTGAATTATCCACCAGCACAAACTCACTTCACAATTGCAATCTTCAATCAACAATTCTTTGATACAATGTAGAAATTATATGGACTAAGCATGCATATTTCCTTGATTCACCTGATATCACACTATTTACCTTTATGCAAAATACTGAATCAATTCCACTTGTTAATCTTTTGCAGAAAAATTAATTGCACACACATGTGAAGCATAAACAAAAATACTCAATTGCACATAACACAATTTTTAACTGGGAAAGCCTGAAGCTGAAAACCCCAAATATATATTATGTAACATAGATATCATATGATAATCTCATACAAACATACAAAGCTTATCACAAGATCTTAGTACAGTACAATCGTCATACACTAATCAGACCTAATCTTGCAAATCCATGCACCAATCTTTGCCACCGGCTAGCTTGCCTCCACTGTGAAATATCTGCTAAAGGATAGCTTAGAATGAATTCAAATATTCCATCCTGTACTGTGAAATCATCATTGGCATCTCCACTGAGTGATGGATGCAATCAATGCATCACTATAGTCACAACAGATAGTCTATCTTGCCCTTTCACCTATCTCTCCACTGGTCTCCATTGAAACTTCCATGCATTGTAGTTAAATGATGTATTCTTCTATTGATTAATGAGTTATTATTTGTGAATTAATTAAATAATTAATTCAGTCCACTCTCACTAGTGTATCAATCAGTTAGACTAGATACAACTAGCTCAACTGAATCTAACTGAGTTAAACTGAATAAAACTCCATAACTTCTTATTCCAACTGTGTCATAACTCTTCCACTTGAGTTCTAACTAAGTCCTTTATGCAACAGCTTCAGTAAACCCTTAGGAATAGTGTAATTCCTTCTATCAACTGATGTGCCACATCTGTGCATTGAACTGAAGTGCTCCAAGAGAATAAGTTGCAATTTAGAGTCATATTAATATTAAGAGCTAATAATAATCGACATGCATTTATTTTTAGATTGACGATCTATAAATAGACTTTGCCCAATATTCTAAAAATAGAATTTCATATATTTTTCCAACTTGACTAACCATTCACAAATAGCATCCTGCAACTTCTGAAATATGATCATCATGTCTAAAAATAGACTTGCGCCAAAAATAGCCTGTGGGCCCACTTAGTGAAGGCGACTCTTTTCACTAAGCTCATCATCTTGTTGTATCTCAACAAATAAGAATGGGTCTCATGGCCTTTACTATGGCCAAAGAAGGACATTAAGGAAAAGGGACCAAAATTAAAGATTACTAACATAAATGACTAATTCATATACTTGTTGTACTTGTTATTTGGTTATATTTACATTCTTGGACAATAATGGTCATTTACTTTAATCATTATTAAATTTGTCACTTATTATCTAGTCATATATTTTAATCCTAGACTAAATTAGTCATTTAATTTAGTCATTTTTTGTTTAGTCACCTATTACCTAGTTGTATATTTTACCTCTAGATTAAATTAGTTGTTTAAGTTAGTCATTTTTAGTTCGATCACTTAAAATTGCTCAAATTTAGTAGTAATTCGATCACTTAGGTGACTAAATTTTTAGTCACCTAATCACTTATTTCATCATTTTATACTAGTGTGAGTGAGGACTGAAGTTATTTACCTTTTGACAAGTCAGGATCAAGAATAACCATTCAGCTTCATCTATTACAATACATTTACAACATGACATATCTTTACTGAGGTAGGCATACCCATACTTAGCACATAATAAAACATAACATGTATAGTTATCAAAATATGCGTCCATATATTAAATTGGTGGAAGCATGACTAAATCACTATTTGAATGATCACAACCATTATACATTTGTAATCTATGCATAAATCCCAAAATCACAACCTGGATGGATGAAACTAGATCTAGGGAATTCTATCTCATTCGCACAACCAACCAACATATAAGTTTAACCATGTGAACCAATGAGCTGACGTCGAACATGGTAGACACCATCTCATTACCAACCGATGATGTTATTCATTAACATACATGAGAGAAACCATAGATGATGTTAATGGCTCTGGAGGTACTACAATATACTCCATATCGTGTGAGTAAATGAGTTAATGTTGAACACCACACATAATATTTTGGTCAAAGGCCAATGATGTAAACTTTTCGTCGAGAGAGAGGAAATTTTCCATTGATGTATGCAAGCACCAAGGTACCAAAGGGGTGTTTATAAGTCAACTTCCTGGATAATGTGCTGATGTTGACAAGAACTGACCCATCTTAGGAGGGCCTTGATGTATCCCCCATCAATTACATGAAATCGGTACACCATGATTGAGACAAAACAATGATGATACGGAAGAACATAAGGATAAGGAAAACATGGAATGAAGGCTTAAGGGTATTGTGACTGATATCAACTGAAATGAATTCTCTTGGACACATGACGACAATAAATGGAGATGGTACCATTCACCCAAAACCGAAATGGAGCCTTTGAAAAAGGTATGATGAACTGAGTGATAAGAAAATTACCTAACCCAAAAACCATGAAGATGAAGTGGAAGAGTGTCATGTTCAAGAGTGACTCGCTACTATTAGCAAAATGGAGTACCATGTTTTCCCAATTTCTCCAACCATACTCGTTAGTACTTCTTTGTTTTTTTAACAAGCTTGAGGAGGATAACATATGATTGATCTGTAAGTTCATCCTTCAGATGAATCCCTCCAAGTATTTTTAATGAACACTCAGAAGTAGTGGATCGACCTTGTCATGTTCTAAAATTCCATCAATGTTTTATGTTTTAATGAGTGCAACGAATCTAAAACTCAACACATTTTTCATGTTTAGGGAGTTTGAAAAAGAGGCAAAATAGGAAACTCCAAATGTCCCATTTCGTAGATAGTCTCTCAATTATGAAAATGTAGAAAAAAATACTGAAGTGAACCTCTTAGCCATGTTTGGCTAAGGTATTCCTTTTTTTTAATTAGTTCATATGAGCCCGAAAAAGGGTTAAACTTATACTGAGAAAAATTATTTTCATTTAATTTAACGAGTTCAAAAAGAGAAGTACTTGGAAATATTTTCATGTTTTGCGAGTCTGAAAAGACATGAAAAAGGACTGCAAGGGGTTCCTTTTTTCATAGGTTTATAGAGCCCGAAAAAGAGATAAAAATACACTCCCTGATAAAAAATACCTATTTAAAACATGTCAAAACACCATTAATAATTTTTTACATGCTCAAAACACCACAAAAAGGATTAAAAATACTGCTTTCATAGTAAAAATGAAACATATATAGGTAAAAACATTAAATTTGAATAAAGTAATACAAGAAATTACCATAAATACTCAAATTGACTATTTATTTTTACCATTTGATAGTCACCTTCAATAGTGAGAGTTTTGGAGCACTTTTTCCCTCGATCTTCTGCAGCTAATTGCATCCAATCTAGTGGATCATTTCAAGTATCGTCCCTTCCACGTAGGAACTAAAAACCTTCTCTTTCATTTGATGGTCCATTTTTCTTTTTTCATGTCAAATTTTTCAACGAGGGCCTCGGGGTTACTAAAAAACTTCCTAAGAAAAACGCACTTTCCTGTGTCGAATAATGCATTGCACCTAGGAAGACTATTATTGTTGGGGGAGGTGCAATGCTCTATTTTTCACTATAGGTGTGCGTTGGGCATAAAAAGCTCAATAAATTTTGAGTTTTCCCTCAATTTTTGTCAATTTTTTTACATTAATAGAGGCATCATGAGTTCCTTGTTGATGTTTTAGGTACCCATTAACACAAAATGTAATTCATTTGGCAAGAAAGAGAACATGAAGAGAAATATTTGACTGCAGCCAATGATCCTTCCACTATCTAGACACTAAAAAAATATGGATTGTTGAATTCTTTTGGCTACTTGGTATGAGGCAATAAATGGAGTTGTTGAAATACCTCGTTCGTTCATGGGATGTTCAAGTACAAGCCTTCAATTTTAGGAACATCTACTTTAGATCAAGGTGGATGTCATCTACTTTCTTACAGGATTGTCCAAGAGGAGTGCCCCCATCTCTCTTCTAGGTGGGAGGAGTGGTGGGGAGACCATAAAAGATTATATAAACATATATTGCTGACCTCGAGCCCAACCTATGAGGGATAGGAAGATTAATATGAAATACGTGGCCTAGTTACAATTGAGGACTATCTTCTTTATCATTGCTAGACTGGCAGGTAGCTCAACACTCCATGTAGCAAGTCGATCACACATGCAGTATGGGATAGAGTAGCTCATGCCCATAGTCAATCAACTAGAGCAAGGGTGTCCTGGTCAATATGAAAGAACAACTAACCAAAGAAAAAGATGGGAAGTTGAAAAACTTTGGTTATGGTTCGATTTTACTCTCTTTTGCCTTGGAGCGAGTGCCATATATGCACATCGATTTTAATATTTTTATTGTATTTTATCTATATAAACACATATTCCATATACGCGCATATATTTTGGATATGTGCATGTATGGAAGTTGCACATATACGATAGATGCACATATACAGAAAATGGTACATATAATGAAGTTACTCATATATGAAATATATGTGCATATACAATAGATGTGCATACACAAAAGATGCATATATACAGAAGTTAAACATATATGGAAGATGTGTGCATATACAAAAGTTATGTATATATGGAGATTGTCGTATATGCATATTACGAAAGTTGCAAACTATTTCTATGTATGCATAACTTTTGTATATGTGCATATACTAAAGCTGCACATTATGGGAGCTATGTGCGTATATGGAAGATATGTGCATATAGAGAATTTTTTCATATACAAAAGTTGTGAAAAACTTCCATATATGCACATCTTCTATATATGTGCATATGCTGCAGATATGCACAAATCGATATGCATATATACAGAAGTTGCACATATACAAAAATTGTGCATATATGAAAATTGTACATATATGGAGCTTCCATATATATGGTGGTTGAAGTTGCGTATAAATTATCTATATACGTATCTTCCATATATGTGCAGATTCAGTATATGTGCATATACCGTACATGTGAAACTTCCATTTATGTTCATATACAAAAGTTACGCATATACATAGGTTGTGCACAACTTCAACCTCCGTATATACATAGCCTCCGTATATGCACATATATTGTGTATATGCACAACTTTTTTATATGAATATATGCATGTTGTGCATATAAAAAATATATTTGATGCAAAATATGTGAAAATATTTAGTATATGCATAACTTTTGTATATGCACATATTTTCCGTTTATGATTTTATTTCGTATATGTGCATTTATTTCATAAATGTGCATATTTGGAAGTTGCACATATGAAATATGTGTACACATACAATAGATACGCATATAAAAAAGATATGCATATATAAATATATTGGGAATATACATAATATATTCAAATACACGAAAGTTGTGAATATATAGAGAATGTTGTATATACATGTTACAGAAGCTGTGCACTTTTGTATATGCACAACTTATGTGTATGTGT
This sequence comes from Pinus albicaulis, assembly GCA_034641835.2. Lineage (NCBI taxonomy): Eukaryota > Viridiplantae > Streptophyta > Pinopsida > Pinales > Pinaceae > Pinus > Pinus albicaulis. Next base: position 382,805,694 of record CM076577.1, read on the forward strand.
ATATACAAAAGTTACGCATATACATAAGATATGATAATATATGAAGGTTGCACATTAGGGAAAATTTTAAGGATGGAAAATTATTTTAAAGTTTAAAAAATTGGCGAATTTCACTAGTCCCTAATATGCAAACTATATATGCAAATGTTTATTGATGTATATGTAAAATTATTCAAATTCATAATGATATTATATATATTTTCTATATAATGTTGGAGAATTTTAACGCAAAATAATTTTATATTGTAAATTGGGTGAATCATTTTTATAAAAAAATGGGAATTGGCGAATCTTTTTTTTGGAAAAACCATGAAAAATTAGCCCACCTGCGAATATTAGCCCCTAAAATTTTCCATGTTGCACATATACAAAAGATATGAGCATATACATAATACATTCACATATATAAAATTTGTACATATACGAAAGATATACATATCTTATGTATATCCAGAACTTTCGTATATTCCCAACCTTCATATATGTGCATATTTTCTATATATGTGCAACTTTTGTGTATTTGCATATTTTCCATATATGTGCAATTCCTATATATGAACATATCTTCCTTATATGCACAACTTCCATATTTGGACTTGCAAAAGGTGTAAAATGAGTATCCTAAAAATAGGATTTGTAAATTATAGAAGACTTGAAGCCTTGGATGTTAAAACCTAGGGTTTGTAGATAAAACCTTAGAGATGATGTTTTTGTTGAAAGAAGAAACCCTAGTTCATGCAAGGGAGGAATGTCATCATGTTAATGATGAGGACGAGGAGGAGACCCAAAATCCTAAATACTCGTGGTCCCTTGGATAATGCGAGTTAACCACTTTAATTATTAGCTATGACCCATTATAACTAATTATAATCTCCTCAGAAGCTCATTAAGAGAGAACATAACGTTTCATCCATGTTTCTCCCTATAATTTTCCATAGAATGAATCAAAACTTTTCAGCTAAAGCATTGGTGGGAAAATACATGGGAATGTGGCCCTCCCCAAAATCTATGGAGCAGTGGGCTAAACAAACTTGTATATCAATGATGAAGGGAAATTTCATGGTCTACACCATGGGTAATGAATTTTGGCATCCCTCTTCAAGCTTAAAGAAGATTCTGACATCATTTTCCGTAGCAAACCCTACTTCTTTGGTGCTAGGGGTATGCATCTAAAAAATTGGTCTCTTGACTTCAACCTTGATGAAGATTTCACCAAGGTGGTTCCATTGTGGGTTAACTTGCGATATTCTTCTCTATCATACTACAGCGATGACTACCTGAAGGCTATCGACAATGGGGTAGGTCATTTTTTTGATAGGGAAAAGCCAAAGGGTCAATAAATTACCTAAGTGAGGATTTGCATCAAGGTCGACTTGGAGAAGGACCTCCCATCTAAAATAAACTTGACCCAATGTGATTAGAGATTTTTCCAGTCCCTAGACTATGACCAATTCCAAGTTAAGTGAAAAATGTGCCATGTCTATGGCCATTTTTATTCATACAAAAAAAAAAAAGGCTCGGAGTGGAAATGGCCTTGCCGCTCCTCAAGTGAGCCAATGGAAAACCCATAAAATAGGAGGAAATAAGGGTGATGGAATAACAAGAAACTCGACAACATCAGCTCATATTATAGCCTCTTCCTTCACAAACCCTTTTATTTTTTAGCTCAAGAGACTCCTGAGTTTTTCGAAAATGCGGCTGGAATTGAGGAGAAAACTAAATTGGAAGAGGAAGATAAAGGTTCAGAGAATGAAGCAGAAGAAGAAGAATTGTTAGTATAGTCCAAATCATTCTAGAGAAATAGTGCCAGTATTTCTCAAATCTCCTATGGGCCTTTCGAAGGGCTAAGAATTCACTAGAACTCCTCTAGTTTAAGGTTAATCAACCATATTACAAAAAAAAAAGGATCCCAGTCAATATTGAGGACCGTTGATACCTAAACAAATTCTTCTTCCCCTCCTTAGAAGATTCATATTTCTCCTTCTACTTTGATCCACTTGATTGAACTTTTTTAGGCTTATGTTCTCGAGGTATTGTTCCTATACACAAGCCTCATCAACCGATTTAGGCTTGAAAAACATCACTTGATCACACAGATGGTGGTGCAGACCCCCCAAATAATTTAGGAGTACATATGGGTTCTTTGGAGGGATAACCAACATTATAGACATCTTTCTTAATTCTGTGGTGTACTCCTACATGCTTTGTCTCGACTTTTTCCTGAATTAATGCCACCGGATCCGCTGGTCCTCCACATACCCAATGGGATGAAATTGTGACTTAATGATGGTTTTGAAATATTCGCACTTAGTAACTAGATATTCTCCCTCCAACCTCAAGGTTTCGGTGTGGATGTCCCACCAAGTCAGTGCATGGCCCTCCAATTTCAGTCGCGCAAATGGTATTTTTATCCTTAATCTTATGGACATTAAAATAAACTTCTAGTTGTTGCAACCAATGTTTCAACTTCAGAGCGTTGATCTCATCTTAGCATGACTTGATATCAAATTTTGTTTCCATTTTAAACAGGGAATGATTCATGACACTCAAATTGGGTTGATATTTTTTGGATTATTTCTTCAATTGGTTCTTTTTTTCTCCTTGATCTTCTGATACCCATTCAGATTTGTCCTGTGTATTTCAACCCCCATCTTCTCCCAATATCCCTAGATTTCTATTGAGATCCACCATGAGGAGAGTCACATTTCGATTGAAAATATGTGACTTGTTGTTCCAAAAGCGTAAACCTCACCTCTACAGGATCACAAGGTTTGTTTATAGATTTTTTCGGCCATGATTAAGGTTTTACGATTTTCGGCCCCATTGATCTACATCCCTACAATATCCACAAGATACCCAAAGAAACTCGCTCTGATACCAAATTATCCATAAAATTCCGTTGGTATTCCACTCGACATTTCGTCACAATAGATCTAATATATATATATATATATATATTATATATATATATATATATATATATATATATATATATATATATATATATATATATATATATATATATATATATATATTATTTTATTTTTGAATTTTTACACTATTACAGTTTTATTAAACTTCTAGATCTGTAAATTTAATTGTAATTAGTGCATGCATGTGAATGGATGTAGAAAAGTAGATAAAAACAAAAATAAGCTCTGACACACACATAATACACAATATATTCTCTGGGAAACCCTTTCAGGAGAAAATCCAGTTGGAAGGTGAGGTCACTTCGCTCTTTTTCTCTATCCGGAAAATAAGGCTGCACGTACAAAGAAGTAATTCTTGTGGCTCGTAGGATGCTAAATTGCACAAATATACTTTGTGTGATCTACTTCATATCTCTATTAGCTATATTTTCTCATCTATGGAACAAAATTATCTAAAAAAAATGGAATTCCTCTTCCTCTTAGTGGCCCAGTTATAACACAACCCGATAGCCTACTAGTGGTTAAGTTTGACTACATGAACTTCTAACTAGAGTTACAACATATAATATCTTAGACTCTTTTACATCGAAAAAGCATGGCTATCCCATTTTCCATGAATAATAGGGGCTGACGTGACATCCTATTGAACTATAGGTGTGAAAACGGGAAGGTAAACATCTGAGTGACATAAATTTTGCATATGGACTAAGATTGACGTGCTTCTTGCACAGCTGGAAAGATATCTGTGTGTATAATAGTATCCTTTGATGCCTCAAAATTCTCTAGGAACAGTAGTAAAAACTGATGAAATTAATGAACAGGTGACTAAAAAAGTTAGTCACCGCTATTATTTCAAGTTAATTACTACTAAATTGAGAAATTTTAACCAAACTAAAAATTACTAACTTAAATGACTAATTTAGTCTAGGAATAAAATATACGACTAGATAATAAGTGAATAAACTAAAAACGACTAACTTAAATGAATAATTTAGTCTAAGGATAAAATATATGACTAGATAATAAGTGACTAAACTAAAAGAAACTAACTGAAATGACTAATTTAGCCTAGGATTAAAATATATGACTAAATTAATAATGATTAATTTAAATCAGTATTATAGTCTAAGAATAAAAATATGAATAGTACAACAAGTATATGAATTAGTCATTTATGTCAATAATTTTTAATCGTGTCACGCCATAAATGGAAAATTGCAATTTTGATATTGAAGTGTTACATTTCACTTATACAAGATTCTATGAATCCATCTGCAGTACTGTTAAAATTCTCTCAGTTGTGTCCAATACTCTTTCCATTAGGTTTTTTATAAGTACTGGATGACAGTTCTCCAAGAAACATTAATGCTGGATACCCTACCCCTCGTTTACCATAGAGCGATCGATATTATACCCATGATTCCCATTGCCACCATGAGTTCCTGATCTGCCTCAATGACTGATTGGCCGCCTGCACCCTGTCCTGCCCATCTCGCCCAATCACTACACAACGCTCCTGTAACATCGAACGTGCTCACCAACACAAATTTTCCTGACACCTTTGACTCTTCTGCCCACTATGGGGCACACACTCATTTGGCGTTGCTGCTCATCACGTTTGCCAAATCGCATGACTCCGCCCACCGCTACACGACGCGCCCAAGGAGGGCATTCGCCAATATGGCGTGCCCAATATTTCACATTGCCATCGCACATTATACCCGAGTTGGGCGCCCGTTGTGCCCCCACCACTCGGTCATCGCAACACTAACTTCAGGGTGTGACACTCCCTCATCCTCACTCTACTTATATTTACTCATGCGATACGCCTTCCACGTGACATTTCTCAAACCTCACTCCCATTGGAGAGTGAATGAACCTTTGTTATACTTATAATAATAATAATAATAATCTAATTTTAAGGTTAGGTTGACCAAGCCAAACAACAAATTGTTGTATGAGACCCCCTTGTTTGTGGAACAATGGATCCACCTCCTGGTAGCAATTTGACTACTAAGTTTACGAAGACATACATACTCTACCCTCTCTAGTTTTGAACCTATGACCTCTTAGGAGGAAACACATACCCTTAACCATTAAACCTACTCAAACCTCACACACATATATAATTTATATATAATATGTTTAACATAGATATATTGTGTGACATCAATTTAACATATATATATTATTTGATATGAACCTTTATTAATTTATTAAAATAATAAATATCAATATTTATATTTTATTTGTTTTAATTATATTATATAAAATTAAATTTTAAATATAGTGTGATTTTATATTTAATTAATAATTAAAATAATAAATATTGATATTGATATTGATATTTTAATTATTTAAAAAAAATTGTTTGAACCTTTGTAAAAATGGCATGTCACATTCGAAAAGTGGAAGTAGGCATGCTGCATTTGAAAAGTGTAAGAAAATTTTAATTATTTAAAAAAAATTGTTTGAAGCTTTGCAAAAATGGCATGCTGCATTTGAAAAGTGGAAATAGGCATGGGTAAGTCCTGCGTTGATTTTATAAAAAATACCGACTTTGAAAACTCGCTATTTGATTGGTTCAGGAAGACGGGGTTTTGAAAGTAAGTTTAACATTGGCATGCCGCATTCAAAAAGTGAAAGTAGGCATGTCGCATTCGAAAAGTGGGTCATCCATTTAAAGCTATCCATTTATTTAACAACTTAAAATGATATAATAAAATTTTAAAATAAATCTCCTTTTAACAAGATTCGTTCACTTATTGATTAAGTCAATGTCTAACTCTTTGCCAAATAGTGTATGATAAAAATAAATAAACCACCCATTTTCGATGAGGATATTAATTGAGAATTGATATGACAAAATACCAACCATTTTTTATGGAAATATTAAGTAAAAATTAATGTGACTTGATTTTGATAATCTCACTTTCTTCCCTCCCACTTTATTCAATCACGCACATGCATTTGACCAGATAGTAATCCTCCACCTCTTTAATCAAGGAGTGTCCACCAAAAAAGTGGAATTAAGTCGAAGTAATGCATTTATTTCATTAAAAAAATATTGACCATAATCGCTCCATCTTTTTTTAATCGATAGTGTCCACCAAAAAAGTGGAAGTAAGTCGTTTATTTCATATTTGTTGTTCAACTGGTTCAGGGAGATGGGCTTCTGAAAGTAATTCGATGTCGAAAATTGGCATGCCACTGGTTCAGGGAGACGGGCTTCTGAAAGTAAGTTGAAGTCGAACATTGGCATTGGCATGCGTTGATTTCATCAAAAGTATTGGTATGAAACCTAACTTTGAAAGCCCAAGAAAACTCGTTGTTCGACTAGTTCAACTGGTTTAGGAAGACGAGGTTTTGAAGGCATGCTGAAGTTTGTTAAAATTCAAAGTCAAGGAAAGACAAGGTTTTAAGGGCATGCCAGATTCGAACTCCGTCAAAATTCGAAGTCTGGAGAGGTCATGGTTGATTTCAGCAGTATGAAAGCCCAAGAATAGAGGAAAAATAGTTGTTCTTACCCAGACTAGTTTAGGAAGATGAGGTTCTGGGTCTTTGGCATCATGTAGTTGGTTCTCAAATTTAGATAAAAACTGGATGAAAACTGGCCGTGCTGGTTATCTGGCGCCAAATTTTTTCTCTTGGCGGGATGATTTTGTTGTTGGCGAGAGGGTTATTTTAGGGCTGCGAATTTCTATACAATTAGAGGTTTTATCATGGATAAACACACATTAGATAGAACTTGAAGGCTTTTGAAGAGGCGGGCAACAGTAAATTCAAAATTGATGTTTGCATACCGAGAGTCATAGGTTAGTCGGATTTAATATTTTTCTATTTCTTGGCTTTGTATCTACTCTGTTTGTTTTAAGATATTGTCGATTCATACGATTTTTTTGGGTAAGGATCATGGATTTCAAGGGGTCAAAGATGGTCCACTTCTTCCTTCAAAACTGATATTTTTCACTTATTTATAAGCCTCCAAACCAGTTTCTATTTCCCTTATTCACTCATTGTAAATGTTGATTTTGATCTAAGAAATGTACTGTTTATGATATGGGGTGAAAATTTTAAATAAAAACATGTACAGTTCCTGAGGCTCATATGGTTCAGTTCGATCTCAAATTCCGCTTATGATATATGTCATCTTCACCAAATTTGCATGGATTAGCACAGGGGTGTATCCTCACATATGAGAGATCATTAATTTTGCATGGCTCATTATCAACACATGGCTTAGGACCTTTCTATGGCACCTGTGTTATGGTCATGACTGAAAATAATTTTTGATACCTCATTGAATTATCCTTCAGTGATGTGGAGATAAAGCTACATCAGATAAGAGGGTTTAGGGGAATTTTAATTACATTTATTCTACTTAAATCAATACAACCCTGATTTATTAATCCATTCATTTGATATCTCATTATCCATGTATCATAGTTTCGTTTGACAGTTCATCCATGTATCGTAGTTTCATTTGATAGTTCATGTAAACCTTAGAAAACTTATCTATGGAAGGCTACTGTGGGTTGGCACTACAAGAGACTGAAGATCAACTATGGATTTTTTTAATTACTTCCTAAAATTTTATTAGGCCATCATTAGGCATCAAGTCAAGCTTATGTTAAAGAAGCAATGGGAAATTGTGATGTTTACCATAAAAGGATCTTGAATTATTTAGTTTCGATTGAAAACAATGTATCACATTGAGTTCCACTTCGTAGTTTCGTTTGACAGTTCATGTAAACCTTAGAAAACTTATCTATGGAAGGCTACTGTAGGTTGGGAATACAAGACACTGAAGATCAACAATGGATTTTTTTAATTACTTCCTAAAATTTTATTAGGCCATCATTAGGCATCAAGTCAAGCTTTTGTTAAAGAAGAAACGAGAAACTGTGATTTTTGCCATACAAGGAGCTTGACTTACTTAGTTTCAATTGAAAACAATATATCACACTGAGTTCCATTTCGTAGTTTTGTTTGACAGTTCATGTAAACCTTAGAAAACTTATCTATGGAAGGCTACTATAGGTTGGGACTACAAGAGACTAAATATCAACAATGGATTTTTTTAATTACTTTATAAAATTTTATTAGGCCATCATTAGGCATCAGTCAAGCTTTTGTTAAAGAAGCAACGGGAAACTATGATGTTTTCCATAAAAGGAGCTTGAATTACTTTGTTTCAATTGAAAACAATGTATCACATTGAGTTCCATTTTGTAGATTTATTTGAAAGTTCATGTAAACCTTAGAAAACTTATCTATGGAAGGCTACTGTAGGTTGGGACTACAAGAGACCGAAGATCAACAATGGATTTTTTTAATTACTTCCTAAAAGTTTATTAGGCCATCATTAGGCATCAAGTTAAGCTTCTATTAAAGAAGAAACGGGAAAATGTGATGTTTGCCATAAAAGGAGCTTGAATTACTTAGTTTCAATTGAAAACAATGTATCACACTCAGTTCCATTTCGTAGTTTTGTTCGACAGTTCATGTAAACCATAGAAAAATTATCTATGGAAGGCTACTGTAGGTTCAGACTACAAGAGACTGAAGATCAACAATGGATTTTTTTAATTACTTCCTAAAAGTTTATTAGGCCATCATTAGGCATCAAGTCAAGCTTTTGTTAAAGAAGCAATGGGAAACTATGATGTTTGCCATAAAAGGAGCTTGACTTACTTAGTTTCAATTGAAAAAAATGTATCACACTGAGTTCCATTTCATAGTTTCATTTGACAGTTTACGTAAACCTTAGAAAACTTATCTATGGAAGGCTACTGTAGGTTGGGACTACAAGAGACTGAAGATCAACAACGGATTTTTTTAATTACTTCCTAAAATTTTATTAGACCATCATTATGCATCAAGTCAAGCTTCTGTTAAAGAAGCAACGGGAAACTGTGATTTTTACCATAAAAGGAGCTTGACTTACTTAGTTTCAATTGAAAACAATGTATCACACTCAGTTCCATTTTGAAGTTTCGTTTGATAGTTCATGTAAACCTTAAAAAACTTATCTATGGAAGGATACTGTAGGTTGGGACTACAAGAGACTGAAGATCAACAACGGATTTTTTTAATTACCTCCTAAAATTTTATTAGGCCATCATTAGGCATCAAGTAAAGCTTATGTTAAAGAAGCAATAGGAATTTGTGATGTTTACCATAAAAGGAGCTTGACTTACTTAGTTTCAATTGAAAAAAATGTATCACACTGAGTTCCATTTCGTAGTTTCATTTGACAGTTCATGTAAACCTTAGAAAACTTATCTATGGAAGGCTACTATAGGTTGGGACTACAAGAGACTGTAGATCAACAGTGGATTTTTTTAATTACTTCCTAAAAGTTTATTAGGCCATCATTAGGCATCAAGTCAAGCTTCCTATGTTTTCTAATCCTAATCTTGGACCTAATCTTAGATCTCCTTTAAAAAGGCTTCAACCTTGCATTAAGAAGGTTGTACATAAACTCTTCAGAGGCTGCCTCTTCTCAATTCTGGATATTAAAAAATAAATTCAATAGTGTGCTTTCAACCTTTAATATAGTGCTTCCATTTTACCAACCAAACCTACACACAAGGATTCAATGTACTATAATTCAACAAGCTTCAATGGTGTTCTTGGTCTTGTATCCCATATAGAATAAGGGACAAAGATGCCCTTTATTCTGCCTCAGAATTTCCACTTTCACACTAACTTACAAGAGTATGCCACAGATTCGAGATGAATAGATGATCACAATTTATATTTTTGGAGTCTTCCCACAGGTCTGAAAATACAGAGGTATGCAATTTGGGTGCAGCAACAACAGGTCTTAAGTCTACATGAGATCAGTCCAAATGTCTCTTCACAACACGTCTAAGTTTATTTCTTGCTCATGTCCAAGTCTAATACAGTCACATGTTCAAGGTGTAAGTCCAGTACCGAACCTTAGCACATATAGCGAGATATCCTCAGTTCACTGGTTCAAAGTTCAATCTACAAGCTTGACCCTTCAAGCTTCAGATTCGAGCTGTGATACTTCCACAAATATGCTTACCACAAGTGATTATCCATATCAATCAGCTACAGTCCTGACTACACAAGGAATAAAGCTCCTGTTGTGGATTGTAATATCACAGGCCTGAGGAATGAGTTAAGGCCCGAGGGTATATATGCATGTGAGGGACTTCCAACCTTAAACCAATTTGTCCACGAGTTTGTAATCTCTACAATCCGAGCTGCTAACTAGATGACTATCCACAATTTACTGCCACGGGATTTTAATCCGAGCCCCTCACAATTGTGTCTCTAAGGGGTCTATACAATAGTACAAATTCTACAGGAAATCTACCTTGTAACAAATTCAAATCAGACTCTTCCTCCTCAGCCTCTTCTCTTTCTGTTTTGTGTTCTTGAAATAATCTTCAATGAATAGATGAACATCACATCATTCCAGCAGTCACGGTAGGAATTTCATGAATCTGGGCTATAATGAAAATTCAATAATTTCACCTAAAACATGATGTTTCTTAGATCTATTCTCGATGAACAGATGAACATCACGTCATTCCAGCAGTCACAGTAGGAATTTCATGAATATGGGCTACAATGCAAATTCAATAATTTCAACTAAAACATGATGTTTCTTAGATCTATTCCCTGTGAACTTTCAGTCTTGGGGCCAATCAGAAATATTCAATTATAGCAGCAAATACTTAAATTCACTTCAACCCAAATCACCAGGCAGCTCAAGAGAATAAATACCATATACGTGGACTTCACTGCCAACAATATATAACATGCAGGGCACACTTTGTCAAGCATATAAAAGATATGAAATACCTTTGTTACAACAGAAAATATGCTCCTTTATGTTCTATGTTGTGTATTAAATCACAACAATTTCAGCAATATCATAGGTAAAATCAGCTTGAACAATAGTGCTAGAATCCCCTAAACAAGAAGATAATACAAGTTGAAAGTCATGCAAGTATTTGGACAGCTTAAACACTTCATTTATATATAAGAGATGAAGTACATCTACATACCAACATCTTATTACAAGCTAATACAAGTCAATCTCTTCAAACCATAACTAGAGAAAACATGGAAAACCCTACTCACCAACTCCTAGCTAGGAATCACTCTTAACCAAAGCTGCTTACTCCAGCAAAGCTCCTCCTTGGCACCTACACTTGCATCCCACAAGCATACAAGGCATTTCCTGCCCACACCTCCTCAACACATTGAGTAGCACTAGGATTTCCAATTGCACTCGGTGCCATTTTGATATATTCACCTTTGCATGGTATATAAATGAGCAAACTTTTCATATTTTGTCTCTACTGGCTTGGAATCATGGTTGCAAATCTTAAAAATAGTTTTTTTTATTAAAAAATAATTATTTAATGTATTTTTTCTAAAACTGGTTCATTGAGATCTGACCGCTACTGGTTAGACCGGTTTCGGTTTGAAACCTAGTTCATTAGGTCCACCAGTTCTAGTTTTAATAACTATGATGTAAACTTCAAAAATCAATTTCTCTTAGAGTATTTGGAGTTAGGAGCTGAGTGAGGGTGTCTTGGAAAGAGGAAAGAATCCTTTTTAAGATGGTGAAGGAGCCAATGTGAAAGGATGCCTCCAAGGTAACAACAAATATTTTTCTTCTGACTGTTCCTGAAATCAGATCATTTTTGTTATAATTTCAAGAGTGCCTTCCAACAATTTTCCATGATTTTCCATGACATCTATGTCATCAAGTATAGTCATATCCATGTCATTAAGTCCTCAAGTGTTCTTCATGTCATGTCCCTAGACATTGTTCACGTCATCAAATGGTCCTCCATCAACCATGTCATCTTGACATCATACTAGGTCTAGGAATCTCAAGAATATTGACATCTTGGTCAATGCGACATTAACATCAATGACAACCTTGATTAACAGTTTCAATATAGACAACAAGATAAACATAGTGAGAAATGTTCGGCCTATCACACTTTTTAATGTGTCTTATAATCAAGAATATGGCAGCCTGAACCATTTTTCTTGATCAACTGGAGTTTATTAAGAGAAATTTTATCCTAGGTAATATGATTACAACTTATGAAGGTCTTGAATGAGTATCAAATATCATTCACATAATTATAGATGAAGATAGGAATAACAAATATGACTCCAAAGGCATATTTTCTAGTAGGGTGAACTTCTTCAAGCTTAGAAAAGTAATGTAAATCTCCAAATAACGTACCCTCTTGCATGCTAGGAATAAGGAGAGAATGTGGTGTAAATCCTTCATTAATGTGCCCTCCATGCAAGTGGCAAAAAATAGAATGTATTCCCTTCAAGTGCCAAAAGGGTGATAATTTGTAACTCATCATGCTGCCATGAATAGGTAATTGACTTCCACAATTGGAGTGCCCTCATTTTCTAGGAATGAGCACTAGGAACATGTCAAAAATAGGCTTTAAAGGAGAGAGTTCACTACTAGTAACTGTAACTTCATCATTGCCAAGTGCCTCCCCTTTAGCTGAGTGATGCATCCTATTTGCTGCTAAGGAAACTCCCATTGGTGTGTTCTTCTCCTCACTGCTTATGTAATGAATGTTTAAAAATGTCTACAAGGGTTGTGCCCTTAAGAATGCTAATATATTTACCAAAAAAATTTGTTGTAATGCTGATAGATCTGCATTCAAAACCAAAATTTTTTGTTGTCATGCTGATAGACCTGCATTCAAAAGGTGTAAATACAACAAAAATATCTCCTCAAACAAGTGCTGACCCAAAAGCTTTCTCTCAAATATGACTTTTTTTTTTTTAACTATGTGATTGTTGTGTATGGGTGTGTTCACACTGGTAAAAAATGTGTAGTCTTCTCTTCCTATATGTTGTTTCTAAAAAATTTGCGCAATTGACATTTGTGCTCAAATAGGAGCTGAAACTTCTCTTTTACAAATAAAGTTCTGAAAAGAGTTGAAAGTAAAGAGTTAACATTTTAGTTTCATCTTTGAATGCAGAAAATTGAAGATGAGTCAAAGCCCAATTTCAACAACAAATTAATACCATGCACATGATGAGAGAATAGCTGATGAGAGGAGCTTGCTTAAATATGCATGTCTGTGTAATAATTATCGTGGTGGGAAAATGAGAAAAAGAAGTGTGTTTTTTCAACATATGCTAAAATATGGGAATAGCAGTATAAGTCCTTTCCCTCCAAATTGTTATCCAAATAGGTTAGAATTGCATAGCATGAGAGATGTAGAGGCACTAGACATAGATGAAGAGGAAAAAAACACAAATGAAAAGGTATGAACCTTTGATGAAGGGATTGAATTTGATATAATGCTGAATGAGGGTTTCAATGATGAATGGCAGAAGTTGATGGAGGATGCTTTAAAACCTGTGTATGGTACTTGGAATTTAAGTCATTTAACAACAATCCTTTTAATTCTTAACTTGCAAGTGGTGCATGGTTGGAAAAATGAGAATGTTGATGAGTTATTGGCATTTTTACAATGATTGTTACCATCCGAATCCACATTGCCAACAAAATGAAGAGCATGTAAAGTGAAAATCACTAAGCTAGGCTTAGGGTATGAAAACATCCACACATGTGTGAATTCTTGTGTATTATTTTGCAAAAATCTTGCAAGTGAGACTGAATGTCCAAAATGTAAAGAAGGGAGGTATAGACCAGGGTTGAAATCAAATTCATCTCTGAGAAGGGTTCTTCACCACTTTCCACTAATCCCACGGTTGCTTCGAATGTACAAATGTCGATACATTGTTGAGCTAATGCAATGACATGCCCAAAACAAGAGCACCGATGGAAAACAAAAATTTGTGACTGATTCTAAGATTTGGAAGGAATTTGACAATAAATCCCTCGATTTTTCCCAAGATCCTCGCAATATAAGACTAGGTTTAACTCTAGATGGGGTGAACCCTTTCTTAGATCAAAGCACTAAATGGTCAACTCGTCCAGTGTTTTTAATAAATTATAACTTGCCTCCATGGTTAGAAATGAAGCCATTTTTCTTGGTGTTGTCATTGATCATACCGAGGAAAAAAAGTGTGACTTTAGATACAATTGATGTTTGTTTAGAACCATTATTTGATGAGCTAGTGGAATTGTGGAAAGGAATTGAAGAAATTCAAATTTAAGGGGATGGTAATTCAATTCAATTCACTTTAAGAGCTTCTTTATTGTTTGCAATCCACGATCTTCCTACATATGGCACTTTGACTCGTCTCAATTTTCATGGATACGATGGATGTCTAGATTGCATCTTTAAGTGTTTTGTGAGGCACTCAAGTAGTTTGCACAAGTGTATTTATTATGGACATCGTGCTTACCTCAAAATGGAGCATCCGTATAGTCAAAAAAATCCATGTTTCAATGGTAAGGAAGAGAATCATGAAGCACCACTGGCAATAACAAGTGATTACATTATTGAGAATGGAGAAAAAAGAATGCAATTTATTGAAAATGGTGGCATTCATGGTAGTAAAAATGATCCACTTTATGATAATGGTGTAAAAAGAGTGTGCATATTCTATAAATTTCCATACTTTAAGCATATAACCATTAGGCATACTGTTGACTTTATGCATATTGAGAAAAACATAGCTTTTGCTATTATAGAAACTCTTTGTGGTGCATATGATACAGTGTCATCATGCCTAGACCTTAAAGAACTAAAGATTCGTTGAAATCTTTGGTTTGAAAAATATAGTAATGGAAAATACAAAAAACCTATTGCTCCTTATGTGTGGACAAAGGATCAACGTGCACAATTCTTAAAGTTGATGTCTCAGACTCGATTTCCTACTGGATATGTAAGTGGTAATATTAGAAGCCAAACCGAAAATAATAGCTTAAGAAGCCTCAAGACCCATGACTATCATGTCATAATTGAGGATATTTTACCTATTGCAGTCATATCAAGTTTGGAAAAGGGACCAAGATTTGCAATTATAAGGTTGGGCCTAATCTTAAAAAGAATGAGTTCGCATGTGCTAGATCCTTCAAACTTTGATAATTTGAGGGGAGAGGTTGTTGAAGTCCTCTGCTGATTAGAACGAGAATTTCCACTAGCAATATTCAATATTTCTATGCATCTTATTATACATCTAGAACATGAACTAGAACATTG
Source organism: Pinus albicaulis (assembly GCA_034641835.2). Lineage (NCBI taxonomy): Eukaryota > Viridiplantae > Streptophyta > Pinopsida > Pinales > Pinaceae > Pinus > Pinus albicaulis. The sequence continues at coordinate 382,820,779 of CM076577.1, forward strand.
TGGCCCAATAAGAACAAGATGAATGTATCCTATAGAGCGATACATGAATGTTTTGAAAAAAATTGTTCGTAATAAGGCAAAACCAGAAGGTAGCATTTGTGAAGGATATTTAATGCAAGAGGCAATAGGATTTTGCACAGAATATATGAAGGATTTTAGCAATGTCAATCGACGTGTATGGGATGATGATGACGACCAGAGAGTTGTAGGTGAAGTATTAGAAGGAAATGGGTGTTGCTTCAAGCTATCAAATGAGGAAAGAATTGCCATACATGCCTATGTTCTTCAAAACACATCATCATTCGATAAGTGGCGTAGGTAAAATATTATTTACATCATAATTTATTTATTTAATTTCATTTAATAGCTAAATTATTATCACTCTTACTTTTCATATTCTATGCAGAAAATACAAAGAAGATATTCGAAAATGGATTCGTCCATCTCGAAAGCGTACACTTCAATATTTGAACCTTGGAGATCATTCTTTTCCAAAATTTGATGATTGGATTGTTGATGCAATTAATGATGCACGACAAGACGGTCAAGATATGATGAAGGAGGAAATTCAGCTTTCACAACCTCCAAGTATATGGGCCTCTTCTTTTAGTGGGATGTGGGCCTATGGTACTCATTTAAGAGTGGAAGAAAGGGACACAGGAAAGGAAATTTTTTATTGTATTGTTAGTGTTGAATTTCATCACAACACTGAAAAGAACTTGTATGTTGGATTCATAAAAGAAATTATTCAAGTTGATTATGGTGAAACTATTCCTATATTATTAAAATGTAAATGGATCAAACCATCTGCAATACAACATGATGAGTATGGACTTGTACGTGCAAATACACACCAAATTTTACTAAAGACCAATGAACCATATGTTTCCCCTATTCAAATTAACCAGGCATTTTTAATTGGTGATGTGACAAGCTCAAGATGGTCGTATGTCATTCAAATAGAGCCCCGCTCAAAAAGGAAATTCATGGAATATGTTGATATAATGGTTGATGGGAAATGTAATAGTTTACAAGAAACATTGGAGGAAGAATATGAAGATGGCGATATAGTATTTGAAGATGAAGCATTGATTCCCAGTGAAGAGACTGAGTTAGAAAACATAATTCATGGCCAGGACAATATAATGTATGAGGAAAATGAAGGAAGTCAAGCTGATGTATACACAAGTGATCAGGATTGTGATCTTGATGACTACACAAATGATCACGATGATGATTTATCACCTTGACTTTATGGCATAAATTTTCACCATGCAAATGGATTTTATTGTTTTGGCCATGGGATTAGCTAGATGGTTGCATTAAACTCCATGTGAAATTTATCATTCATTTTTCACTTCATGTGAATTTTGTTTCATTCCAGTGACTCTATTGTAGCATGAAGTGATTCAATTTATCTTAAAGAGGATTACTAGATCCATAAATGAAATTTCCTACATGAAGTTATGCTAACTTTAATATTTATTTTGTAACTTCTATAGTTGTTTTTTTTCCTCAGGAAAATCTAGATTCTTCTAATGTTATTTTAGTTGTTAAATTCGGGGATGTGTATCTTTTTATTGTGGGATATTTGATTTTTGGCTTGCAAACCTTGAAGCTAAATGTAAGTCTCTGGAGTCTGTTTACTAAGGGCTGAAAGTCCTAATATGGTTCAGGAGCTCTTCACCAAAGTTGTATGGTACTGACACTAGTACACATATAATAGATTCAATAATGTTACAATGGGTGGGACAACCAATCTACATTCCCAATTGCAATATGCTATGTTTTTATTATGTGATAAATTTATGCAAATATTACAATTTTTTTGCAATTAAAAAAATAGAATCCATAATTCTAGATAAGGTGCTAATACTGATTAAAGTGTTCCTTCTATCAATTTAAGGTTAATTCATTCTCATTGATCATAATGTATGATCGTATAATAGATATATTTTATAGTTTTTATTTGTCCATGTACTAATATTTTTTCTTTAAATGTGAAATGTAGGACATAAATACTATGAAGAAGGGGTTGAAACGTAAAAATGATCTTAGCAGTCATGAAAATATGATAGAATACGAGCATGTTCGTAATGAACGCATCACAAAAAATGAAGAATATTTCTCATCTCTTGGTTTGGTGAATACGTAAGTAGTTAATTTTTATTTTTATGCATATTTAATGAAAATTGTATATAATATATTTGATGATGTAGGCCATTATTTGATAAGTTTTTTTTTTTATAGGGGAAACCTGGATCCCATAGACAATGAGAATAAACAAAAAGCAAGAAAAGACATATCCCTGTCAACTCATAGAAGCAAATGCCGTGGTAATTCAATGCATGGAGATGAAGCTGAAAATTCTAATGATCAACTTTCTGATATATCAAATGATCATGTCCATGGTGTTCACGAAAAATTGGCACACTCTGACGAAGCAAAGTTGCAAGAAATTTATTTACAGTTAAAGAAAAGATTTGAAGGCACATTTGAGGAGATTTGTGTGCAACCTAGTGCCACACCTATTGTGGACAAGGAGAAACCAATTCAGTATTTTGCCATAGAAAGCACACCAATTACATCTTCTCCAAGTAAGGTGCTAGGAACTACCACACCTTCTTTAGCCACAAGTATGAGTGATTTTCCATCATCTAGTCTTGGCTTTGAAGATGTATCATCTTTAGTCAAAAGACAAAGAATTAGTCAAAGCCTTTATAGGTCCATAGAAACGGAAGCCAAAGAATGAAAATCAGAAGGGAAGAAGGCTTACTTGATTGAGGTAAAATATGGTGAGCCTACTGGACCAAATGTGTCAAGGTGGGCCACAGAGTTGGGCACAAGAATAAGGTCTCATTTGGATGTTACCAAATCCAAATTTGCAGATCAAGATCAAATAAATCTTGATCAAGTGATCCAAAAAATGGAAAATGTTTATGAGACTATTGGTGGAAGGATTTCTAGTAAATATTATAAGCGCAGAATGAGAATTTTGATGAATAATTTCAGGCATAAATGCAGAAAATTAATATTAGATGGAAAATATAGGGAGAGTAGCTTGACTCCCAAATAATGGGAATATTTGAAGGAAAGTATGCGTGATGAAGAGTATAAGAGCGAACAAAGCAAGAGAGCAGGTGAAGGCTCAATATTTTTTGGGTCGAGGTGGGCTGTGAGCCAAAAAAATATTTGTAAGTATACAATTTTTTTGTTGAATATTGTACATTGTGTTATGTGTTTTGAGTTTTCTTAATATCCAACTAGTTGTGCATTGAAAATTATTTGTAGTTTGAAGAAGCTAAAAGAGAACCAGTGGTGAGTGAAATGGCTCATTATATGGCAGACTTGGAAAATTCCAAACATAATTGTATGTCAGAAAATCCAATAGAAAGTTATTTTCCATCTATTGACGTCGAGAGTAGACAAATAGGAGCTTTATATACTGTTGAAAACCATAGTAAGAATTATAATCATGCAATGCAATGTATAACTGGTTTGGCAAAGAAAATGTCAACCATAGCCTCCTCCATTAAACCTCGTGTTGCTGCATGGAAAAAAGAAGGAATTTAACATTGATTTAGATGAGGTAGGAAAATTATAATTCCCTTGCAACTAGTGCTTCACTTGAATTTGTAATATGTTAATGTTTTGGTTCCATTTCCCTTCACTCATGAAGCCTTCTTTTATTGGAAATTCCTATCAATCACAGGAAGAAAATGTAAATTTGGGTGGTGCAAGAATGCTAAATGACTCAAAAAAGGGCCATGAACATTTGAAGGTATGTTTTTGTAGATATCTACAAGAGCTATATGCTTCTATTTTAGTGTTATTAATATTTTTATGTTTTAATATTATATTTACTGTTTTCTGCTAGGTTAAAACTTATTTTGTTTTAATGTAATATTTTATTTGTGCATAATGAAATCACGTATAGGATTTTAAAGGAAAAATGGTTACCTCGAGAGTTATAAAATATGACAAAATTGATGCACCTGAACATTCCCAATCGGTGCCAAATCCTGCTGGTATTTCAGATATTAACTCAGTGAGTGCATATTATTCAGTTAATTAAATATCTGTGTTTGTTTTTGTAATTTAAGTATAATTATTATTTTCCTAATATCTATGTATAATTTTTTGTTTTTGACAATGCTTATTAACTCCAGTAGGGGATGACCTACTCCAGGTAGGTGAGAAAGTGAATATATTAGATCCATATGACAGTGCTATTTTTGGCATTGGACGAATTCAGTCAACTTCTATCATACATGGAGTGCCACTTGGTCCAGAAGACCCAAATGTAAATGTCATTAATGTCACAAGTAACATCCCCCTTCCATATGAAGATAAAATAGATGGATGTGTCTGTTTGAAGGAGAAGGAAAATAGTTTCATTCAGTGGCCGAAGAAGTATTTGGAAAATTCATCGATCTAGATGGTTGTCTTGTTGTTGTTCATATATAACTTCTCAAGTCCAACCACTCTTTTTTGATAACTCGAATACAGAACAAGTTTTTTTTCTTAACATTTGCACTAAGTTTTGAAACTCCTCATTTGGATTTTATTGCAAATAAAATGTTGACTAAATGATCACACATATTGTATGGAAGGACTTTCTTACCCTAGATGTCAACTATAAATTTTCCATAGATTGTTGATTGTATTGGTTTACAAGTTGATAGTTTGGATGATACAATGGAAAACATTGGAATATATGGCTTGTTGTCACTAATGAAGGCTTATGGGTAAGTGGTTTGAATGTAAATGTTCTATGAGGTATTTTGGAATGTATGTTTGCATTTATGAGCTATTTGTTTAAATATGCATTTCATTGTTCAGACAAACAATTAAGGATTTTGAAATGTTGTTGCTTCCTATGGCAAAATATGGAACAAAATCTCTTGATTCCATGGGGAATGATACACCTTTAGCTACGATGTCAAATAGACTAAAAATAATATTTGAGTACTTAAAGCATATGTTTTCTCAATTGACAGGCCCTCCTATTGATCCAATTCATAAAGAAATTGTCACCTTAATGGAATGCATGATTGGTCCAGAAGGGGATCTTACAAAAACTAGTGAGAAGCAGTTCCATAGAATTTCTCTTAAAGCTCCTCTTCTTTCCATTGAGGAAACATAAAAAAATTTAATCACTGAGGTTGGTATAGAAAAGTGCTTGTTATCACATTTCCAAAAGAATGTGGCTCTAAAAAATTGGAAGAGACCTTCGATAGGATATGCTTGGAGGATTGTCTTGTAATTTGTCAAGGTTACAAATTACTAGTACTATTAGAAAGAGGTGGGTAATATAAATGCCTTTACTTCCCTAACTTTTCTATTATGGTTATTCTATTAGCCAAAGTAGACTTTGATCATTGTTAATTCAAGAAGTCTAAAGAGGAGAGTTGGGGTGTGAACTATCGAGCCTTGAATGACTTATTCCAAATATCAAAACAAAGAAAGGATACCTTTATATATGAGGTTGTTGTTCAAATGATTGAAATATACAATGAACAAGTCTGAGATACTGATTCTATTTCACATTGACCCCCTAGGCACAACAACTGCACTTGGAAGAAGTGCAGACTAAATATCAAATGGAGGGCCTCTTTGTTGAGTATATTAGGAAGCTTTTAATGATGTCTATGAGCAAGAGGGTATTGTTGGAGAAGATTACCCACTTAGCTATTGATATGGGTCTCCCAATGGATTTCAAAACTAATTTATGCAAAAAGTATCCTGAATTTTTTGAGGTTGTTGATACAGATTATGGGCTTGCATTGGAGTTAACTTCATGGGATCCTACTCTTGTAGTCTCTTTTGCAGAAAAGGCCTTGGAAGAAGCTAATAATCTAGACAGTGATATTATACTTGACAGGCCTCGGAAGTTCAATAAGTTAAATTTCATTCAATTCTAAGTGCTATACCCACCATTAATTAAGCAAGTGGTTGTTAAGCCAAGTGAGCGTATGGAAGGTAAATAGTCAATATGGTAATTAAGTGGGGCTAAAATTGTTGAGTGTGCATCTAAAGTTCCTATGGTGTTGCCCATATGGCATTCCCACCAAAGGTGTGATCCTAAAACATTGGCCTAACGAGGTAGAAAAGAGTTGCTGAGTCTTATGGTGGAGAAGAGAAGACTGGTTGATACTCTAACCCATTTCAGGCACGCCTTCAAGTTTTCCAACAAGGTAAAACTCAGGAACATTTTAGCTCTGGATTCCTCAAAATTTATAAATTTTTAACCCACTAGTTGAGTAATAATGTAAAATTAAAGTGTTACCCAATTCAGTAACAATGAAAAGTATTGACTGTTAAATATTGATTGTTAATTATTGGACTCTCTTACTATGATTTGAGCCCTTTTGACATAGGTCCTTTTAGAATGTTGAATTCTCCTCAAATAGTTCCTTGTATAATGTTGATAGGATTCTATATGTATCCTACACATAGGTCCTTGTATAATGTTGATATGAGTCTATATGTATCCTACACCTAAAATAGGAAAAAATTACAATGGCCATAAGGCTAAATTTTAGGCCTGAAATAGGCCAAAATTGTGGATGCTACATTGGCCTAAATATAGAGGTTAATGTGCTTACTACAGGTCTAAAGGTTAGAAAAACTATAGGTCCAAAAATTCCATACAGGGGTCTAAAAATATGTCTTGTTTATTTTCTCTCCTACACTATTCTTGTTGTGTAACCAACTCCAAAAATAGAAGAAAAGAGATATCAACGCCTTAGAAATAAGCCGGTTCGAGGGGGAAACCTCCAATACATTACATAAATGAAAAAATCTTGGATGATCCAATTTACAAAACCTCCTTTCTATATATAGGAGTCCATGGGGCCATAATGTAATCCTAGTGGGCCACAATGTAATCCTAGCCAACCTAACAATAATATTTAAGGGCACAATAATAATAAAATGGGGGTTACAAGGGTACAATAATAACAATAAGGGGGTTACACTAACAACAATAAGGGACTATACTAGTAATATAGGGACCTAACATGCCCTCTCCTTCAAAAAAGTGTTGTCCTCAACGCTTGAGTAGCTCTGGGTGCTTCTGTATAAAATTCTCATCCTCCCATGTAGAATCTTCAGTGGGTAAGTTCTTCCACTTGATGAGATACTCTGAAATTGATCGATTCCGTAGTTGTCGGGTTCTTGTTTTCGTGACCGCTTCAGGTTCCAATATGATTTTTCCTTCCTCATCAAGTTCTGGCAATATTGTTTGAACTGGAAGATTTTCACCTATAACCTTCTTTAAGCATGAAACATGGAAAACTGGATGTACTCGCGAAGAAGCAGGAAGCTCCAATTTGTATGCCATAGTACCAATCTTTTGCAACACCTTGTAAAGACCATAGTACTTTAGCGATAATTTATTATCCTTCTTAGCTTGCTTGAGGGACATTTGTTTATATGGTTGTAGCCGTAAAAATACCCAATCTCCTATATCAAAACTTCTCTCGCTGCGATGTTGATCTGCCTGTTGTTTCATTCGATTTTGTCCCAAATTCAGGTTATCCTTTAAGAGTTGGAGAACTTCTTGCTGATGCTCGATGTGATCTTCCACTGCTTGAACCTTCAAATTTTCCCTTAAATATGATGTGATGGATGGTTGATGATATCCATAAAGTGCCATAAATGGGGTCATTTTTGCTACAGTATGGAAGGAAGTGTTATACCACCATTCAGCAAGAGGTAACCACTTGACCCATTGTGTTTTTTTATCAGATACAAAACAACAAAGATATCCTTCCAAACATTTATTTACTATCTCAGTTTGACCATTAGAAAGAGGATGATAAGATGAGCTATGAGCTAATTGAGTACCCAAACAAGAAAATAACTCCGTCCAAAAATTTCCAGTAAAAATGGGATCTCTGTTGCTCACAATAACCCTTTGGCTTCCATGTAGCTTTTGAATTCTGTCCATAAATGTAGTAGCAACTGTACTTGCTTTAAATGGATGAGATAATGCACAGAGGTGTGCATACTTGGTAATTCTATCAACTACCACCATGATGACACTCTTTCCTTCGGACTTAGGTAAACCTGTGATAAAATCCATTGAAATCTCCTCCCAACGTTGACTTGGAATGGATAAAGGTTGTAGAAGTCTCGAGGTCTTAATTGTTTCCACTTTATTCTGCTGGCAAACCAAACATTCTGCCACAAACTTTTGAATATCAGATATAAGGCCATCCCAAAAAAATTATTTCTTCACCATGTGGTAAGTTTTTAAAAATCCTGAGTGTCCTCCTAAAGGAGAAGTGTGCAATTCCAAAAGAATCTTTTGTTTTGGTTGGGAATTCTTACAAAGATATAAGCGATCCTTGTACCATAAGGAATCATTTTTCCAACTAAATGTATCAGATGTAATAGGATCTTGCTGCAACTTTTGAATGAGTGTCCATACATCTTTGTCCTTCTTCCATTCATCTCTTGCTTCAGTTATCCAATCTGGTTGGATAATAGAAATGGCACAAATAAATGCTTCCACCTCTTCATTCTTTCTTGAGAGTGCATCTGCAACAACATTAAGCTTTCCTTTTTTGTATATTATTTCAAAGTCACAACCCAACATCTTTGTGACCCATTTTTGCTACTCTTCTGACAATAGTCTTTGTTCCAAAAAGTGTTTAAGACTATGATGATCAGTTTTACCTTGAAGTGTCTTTCCATTAGATAAGTTCACCATTTCTTTAGTGCATGTAGTATTGCTAACATTTCCTTCTCATAAATAGGTTTCTGTAAATACTTTCCTTTGATTAGACAAATTTCAAAAGAAATGGGTCTTCCTTCTTGCATTAAAACCGCACCAATTCCATTTCCTAAGGCATCGCATTCCACAATAAAGGTTTTTGTGAAGTCTAGCGTAGCTAAGACCGGTGCTAGGCACATTTCTTCTTTAAGACGTTCAAAGGCCTTAGTTTCTTCAGGAGTCCATGAAAATGCATCTTTCTTCAATAATTTTGTTAGAGGTGCTACTATTCTACCATAATTCTTAACAAACTTGCGATAATACCCTGTTAACCCTAGAAATCCTCGCAACTAATTTATGGTTGTGGGGACTTTCCATTCCTTAATGGATTTAATTTTGTTAGGGTCTCCTTTAACACCCTCGTGAGATACAATATGACCCAGATATTCCACCTCTTGTACTCCAAAGAAACATTTGGATTTTTTTTCATATAATTCTTTCTCCTGCAATAGTTTGAGCGCCCTGTCAACATGTTCAACATGGTCCTTCCAAGACCTGTTGTAGATTAGTATATCATCAAAAAATACTAGCACAAATTTTCTGAGGAAGGGTTTGAAAATGGAATTCATCAACCCTTGAAATGTAGAAGGTGCATTGGTAAGGCCAAAAGGCATGACCAAAAATTCATAATGACCCTCATGAGTTCAAAATGCTATTTTTGGAATATCTTCATTCTTCATTCTAATTTGATGATATCCTGAATGAAGATTCAACTTGGTAAAATAAATTTCTCCATGTAATTCATCCAATAATTCATCAATCACAGGAATGGGAAATTTGTCTTTAATGATGAGCTTATTGAGATCCCTATAATCCGGACACATTTTCCATGATCCATCCTTCTTGTGTACCAATACTACAGGAGTAGATAAAGAACTTTGACTAGGTTGAATTATACCTGCCTCTAACATTTCTGCAATCATACGTTCAATTTCGCTCTTTTGGAAGTAAGGATATCGATAAGGCCTGATGTTTGGAGGAACACTTCTTGGAATCAAATGAATAGCATGATCATGATCACAAATAGGTGGGAGTCCTTTGGGAGTTTCAAACACCTTGGAATGATTATCCAAGACTTGTTGGAGATCTGCAGAAATAGATGATTTTGATGTCGAAACTTCTAGTGAGCATAATTGGCAAATTACGCCTTGTTTTTCTTTATTTAGAAGCTTTTTCATGACATTAGAGCTTATTATCCTTCACAGCTTCCCTTCAATACCCTGTAATTCGACTTCCTTTCCTTCTGAAAAACATTTCAAGAAAATTTCTTGAAAATTAAAAGCTACCGTCCCCAAAGATTGTAACCATTGTACTCCTAGTACAACATCGGCACCTCCCATAGGAATGGAGAGCATTGGACTAGTCAATACATATTCCCCCATGGTTAGCTTGATATTATGGCATTTTCCAGAGCAATTTATAGTTCCTCCATTTGCAACCATCACTTGACATTCTGGTGCTGGGTATAGGAAACAATTTAATTCCTTGGCTACCTTACAATGAATAAAATTATGGGTGCTACCTGAATCAATCAACAGTATTACCTTTTTCTTCTTTATTTGTCCTTCTATCTTGAGAGTTTGAGGAGTGGTAATTCTTGCCAGTGCATTACACGATATGGTTGGATTCATATCTTCCTCTTCTAGGGTTGGTTCCTTGTGTATATCCTCTTCTTGTTCATTTTCTTCTTCCTCTTCACAATCTATGTAAAATAATTTCTTCTCAGCACACTTATGGCCTTTAGTGTATTTGCTATCACAACTGTAGCAAAGCCCTTTTTGCTCTTTTTTCTTCCAATTGTTGTAGTGTCAACCTTGTAGGTTGTGGAAATCTAGATGTAGCAACACTTCCTTCTTTATAGAATTGAGTGGTAGGCTTCCTTGTCGCCATTATTTTACACTAAAATTTTCTTGCCAACCTGAATGCCTTCTCCAATGAATCCGGTTCCAAAACACGAACTTCATTTTTGATGTTATCCTTTAAAGTGCCTATGAATAGATCGATCATGTGTTCCTCTGGAATATCAATTACCCTTATATTCAATTTTTGGAAGTCCTCAATGTGCTACCCCACTAAACCCTTTTGTTTGATATTTATCAATTGGCTAAAGAAGGTGTTGCTCTCCGTATCCTCATAATGTTCTATCATTTCCTCCGTAAAAACTGACCAAGTGACAATTGTTTTACGGGAGCAAAGCCATTGATACCATACAAATGTCTTTTGTTCTAAATGTAAAGTTGCAATGCGTACCTTTTGTGTGTTTTGCACGTTACGGAGATCAAAATATTGCTCCATCTATAGTATCCATATTACAGGATCCTTTCCATCAAACTTCCTCATATCCATTTTTGGAATATGGTGGTTCTTCCCACCAACATTAGAGTTTATGAAATCACGATTAACATTTATTTTGTTCTCATCATGAGGTTCTTCTACTATCTTTTCACCATTACGAAACATTTCTTGTATCAACTTTGTCAAACCTTCGATGCCTGTTTTTAGATCATTCTTCATGTTTTCCATCTAAGCTTCCATGCCAGCTTCCATGCCATCCATCTTCGCTTCCACACCTTTCTTCAAAACTTCAATTTCATTTTTTGTTGCTCTTTGCGAGAGTGAAATTTGTTGCACTTGCTCTTGTAATTTTGATAGATCATGTTGTAATTCTTCATCTTCATGAGTCATAGTAGAGCCTTCTAAAGGCTTAATGGGTTTTGAATTATTTTTGTGGGGCATATTTTAGAACCCAATACTGATATCTATTCTACAATATGCCCTTGGAGTCAATTAAAATTGATTCTTCAAACAAGACTTATGCAATTCGAAAAAAAATACACACCTTTTTCTTGCTTTTGAGGAGCTCGATATTGAAATTGGATTATCTCTGTGACTGCAACACTTCAATATCTAAATTTTGGTACCAACGTAGCCCTCTAAATTATCTTTCGAATGCCACATTTCTGACCTGATTTGGATTCTCCAAGAGAAAGTTGTGTCCAATCTCCCACAATGACCTAATTATGGACTGGTTCAGTAGAGTGAACTTGTACGACTTGCCACGTATCACTGTTTTGTTCTTTGTCTCTGAAATTGATAGCTAAGAAACTACAGTCCATGTACTTGCGACCACTTTGTACGGCACTCCAATCAAATGACCAGAGAGATATTTATTGAACTTTTCCCACGATCACCTCTTTGAGATGAAATTCAGGAGCCTGAAAAAGCACTACCTTCCACATATCATATCTCCAAAAATATTGTGAACCAAGCTCTGAAATTTTTTGAAGAATTTCCTTAGGATTTCAGCTTTGCACCATACAAATTTCAGATTCTGAACCTTCGTAAAAAAAAAATTATTGCGCAAATTCCACGATGACCTGTTTAGGAGCCTGAAAAAAGACCTGACTTCCACAGATCATATCTCTGAAACTATTGCGAACCAAGCTCTGAAATTTTTAGAAAATATTCCACAGGATTTTGGCTTCGCACCCTAAAAATTTTAGCTTCAAAAACTTCGTCGAAAAAAACTTATAGCGAAAATGCGACAATGAGCCACTTCGAGGGGGAAACCTCGAATACATTACATAAATGAAAAAATCTTGGATGATCCAATTTACAAAACCTCCTTTCTATATATAGGAGTCCATGGGGCCATAATGTAATCCTAGTGGGCCACAATGTAATCCTAGCTGACCTAACAATAATAATTTAAGGGCACAATAATAATAAAATGGGGGTTACAAGGGTACAATAATAACAATAAGGGGGTTACACTAACAACAATAAGGGACTATACTAGTAATACAGGGACCTAACAATTCTTTAGCTTCTCTTCACCAAGATAATATGATATTAATTGATGCTTATTCGATTTGAACATTGGTTCTTATATATTTTTCTTCCACAATGGAGGTAAATGATTATTGGAGAGGCATGTCATGCCTACATATGTAAGCTAGTAGTCTTTCATGTTTGATCTTAAAAAAATAATTTTTATTCAATGAAAAGGAATTAAGATGTGTATGAGCACTCATTTAAAATATTATAAATTCCTCTCCAAGCCGGTGTCAAACCCATGAAGCAAGTAAACCAGAAATTCATTTTATTATTATTGACTTCATCTTTACATAAGTACATATTTACATAGTCATTATAATGAAGACCTACCTAGTTACATAGTTAGATATTATTTGTTATACCTTCAAAATAGTTCTTTCTTTTAGTTGGTTCTTGCATTGTCAAATTCATAGGAAAGAATTCAGATTCTTTTCATAGTGACAGAGATTGACCTTTCTTGTGAACTTGCACCTAGCTTAATTATTGGACTGTCTTACTATGATTTGAGCCCTTTTGATGTGATACATTGGCCTAAATTTAGAGATTAATTTGCTTACTACAGGTCTACAGGTTAGAAAAAATATAGGTCCAGAAATTCCATCCAGGGGTCTAAAAATATGTCTTGTTTATTTTCTCTCCTACACTATTCTTTAGCTTCTCTTCACCAAGATAATATGATATTAATTGATGCTTATTCGATTTGAACATTGGTTCTTATATATTTGTCTTCCACAATGGAGGTAAATGATTATTGGAGAGGCATGTCATGCATACATATGTAAGTTAGTAGCCTTTCATGTTTGATCTTAAAAAAATAATTTGTATTCAATGAAAAGGAATTAGGATGTGTATTAGCACTCATTTAAAATATTATAAATTTCTCTCCAAGCTGGTGTCAAACCCATGAAGCAAGTAAACCAAAGATTCATTTTAGTATTATTGACTTCATCTTTACATAAGTACATAATTACATAGTCATTATAATGAAGACCTACCTAATTACATAGTTAGATCTGATTTGTTATACCTTCAAACTAGTTCTTTCTTTTAGTTGGTTCTTGCACTGTCAACTTCATAAGAAAGAATTAAGATTCTTTCAAACCAAATGTAAGCAGGTATTCAGAGATCCTCGAATGTAATATTTCACTATGTATACATATTACTGTTTTGACCTTATTTTGTGCTTCGATTGTAAGTACTTCACTGTACATGTCTTTGAATTCTATTGACCATTTCTGTGAGACCCTATGTGATACCATTAAAATGAAATGGCATACTTATCATCAAGCTGTGATGCCTGAACCAGTGAGACCTTTCTCACTGTGGTAGCACGAAATAGTGATAGATTTTTTACTGTGGTAGTTCCAAATTTTAGTGTCATACTTATCATGTGTTTGATTATATCGAGACTGTAGTTGACTTGTGATTATAACACTGAAGATCTTTACTGTAATATGGATTATACTGATATATTTTTGTCACACCGAGCCTTAACTATAAATACACCTTTATAACTAATTCTCCTCACTTCTGTGGTATCGAAATAATATTATAAGAGTAGTACTGAATTGAGGCAGAGGTAATTTCAACACTGTGATGTCATTGAGATTGAGATGTTACCGAGATCCTTCTTTTCATAGTGACAGAGATTGACCTTTCTTGTGAACTTGCACCTAGCTTAATTATTGGACTGTCTTACTATGATTTGAACCAGATGATTGTATTAAATAAAAATAAATTTTTAGGGAATATTTATGGCTTACCAGAGAAAATCTTGATCAAGACTATTCTTCATCAGTAGAGTCGCCAGATGTCGGTTGGGTGAATGAGGGAGTAATGGATTCAGGGTTGTAGGTTTTTCTTCATTAGCAGGTATTGATCCTTTGATGAATTCATAATTTTATTTTTGATTGCTTTTCCTAATTGTATAATTTGGGGACTTCAGTGGTTTTTGATCGGAGCCATGAGAATAGTGTTGCATGTCCCAGTTTGCCATGGGGAAAGAAATTACTAAACCTGGGGGACCGTACATATGAAGATGGGTAAACCTAATCGTAAATTTTTACAAGTTGATGTCTGCTGAGCTGTAGTGCAAAGTGACAGTGAGTTTTTGTGAGGACAATGATGTCGGCCCTCTTTATTTTTTCATGGCCAATATGTTGAACATATATTTTGGCAGATTGTAGGTCATTGGCTACGCAGAGCCTGCCTTCTATTAATTTTTTGGGGATGTAGCTTAACATCCTATGATGCTGTTTAAGGGGATACTCCAGGGATCTTTCCTCAGATGCTCTTTTTTATACTTGTAAATGGATTTTGCGGTATTTTCTCAAAAAAATCTTCTTCATATATATATATATATATATATATATATATATATATATATATATTTTAAAGAGAGTATTTTTCGTGATCGGTTATAGTGTTTTCAATCAAAACCGAGCCGCAACGCGTACATAAATTATGTTCTGATATTAACCTTCATCACATATGCAACCTATCATGCTTCGAGAAAGCCTTCCTCTATTGTTAAAAGTGCCTTGGATCCTCAAAATACTAAATCTTTGACAGCGAGAAGTACTGGTCCATTGACTAATAGCTATCCTTGGCTTGTGAATCATATCTTCATCGAACACTTTGATCCAAACCCTCTCCAAATTGGGGGAAATCAATCTGTTAGCCCAACAAACATGACGGATGGATGGGCTCCCTTCAATGGAACTGATGGAACGACTATTCTGGGAGATATTGACTTGGCGTTCACATAATTGTTATTATTGCATGTACAAACAGATAATCAATCATGGCACTCCAGATGTGGTGAGCAACAAGATGGTGGAAGTGGCAGAGGAGTTTTTCACTATGCATGTGGAAGACCGAATGGAATACTATTCTGATGATCCATTCAGTAAAACGTGTTTTTCTACCAGCTTCAACGTCCACAAAGATCAAGTGTTCAACTGGCGAGACTATCTGAGACATCATTGTTATCCATTAGAAGACCATGTTCATACTTGGCCTTCGAAACCTACTAATTATAGGTTAATATTTTGTTTATTTTGTTTGTTAGATATGTGTGTGTAATTTTGATGAGTATGGCAGAGAACGTGCCAGTATCTATTGCGGAGAAGTAAGGGCACTTGCTCTAAGATTGCTGGAGGCAATATCTGAGAGCCCGGGACTGGAAGTTGACTTCCTAGCTGACAAAGCACTGGGAAAGCACGAGCAACAAATGGCTATAAACTACTATCCCAAGTGCCCCAATCCTGAGCTTACATTCATTTTACTAGCTCATTCAGACCCCACTGTACTCACTCTTCTTCTTCAGGATAAGGTGCCCGATTTACAAGTGCTCAATAATGGACACTGGATTTCTGTCAACACCATTCCTAATTATTTTTTTATCAACATCGGTGATCAATCACAGGTTCCATCTATCTGCTTGGCACTCTAATTAATCAATTCCCTCTTTTGATTTAATTTTTCATTTGTAGAATCCAACAAAGTAAAGGGAACAATGGTGTTTTTTGTTCACATTTTCAAGTGTTCCATTGTTGATTATCAATTTTCCTTTGGTTGTTGAATTGACTGAATTTTTTGATATAGGCATGTAGAATGCTTTCTGTTTATTTTCTGTATTACTCTAGTTACATTGTAAATAATTATGCCGAAGGCGTTATCTTTGCTGGAGTGGGGTGAGAAAACATTGTTCACCCCACCCAATCAAAACATTTCCCCATCGCCTTTCTATCAAGTAAAAAGTTGACAAGTGTAACCGTTCATCCTGCAATAATAGTAATGAATTGTCTTGCTTTGGGCTTCGTGCTCATCCCCTATCCTACTTTAGGCTTCAGTTTCATACCCAGCTGATCGGAAATTTTCGGTTGTTGTGTTCAAAAGACAAGAAAACTGGGCGCAATTAACTTCTGCAGAGCTTGCAAGCAAAGACAATGAAGATTTTAAACTCCTGGTCATGAAATTCCTTGGGGAATTATTTCACCAGTTAAATTCTGACCTATGAAACAGTGTGTAGAAAATGCCTCCTTCCCCAGCACTAAGGTGTTCACCTGTAAGGGACCGCCAAGTGGAATGGCACAAAAGGAGACGAAGTCCATAGATCACCCCACATGCTATGGATAGGGATATGACGTTGACCTTGCTCTGTTCCAGGATATGCAGACGAAGGAAAAATATAGTTTCTTGCAGCATTCGGGCAATGATTTCACGGGAGAGCCACCTTAAAATATTCTTACATCAATAAGTGATCACCGCATATCACGGACAAGAGGTTCATCACCTACAGCAAGGCATGGGTTGTCTCTTGCATCAAGGCCTCGAAGTGAGGCTGGAAATAGATAAAGGCAACAGTCTGTTTCCCCAAACGTTTCTAGAAGTGTGATCTCTTCGAAGAGCCATGATCATGATCATTTTAGCTCCCACAGTAAGGGATATGAAATTTCATCTTGTGAGGATGAGATGGATTCCATTCAATCTACATTTTCAAGAAAAAAAGAACAAGCACTGTGAGCATGGTAAATCGACAAGGAACAAGGAAACAGGAAACATATCCAAATAGCAGAATTCAGTCATTCTCCAAAAAACCCACATGATCAACATCAACAATTAATATTTCACCAAGCTCTGTGCCAAAGAGATTCTTTGACTCTGCATTGCGCCAAATGGTATGCCTCTTATCTTGGAATATTGGTTTTTTAAGCTTGCAGTGATGTTGTTAGTTCTAATTGCATGGGTTTCCATTTTTCGTTGTTTGACACAATAATATTTTGTTATCTCTTAACTCTTTTCCTTTCATGTATTTGCATTCTACTTGATTCCTGTAAAGTGAAAGCTTGAGGGTGTTGTTCCTAACTGATAAGATTGGGATATCATTGACATCAATCCTCGCATGGAAGCAAGGCATTGCCTGATTTAGGGTTGTTTTGAGTTTGATTTTCCCATGTGTTGATCTTGTTTTAAGGCTTCAAGTTCAAACATATGCACTAAAATACATTTGACATCAAAACTATGAGCCATCTCCAAATGTTCTAAATACCAAAAAGGGATTGTAAGCTAAGCTAAAATTGTTGAATATGAGTTGTGCACGAAACAGTAAAAAAGTCATGATTTTATACCATATCTATGGTATTATGGCATCTACATACTCTATTTGACAAACATATGACCCACCAAAGACTCATTGAGATACACATTAAAATAACATAAATGTTGAAAACATCCAATGCTCCCGAGTCCCAGCTTAACTGATATCTCACATACATGTAATCTTGAAAAATTATGTTCTAAGAAAATAGTGGCGGGCTTTTCTTAGAAGTCAAAAAGTTAATATAATACTAGTCTAAGTTATAGGATATCAATTTATGCACATCTGCTTGTCATTTGGTGTAAATTTTACAACATTCTATAAGAATGGAAAATATGGATTCAATCACTTACTGAAGTAAAGCAGGAAAAACCTTCTGGAAACCTTTTTCTAGCTTGGAAATGTTTTGAATTACAAATATGTAACAAAGGAAAGGATCGTTTACCTTTTAGTTCCAATGAGAACTATAGGAACACTAGGTGCAAAATGCCTCAGCTTAGGAAGTCACTGCACAGTCATTGTGGAACTTATGTTAGACAACCATTTTAGTAAACAAGACATCCTCACATCAAAATTTCAAGATATTATATTTGATTGGGTGGAAAAAATGTGTCTTCTCACAAGTTATTTCAAATAGAACCCAAAATAAGATTGCATAAAGCACAATCCACATAAAAAAAACCTTTTTGGTAATATTCTCATAGCTTGCCTTGCTAATAAGAGAAAATTCCAGAATAAAAACATTTTCTCCCCTATAGCTCAGAGCTCTTAATCTATTGTAGTCCTCTTGACCTGTTCCACCAAATTTTCAGAGAGGGCATAAAATCTAAACTCCTAGAATGGTTACTCTTTGAAATAGCTATCAATGCACATAAAATGACTGTTTAAGAACTTTAAACCCAAGAAAACACATCTAGGAAAATAAATGCATCCTACAGTTTAACATGAAATATAGAATGTCTTTAAACAAAGACTACCGAAGAACAAACAAATCTTGGATAAGAACTCTGATTCCACCATTAGTATCTCTTGTACCCCATAGACCAAGGTTCACCGTGTTGCCATCAACCACAACATTTGCACTGAAGTTATCAAAAAATTTGGTACATATTCCTGAGATCCACCATAAAAACATATTATTAATATTGCAGCCTCAACCAGACATTAATAAAGTAAATTAAGACCAATTCCAAATAACACCAAAAGTTTAAATATGCACAAATCTTGTCACTTGTCAGCTAATTTCTGCCATTATGTTCATTAAAATATTTCCCATAAACTCGTTTAAAACCCTTTTACCAAAAAAAAACTATTAAAAGTACTTGTCTTTCTTTATTTTCAAAACATAGTGAAAAGGCTAGAAAATCTCTGGATCGAAATCCAGCAAAATTTTCCCTAACTTGGAAGCACTAAAGCTTAAATCAAGAGATCTATTAAGTAATCTCTGCCACAATAAATTCAAACACTGGCCGATAATGTCTTTAAAATCCTTTCTGTTAACCAAAAACCATTAATTTATCTTGTTTTTCCCAACTTTGATAATACAATGAAGAACTAGGAATAAGCTAATCAAATATAACTGATTTTTCCCCAACTTAATAAAGCCTACAATTTAAATTCTGCAATATGATTTTGTTTCACAGTTAAATTCATTTCCAGCCAAAAGTTTCCTGAGAAGTTGAATCCCTTTCTGCCAACCAAATTCCATTAAATTTAATCTTTCCCTGTTACCATAATACAATAAGTCCCTAGGGATTAGCTCAAATGGATGATGCCAATGTTGCTAGGATGTTGCTGGTAATCCAACAAGTTGTGCAGGTCCCTGGTTCAATTCCCATAGGCCAGGTGCACTAGTGAACACCACTCACTTTTGACTTGGTACCATCCTCATAACAGGGGAGAAGTGTCCTTGAGTTTCCCTAGGGAGGTTTTTAGTGCCATGAGTTTCCCTAGGGAGTTATTTTCATCACCTTCATCAAGGCATGGGTTGTCTCCTGCATCAAGGCCTTGAAGTGAGGCTGGAAATAGATCAAGGCAATAGTATGTTTCCCCAACAGTTTCTAGAAGTGTGAGCTCTTCGAAGAGCCATGATCGTGATCATTTCAACACCCAAAGTAAGGGATCTCCACTTTCATCTTGTGAGGATGATATGGATTCCATTCAGTCTAGATTTGTAGGAAAAAAAAGGAACAAGCACTGTGAGCATGGTAAATCGGCAAGGAACAAGAAAACAAGAAACATATCGAAATAGAAGAATTCGGTCACTCTCCAAAAAACCCACAAGATCAACATCAAAAATTAATATTTCACCAAGCTTTGTGCAAAAGAGATCCTTTGACTCTGCATTGTGCCAAATTGTATGTCTCCTATCTTGGAGTATTGGTTTTTTAAGCTTGCAGCGATGTTGTTAGCTCTAATTGAATGTGTTTCCATTTTTCATTGTTTGACACAACAATATTTTTTATCTCTTAACTCTGGTCCTTTCATCTATTTGCATTCTACTTGATTCCTGTAAAGTGAAAGCTTAAGGGTTTTATTCCCAACCGATAAGATTGGGATATCATTGACAACAGTCCTCACATGGAAGCAAGGCATTGCCTGATTTTGGGTTGTTTTGAGTTTTCTTTCCCATGTGTTGATCTTGTTTTGAGGCTTCAAGTTCAAACATATGCACTAAAATTTAGTTGACATCAAGACTGTGAGACAGGCTTAACAAGTGTCTATTAGTCAATGACCATCCTTCGTGCCATTGGTGAGTCCTTTTATATGTGCTACTGGAGTAAGGTATGTATCAGAGTAATGGTGTATACTTTCCCTTCCCCCTCTATTCTAATTTTGTGTATATTCTCTTATTTTTATGTTCCCCCATCTATGGTCTATCATCTTACACGTGCTTGTATGTTCATTGATTTGGTTCTTAAATTATTTTTACTATTTCAATATCTTTCTATCATATCATCACTGTGTTGTTTTGCTTTGGTGGTATTCTGAGTATTTTTCCTTTGGCCTGAAGCTCTGGTGTACACTTCATTAAAATATATAGAAACTAAAATTTTCATATATTTCACTTTATTACTGTTTTCCACATTCCCCACTTCCGGCATTTAATTTGCATGTCTTGGTGCAAATGCTAGTTCTATTATTATTTATTGTTCGAGATCAATTAATATTTTGTATCAAAAATTTTAAATATCTCTTAAAATTGTTGGAACGCTAATTTCTGATTTTGCACTTTCTAAAAGTTCCATAATTATGGATGACTGTTTTACTGGTATTGTTTTCCACTTCAATGTTTTTGGCTTAATGCAAGTTAGTTTTCAAAATCTCTTAGATTATAATCCAATGATTGGCTGAAGTTCTAAAATTATGATAGGTCAATCTCAGCTGTTTTAACGAGTCATTGAAAGTCATTGGTTATCTTGTTAGATTTCTATTTCCTATATGAAGCTAGCGACTGTGAGGATGACCATATGGTGGGTATTTCTAATCAAGGGTTTGACCTATTCATTTTTGTAGAAATATTTGCATGTCAAAACTATTGTCTTCAACATATATACTTGAGGTTGGATCCAAATTTTCCCTACTTGAAATATCTTCTAACAGTGTCATAATTTCTCTCCATGGTGGATAAAATAAAAATCAACATCAACTGTTTGGTTTTCCTTGCCTGCAATATTGATTCAATACAGAAGTAGGATGTCTAAAGTGGAAGAGGAAGATATGAAGCTACATCAAAAAAGGTGTTTGCATGTGCTAATATTATAAGAAAGGTCTTGTGCCAACTTGCACTTCTAGTACATTCACATGGAGATGAAGTTTCAAAGATAATTTAGTTCCAAATTTATTAGACTTAGGCTATAAGTTAGAATGTTAAGTTCTGTGAAGCATTGACAATCAAGCAAAAAGCATGAGATTAAAACCAAAGCTAAAACACTGGACTATTGCCTTGTTGTGTAATATTGCACATTAACGAATTCTACAAAATTCCTGAAAGTTGATGAAAAAGGCCAGAATGATGACACTAAAATTTAAAAGAAGTGTAAAATAACTTGTACTCATGATTTTTTGGTTACCCAGCCAGTCATACTTTTCTAATTTAACCATAAGAAATTCATTCTATTGTAGAACTACAATTTGTGGTCATATGGACCAACCAGACATATGCCACTATTGTTTAAACAAGTTTTATTATTTTACGTCTGTTGTCCAAGTCTAACGCATTAGCTTAGATGATGAAGGTTTTAAAAAATCCCAGTACTGCATTTTCCCGTACAAAATGATAGTTAAAAGTATATTCTGGTTTTATTATGTAATATTTAACTCCTTTATGAGACTGAAGTGACAATTTTGTTGCTTGAAACGTTTTATGTGTAAAGATATTTTCCTAGTTTGTTAAGTGTAAGCAGGTGCACATTATTTTTCTTTAATATTACTTTGGTTTTGTAGGTGAACATATTTAAGGATGCTATAATTCTAATGATCCAGTATATTGACCAAATACGTGGTCAAGGATTTTAAATTAAGTATCTAGATATTGGAGGAGGTTTAGGCATTGATTACTATCACAAGGGTGAAGTGCTTTCTACCCCTAAAGATCTTATAAATTCTGTAAGTCCTTAAAGCTTTTAAGCATTGTCTTAGACTAAGTTACTTTTTATTCAAACTTACACTCTTTTGCTGCCCAAGTTACGGTGCTGGCCTTGTTACAGCTATTTTGAGAATATATGTAGACACTTTAAAGATGTATATTTGCACCATTGGTTGTTTCTTCAGGTAAGAGAGCTGGTATTATCTGGAAATCTTACACTCATTTTTGAGCCTGGGAGATCTCCTGTTGCAAACTCTGGTGTTCTTGTGAGTCGAGTTGTTGAAGTCAAGACAAATGATAACAAGAACTTCATTGTAATTGATGGCAGCATGGCAGAGCTTATTAGGCCTAGCCTTTATGAAGCTTACCAAGTTAGTACATAAATTTGACTTGGGGCAAACCCAATTTTTTTTTATGATGCATGATTGAAGGGATGATCATTTCCAAATGAATATAGAAGGGATAATTTGTCCTGATTTTGTAGTCTCCTTGTTGACAGGAAATATTATTGGTATTGAGATTCCCAGATACTAAATAGACCATTCTCTCTCATGACAAGCACACAGTCTGAAAGTTGTGATATGAATCATAAAATGATTTTGAGATTTTGAGATGTTTCTAACTGATATTCTTCTTGATACACAACACATTGAGCTAATTTCTCCACCTGCCCCAAAGGCAAAAATTCAAACTTTTGATGTTGTTGGGCATGTCTGCGAGTCTGCAAACTTTTTAGTAAAGGATAGGGAACTTCCAACTCCAGAAAAGGTGGTTAGTTACGGGACAATGATTATCACACGTAATATACATGCATGATGAGAATGAATTGATTTTCCAATATGATATTTAATTGTTTCTAGAATTATTTTGTGATGCTTATTTGAAGGCATACACTTGTGACTTAACTTTGAGTGGCCATCCTCTTTCAGTGGGTAGGAATGGTGGTCCATGATGCGGGAGCTTACTGCATGAGTATGGCATCAACTTACAACTTAAGAATGAGGCTAGCAGAATACTGGGTAAGTTGAGTTGTGAATGCATATTTTTGTTTCTATATTTGAGTGAATGCTATATTTTTAAAGCCTGAAAATGCTCATTTTGAAAATTGAGAGAATGCTAAACAGATTCAAGATGATGGATCAGTTAAAAATATAAGACATGCTGAAACAATTGAAGGTGCTTGTTATAATTCATGAAATTTTTGACCATCTTGTCTTATAGCGTACAAGAACAGTCAGGGTCTTCTTGTCAAGTTTTCTAGGCTGTTGGGTAGTTGGTGCTGAACTTGGGATCTTGAAAATTACAAAATTTTGGTTTGACGTTAATAGATTTTGATGTTAACAGATTTTGATATGAATATTTTTTAGAGTAAAATGTAACTGCAAATAAACTTTTCATTTTCCTCTTCTGGGCTATTGGTGTGTTCTTTATATGGATTACTTCATAGAGTGTATTTGTATAGCAGTTTATTGAAGGTGTTTGCATGACATATTTTAAAGTTGTTAGAAGGCAGTTTTGGACCAGCTTTAAAAGAGTCTTGTAGCAACAATTGAAAATTAAAAAAAAAAACCTTTAAATACCCCTTTCTAGCACATTGAAAACCTTTTTATGATGGATTTAGAGTAGGTTTGAATATCTAGTTTAGACAGTTATTTGAATCATTTTAAGAGCTAGAGAAATCTCCTTGGAGCGACTATTATAGGATCTTCGATACCATCATTACTATGCCATTATTCTGGGACAATTATATTAGTGTTCCTTTATGTTAGTGTAACTTTATTTTAAATTTTAACCTCCTATTACATTCTTTGAAAGATATATAGGAAATAAAATTTCCATATATTTCACTTAATTATTGTTTTCCCCACTCCCCGGCGTTACTTTGCACCTCTCGGTGCAAATGCTAGTTACATAGTCATTATAAGGAAGACCTACCTAGTTACACTCTTCAACATTATAACTATATATAATTTTGATGTTTCTGGGTTGGAGATTATACTATTTTCATTGGAGGATGCTACTATTGATGCGCACAAGGCTCTTGAGTTACTTGGTAGGATTCTCGCAAAATTGGTTGTTGAAGGGATATTCTTTATTAAAGATATAACAAGGGAAATCAAGGATGGAGGTACATAGCCAGGAAGCTTATTAGAAATGAGGGGATTTTGAGGTATTTCTCAAGAAGAAAACTTCAAGGTAGTCTGCTCAGAATTTTAATGCCTGATCAATTTTTTGGTTTATTTGTGATCTCTCATGTTGACTAGTGAATGGTTGGTTAGTTTTTAGCTTGTGCTCACATTTGTTGGTTCCTGAAGCTCAAGCGCTTCTTAACAAAAATAGGCAAAGTCAAACAACACAAATGATCCACTAGCTCTCTTTTCATTTGCTAATATTATAATGAATTTTTATTAGAGGGATTCTTTGTTTGTTTATTTTGGTTAGAAAAGGGTTTGCTCTTGGTTTTATGTGATTTTCAATTTATCGTATGTAGCATGTTGAGAAATGGGAAAGAATAATGTCACATTTATTTTGCAGAAATTGATGTTGAAGGAAAATTTCTTTGACATTGTTGATGTTAAGGTATATGTTTTATAAACTATTTATAGTGTAATTTATGTTATATTCTAGTGTTCATTGTCATTCATTTCTTACAGTGCATTGTATTTTCTTTTGTTTTCAGAAAATGAAATCAGTATTGATGGTAAGAAGCATGAATTGAAAAAAGAGAAGAGCAATAACATTAGAGCGACAAATGCAAAAAGAGAGAGGAGAACTGGTCTGGTGATACCCTTAGAACCAATATCTTGCATAAGACACACATAAAGAATGATGTTCAAGCCTTCAGAGTTGGTGAATTCACCTATAATGCCTTGACAACACAACGATAATGTTTTGAAGTGATGAAACATCATTTCATGTGTAAATTGTAGTCCAACTAATATAAAGTTGGAAACTCATATTGTAATATTTTAACATTTCATATAATATAATTTATGTCCTTGAAATTATTTATAGTTTCACTTGATGTTGTTTAGTATTGTAATTAAAATATGCGACTTTGTGTTTTCATATTAGATGAACATGCACATTGTATGACATTTTTTAAATCATACAAATTAATTTATGTTGATTAATAATGAACATAAATAAAATGAATATGCGACTAAATTAGTCATTTAGAATGATTATTAATGTAATGAATATAAACTAATAAATTAGTCATTTATATAATGAATAAATGGCTACTGCAAATGATAAATTTGTGACTACAAATGATGACTAAATTTTGCATATATATGAATATTAGTAGCTAATTTACAATATCTTATAACACGACTAAAATTTAGTCACATTTCTTCGGTCATTAATTGGTTTCAAACAATGACTAAAATTTGCATATATATGACTATTAGTAGCTAATTTACAGTATCTTATAATACGACCAACATGTTGGTCATAGTTCTATGGTCATTAATTGGTTTTCTCGGGTGATCATATAGTAATATATTTTGTTGTATATTTGGTCATTAATTGTGACATTTAATGACCAAATCAAAGACCAAATCAATGACTAAATGAATGACTAAATCAGTGACCAAATGAATGATTAAATCAGTGACAAAATGAAAGACCAAATGAATGAATAAATTAGTGACCAAATCAGTGACTAAATCAATGACCAAATCAATGACCAAATATACAACTAGAT
The DNA here is from genome assembly GCA_034641835.2 of Pinus albicaulis. Classification (NCBI taxonomy): domain Eukaryota; kingdom Viridiplantae; phylum Streptophyta; class Pinopsida; order Pinales; family Pinaceae; genus Pinus; species Pinus albicaulis. The sequence continues at coordinate 382,846,796 of CM076577.1, forward strand.
AACAAAATTGAGATAACCAATTAATGACTATGCTAAAAACGACCAAAATTTGGTCGAGTTATAAGATACTGTAAATTACCTACTAGTGGTCACCGACCGAAAAATAGTCGTTTATATGCAAATTTTAGTCATTTTTTTAGTAACAAATTATCAATTTTGTACTAGTGGAAGGTTTCAGACCCAGTTTCGCCAAATTGTGTCCCACCATTAAAAATGGTCCCTTGAGATGATTCCTCCAATTTTTCCACTTTGAATGTATCAAGATGGATGAAAAAGAAATTAATGATCCAATCCAGATCAAATTCCACTCTAAGGATGTTTTCTAAATGATAAATGTATTTTCACATGTCGACTATAGAGACAAAGAGAATTTTTGGGACTCATTTGAAACATTAAAAGAAGGGCCCCAAAATAGAGACAATATCATTGGTGGAGACTTCAACACCATCCTGATGTCCTTTGAGAAGTGTGGGAGATCTATTTTTTGCAACCCCTTCAGAGATATAATGGATGATCTCATATCAAAGTGGAACCTTATGGATGTTTTTCTAAGGAAGGGTTCCAATAGAAGGCTGGGATTTTATCACATAGTAGAAAGGCTCAATAGATTCTTTCTTCATAGTAATTGGCGTCTAAAGGGTGAAAAATTATCAAGTCGATATTGAGAGTAGATAGATTATGGAGGAAAACTTGGAAAAGGATAAGTTCTTAAGCTCACAACTTCCCTCACTCAGTCGACATGAGGAAAACTACTAGTGCATTAAATCATGGATCCTCTAGCTCAAAGTATGAGACCACAACACATATTTATTCCATAAGCTCCCAACCTTGGTGGATTTCCTATCCATTTTTATCGCTCATCTTGGCACTTTATAAAAAAGGATTTCCTCTCCATGTTTAATTCACCCAAAGAAAAAGGAATATTGGGTGGTAGTATTAATTCCTCCTTCTTATCCCTTATTCCAAAAGAGACTAAGTACTCCTCATTTTATCATTTCAAACCCATTTCCCTCTATAACACATCCCATAAAAATGTGACCAAATTCATAATAAATAGACTTAAAAATGTTATTCCTTCCATCAAATATGAAAGTCAAGGGGCTTTCCTTAAACAAAGGAAGATTATGGATAACATCATCCTAGTCCAAGAAGCGATCCACTTGAGTAAACAATCAAGAGTGTCAGGTATGGTAATCAAGCTTAATATGGTTAATGCCTTTGGTTGGGTTCACCACTCCTTCCTCTTTGATATTATTGAGAAATATGGCTTTGACAAGGACTTTATCAATTTGGTAAAGGCATGAATTGGGATACTTTGATAGCTCACCTAGTAAATAGTTCTCCATGTCTTTCATTTTCTTCTTCTCGAGGATTGAGGTAGGGATTCTCTCTCTCCCCTCTCTTGAATATGATGGTTGCATACAACCTCAACAGAAACCTTGAAGTCAACCGCAATGAAGGGAAAATCAAAGGTCTCCACATTGCCAAAAATATGAAGGATAACAATCACTCATAGTTCTTCGATGACACCCTCCTAATGGGATGTGTCTCAAAACATATAGCCTTAAGGTTTAAAAGAATCCTAGATCATTATTTGAACTTATCTCGGGGTCTTATAAACAAGGGTAAAAATCAGTTGTTTGGGTGGAACTACTCCTCTTCAATCTTGTAGCAGATAACAAAAGTATTGGAGTCTTCTTTGGTTGAAGAATGGTTATTTTTCAAATATCTAGGGATTTCGTTCTCGTTGGGCTAGTTTAATCTCGAGTGTTGGGAAGAAGTTATTAACAAATCTAAAAATAAAATCAATGGTTGGGGCACCCATTGGTTAACCCCATGTAGAAGGGTAATCCTTGTTAAATCATTCATGTCCTCACTCCCTTTATATCTTTTCTCTATCTTACTTGGTCCTAAGTCAGTTATAATGAAAATGGTTATGTTTATTAGAAGATTTTTATTGAAGGAGGGGGAGGGGGTGGGGATAACAAAAATAAGCTGCACCTAGTCCAGTGGAACATTTTTCTATTAACCTTGAAGCAAATGGTGGACTCGCCTCCATGGATTTTCTCTATATGAACCTGACACTTTGGGAAAAAAATATTATGGAGGCTCATTTCAAACTCAATGGAATGGTGGAAGGGCCTTTATTAGAAAATAATTTGAATGAAAGCAGTTATTGAGGATAAAAGACATAAAATGGGAGGAATATGGATCTAAACTATTGGCATTATGTAAAGAATAAGCCTTAATCATCATTAAAATTCTCATTCATAGCGTAGGGAATGGGGTGTGTATCAACATATGGACTGATAACTGCTCTCCTTAGAGCCCTATTTGAAAGTTAGAATCTCTCACAAATCTAGCTCAATGGGTCAAAGATAATGGTCTTCAAAAACTAAACAACATGTAAATTTGGGATGAACAGGGTTGTTGGCTAGTATGTCGTATTCTAGATCTCCCTCCACACCTAGAAGGTCAACGGTAGAAGCTAATTTAGTTGTTGAAAGATATGGTCCCCACCTCAGTTAACTTAATGGATCGTCATATTTGGATTCCCAATCATCAAAAGGTGTATAGAGTCAAGTCTGGATATGCTCTCTCGACAAAGAGTCTTATGGGATTTGGGAGAACATGATTCTTTCATTTATGACCAGCTTGCACAGTCTTATGATGAAACCTTCATTATCATATTTATCTACCTCCTTATTGTGCTCACGAAGCACATATAAATATGATATTTTAGGTTATCCCTTCCAAGATTTACCAAATTTAATTAATGAGATTGTCCAATGCTTTATCTTTTGGAGAAGATCCTCTCACCAAGTGTTGAATGAGTTGGAGAGAGTCCCCTAACAGTATGAGAGTGTTGACCTAATATTCTTTGGCAATATGAATTCCTTAATTAAGAGCATAAGCTTCAACTAAATTGTTTAACATACATCCAAAACCCATGAATAGGTTCATACCTTTGCTTCTTCAATATCATATAACACAACCCTTTCCCTCTTGCAACCCTTTAAATATTAAAATTAAAATTAAATTAAATGATAAAAAAAATTTAAAAAAATAAAAAATTAAAACTTAAAATAAATAAATAAATTTGTGTGAAATTTGAATTGGTTAAAAAAATGAATAAACTAATTTTTGTATTTATTAACTCAATTCATAATTATAAAATCATAAATATTTTTCTCCTATATATTTCAAATAAGTTACATATTTTCTTCAAAATGTAATTTAATATTAAAAATGTTAATAATTTTCCATAAATATTTTTTTATTTGATTATGTATATGGTTATATATTTCCTAATTTGTGTGCCATGCTTAATCTTCTCTTTATATTTCTAATAATTATTAGACTGAATGTGTTGTAAAATTGTAGTATCATATGAAATTTTGATGTTTGATATAATTTAATAAAAAATACTTTATCAAACTTTCATCTTATATGATGTTTAAGGTTTATCATTATATATCATGACAATTGTTTGGATCATATATAAAGAGGCACCTAAACCTTTATTGTGTCTTTTGGATTTCAAGGCTTAACGAAATTCATGCTTTTACCATAACCATATTCATCGACCGTATGATGAAAATAATCAATTTTACAATCATAATTCGAAGTGCCAAATTAAGAGGCATCTCAAGAGGGCTATGCTGGAAAAATCCCTGACAAGATATCTACGAGACAGTCTTTGTAGAGTTCTCATCTCAGCGTCTTTGATGAATTGTATCAATGTAAAAACAAATATCAGACTACGCGGCAAAATAATACTTTTATTGGAACGACAGAGGAAAACAAAAATTCGTGTCTTATAGCCAATGAAAAAAACTACAATGGCGAGTCTAGTTGCCAACTGGTGCCCATGATTTCTTGGTAGTATTTGCCGGTCTATTTTGCAGATTTAGGAGCTCTTTTGCAGATTCTTCGTCAACACTGCATACCATTCCATTTGGGGCATGGTGATAGCAGGGAGCAATCCCTATTCCCGTCTCGCAGATCTAGTCCTTGGAAGGGTTAATGAAACAAGGGCTGCAGGTAGCCGTAGTCCCTGCCGGGCAAGTCAAACGGGAAATTGGGGAGCATTAATAATGCATTAATGCCAATTATGGCAAGCAAATATTTGTTTTCAGATTATTAATATAGTTTCCACTGCGATCCCATCAATACAATTGTAATAGCCTCCTCCTCACATGCTTTGATTGTCACTTTTGCTAGCATAGTCTTGCATCGTATCTAATCCCTCCGTCTTTCTAAAACAAATATACTTGGATGCCAAAAAACACTGTAGATGCCAAAAAAAAACACAGCAATGCAATCGTATTAACCTCCTCCTCACATGCTTTGATTGTCACTGTTACTGGCATAGTCTTGCATCGTATCTAATCCTTCTGGCTTTTTAAAAAAAATCGTGGATGCCAGAAAACACTCTTAGATGCCAAAAAACACAGCTTGACGCAGCTGCAAGGGGAACATACTTTCTGATCATAGACTTTCATAAATGGTATCGAATTCCCTCGTGTGTTGAAATGATCTCTAAAATGCCCTCCGAGATGAGATGCATATAAGTGTTCTCTCTGATTAAGCCAACAAATAATGTAGAGGTGAAAGAATTCGTAAATCAATCCTCGTTGGCTCCACCCTGAGGATTTTTTCTCAACCTTGAAGGTTAGTGTTCCATATAAAAACCATATTGTTTGGACAGCATGGCACAGATGAAAACGTTGTAGTAAGACATCGATTTTTTCATCATTGTGGTAGTGCTCCTCCTTATGTGCGCTTGCCCCTGGTAAATAAATTTGTGCTCATAATTATTTGCTGAAACATACAAATAAATTATTTCCGGCATGCTCAGCCTATGATTGTGGTGCACCAGGATATCAGAGTATCATGAAGCCATGTGTGAAAAACTCCAGTTGGACTGGTAGTAAATTCCTCGAGAATGACCAACGTCGAGTGATATTGCATTAACTCTATTAAAACGATAAGTGGTGATTAATCTGTTCTCGTTATACGTGCCTAATGCGATGTGTGTTTCATTAGTTTCAATTTTCGTCTTTCTGGCCACTTCATTCCCTGATGATATAGGCGTGGAGGTTGTTCGTTTCGACACTCTTTAGGAGTCACTTTTTATGCAACGAGAGGGAGCACTGGTAGAAGTGTTTTTCCTAGGTTGCAGATGATTTGGAAAAATAGGCAGGTGGTGAGAATATTTTTGAAAGTTCTCATATCTCCATTTATTTAGATTTTGAAGTGTCATGCAAGGGGATATTCTCTATTGATTACTTTGGAGATATACATTGTATTTCTTGCAGTTATAGGTTTTGTTTTATTATCTGTCCGCGTCTATCTTTTTTTCTTACCCTTTTTGTATCTACTATTATCTGTCACACCGTGCATGTTGGCCTGGTGCCAGATTGTAGGCCCGAAGCCTTTGTTTTATGAAGGAGTTGGTCGATCTTGGATATCCGGGTTATCTACTATTATCTATCACATGGTGCATGTTGGCCTCGTGTCAGATTGTAGGCCCGAAGCCTTTGTTTTGTGAAGGAGTTGGTTGATCTTGGATATCGGAGTTTTGGATCACTGAAACCTCGGAGTTGGTTGCCATAAGGGAATAGTTTATAGGTTTTTCATAAAACAGGTGATTTTAGTATTTTCGTTTTTCGTCAGCTGGGAGGTGTTTTGAAAGTCAATAGAAGTGGTCTCATTGCAAGCACCCTTCCGAAGTTCCGAGACGTATCTCAAGTGAATCACAATGTGCTTTTGATGGTGGCCAACACGGCTAGTCATCTATGATAATCCTATTCACTCAACAGCAGTTGATCCCAATAGCTAACCTACCCTAGAGCACAAGCCCATACGCTATTTACCTTTATTTAAAAGGTTATTTCAAAATGTTTGTGGAGTTCTCTAGGCCCTTCAAAATGTTTGTGGAGTTCTCTAGGCCCGCTTTGAACAAAGGAACGAAACTGAACAACCGAGGCGACAACTTTCCTGGAAAAATGAGGCAAGTGGAACTCATGAGTGAAATGTCTAGTCCATGCAAGTCCATTTTTATATTTGTGACTAAGTGTATCACTTTCAATTAAAAATTAGTTAAGAGGGCTCCTTAACCTTTGAGTTAGAAAATTATAAATTATGATTAAAATTATTTATAAGCGACTTGTCATTCCTACAAAGTCGGCGTTTATTATGGTGAATTTAACATTTAGGATTGGTGGGGAAGATGATTAGGTTTGCTGGTCATTAGAATATGAGGTTGGTATTTCCCTAGTCTGCACCTATTGTTCTTGGAAGGGCTTCTTTTGGCCTCCAAACTTCCACTGAATGATAAAAACTGGAAAGAAAAGAAATGAATTGATTGATAAGCATCTCACATGTGAGCAATGTACCTGGAGACTGCACAAAGTGAAGCGTACACTCTACATTCAATCAATCAATGATACATCAATAATACATCACAAAAGAATATGGATTTGGGAACAAACTCTAATAACCTAGGAACTAATCCTCACTTAAGGAGTTACGTTACAACCATGTAAGTGTTTCTCCATTAATACAATATAACATTAATTATTTTCAACTCTCCCCCTTAATGGAGAAATGATTATCCCATAGTCCTAACATCCCTCCAAACAATTCAAACTCCACTTTCCCAAGTGACTTCGTAAAAATATCAGCCACATTGTCATATGTTTTACGATATTCAATAAAGATTTCTTCCGACTAGACTTTTTCTCTAACAAAGTGAAACTGAGTATCGATGTGTTTCATGCCCTTATGAAACTCTGGATTGTTTGCTAGCTTAATGGAACTCTGGAACTTGTCATATTTGATAACAGTTGCCTCTTTCTGATCTCCTCCTGCATTATGGAGAAGCCTTCTCAACTAGGTGGCTTCACATGTTGCTGCGCATAATGCTTGGTACTCAGCTTCAGCTGAAGATAAAGACACAATGCTCTGCTTTTTACTGCTCCATGCTATGACCCTAGATCCAACACTCAATGCATAACTTGTGACGGACTGTCGATCATCCAAGTTACCTGCCCAATCAGAGTCTGAAAAATGTGCTAAAATAACATCAGATGTATCAGTGTATAAAATACCATAATTACTAGTACCATGGAGATACCTCAACACACTTTTTGTTGCCACCCAATGAATTTCAAGAGGCTTAGACATGAACTGGCTCAACACACTAATAGAGTATGCTAAGTCCAACTTAGTTGTAGTTAGATATATTAGAATACCAACTAGCTACCTATACAAAGTGGCATCCACCTCCTTAGAGCCATCGTCACTACACAATTTTAGATTCTTGTTGCAAAGGTGTCGATGTTATCTTACACTACTCCATTTTGAACTTTTTGAGGAACCCTATGACCTGCTTACCTTGAGTAAGGAAATTTTTCCCAAAGTCTCTCAATACTTCTAGACCAACACAATAATGTAAACTTTGGAGGTCTTTCATTTCAAAAACATGTGACATCTACAATTTGATTTCTTTGATTAATGCATTTGCATTACCTGTTATAATCATGTCATCCACATATAAGAAAGTCAAAATAATCTACCTTTGTTCATCATACATCGTATATAGATTTGGATCATTCATACTCCTATGAAACCCATTATGTAAGAAAAATGAATCAATCTTCTCCTACCAAGACATGGGTGCTTGTTTTAAACCATAAAGTGCCTTTTTCAATCTACATACTAAATGTTCCTACCCTTGCTTATCAAACCCTTCATGTTGCACTAAAAAAACCTCTTCCTTAAATCACCATTTAGGAATGCAGACTTAACATCTAACTAGTGTATCTTCCACTGATAGTTTGTAGCTAAAGCAATTAACATTCTAATAGTATTCAGTTTAGCTATAGGAGCAAAGATTTCTTTATAGTCAATTCCCTCTTTCTATGAATAACCCTTTACTACCAGTTTAGATTTAAACTTTTCTATACTCCCTTTTTCATTAAATTTAGGTTTGTAAAGCCACTTGCAACCTATGGGTATCTTTCCTTCAGGAAATTCAACTAGTTCCCACGTATTTTTTTTAATAATAGATTCAAATTCCTCATTCATTGCAACCCTCCGCTCATGAGATTAACTAGCTTATTTATAATTTGTGGGCTCTATAACATTTACTTTTTTTGACATTAAAGCATATTCTTTCAATATAGCTGGTAGTTGAGTCTGCCTACCTAATATTCTCGGTAAAGGACTCACATCAAATCTATCTTCTTTAGAAATTTACAGGCTTGAATTACTGATTACATGACCTACCTCTTCTTCTTTCTGTTGTTGTTGTTGTTGTTGGTTATCCTCACTTCTTTCTTCCGTCAACATTGGAATGTGTCATTCTTAAATACTATTTTCATTTCCTTCCTCAACCTGCTCATGAGATGTGATATCTTTACTTGCAAATACCTTATGAGTCAAAGGATTAAGCAACTTATAATATTTAAACTCAGTGCAATATCCTACAAAGATGCATTTCATGGCCTTAGGATCCAACTTATTTCTATTTCCTTGGGTATATGGGAAAATGTTTTTGACCCAAAAACTCTTAAATGATTCACTACTGGCTTATATCCATAAATTTCTTCAAAAGGAGTTTTAAAATTAAGTCAATTATTTGGACTCCTATTTTTTAAATAAACTGTAGTATTGATTTCTTCTTCTTCTCCGCCATATTCTTAAATTATTTAAATCATTGAAATGTCTGGCTCTTCTTTCTAATAAATTATATTGAAGAGAATCTAGTGCAATCATGAGTAAAGAGTAAAAAATAATATGCAGAACCTAGCAACATAGTCTGCATAGGTCCACATACATCTGTATGCACAAGCTCCAGAATATCCCTTTTCTTCCTATTAGCATTCAAAGGAAACTCTTATCTATGAATTTTCCCTAATTTACATCAATCACAATCTAAATGAACATTATGAAAAATAGGAAGTCCATCAACCATACCTTTCTTTTGAAGCAGCATGAGATCTTGTAGGTTAGGATGATCGAATCTCTGATGCCAAAGATTCTCGGTTGTCAATCCTGTTGAAACCATAGCTTGGTGTGGCATGATCTTGACATTCAATCTACACTGGCTTCCCACACGCATTCCTGATGCAACTAGTTCCTTCTTTCTCTCCTTTATGACACAATATATTTTGAATAATTCAACTTGTAGGTCGTAATCTGTTATCATTGACACGGAGATTAAGTTCTTCTTGATCTCAGGTACATACATTACATTTTTTAATATGTCTTGTATCACCGCAAGGCATCATCATCATAATATCACCATATGCTTAATCTTATAACCTTTGTCATCACCTAGATAAATTTTAGCTCCACAGGTAGCTTATTCAAAAACTCAAACCAACTTCTCTTACCTGTCATATGTGAAGACACGCTTGAATGAATGTAGCGTATTTGGGCCTCATCCTCCTCAGAAGATGAAAGGGCACAATCAACTACAAAAAATCGATAATCACGATTGTTACCTTCATCAATAAAGTGTCCTGTGTGGTTTATCTATTTATTTCTAGCCTCATATGTCTATCGCTTCAAACAAAACTTAGTTTGATGACTATTTTTTCCATAGTAGAAACATTTAATGCCAGAAAAGTTACTATTGTTACTTGCAGACATACGTCTAAATGGTCTCTTTTGAAATCCACCACAACCTTTCTATCCCTGTGGTTGTTTCCATTTGTATGGCTTCTTCTTTTCCATTAGAGAAATATCGACACTCTGTGGTCTCAAATTATGCCATCGCTCTTCTTCCTGTAACATAATTCCTACCAGCTCTTTGAATGCAGGAGTTTTATCCCATGGAGACAAGCCTGTGAAGAACATATGGTACTTATCTTTCATCTTGGTAATTGTGACAAGATCATAATCATGCACCTTCTCCCCAATGTCACCCAATATTTCCTTCAGGTCCTTGACCTTTGCAGTGAGTCCAACATCAGATTCATTCTCCTCCATCCTCATGGAAAACAACTTTCCTTTGAGCAACAAGACGCGATTTGAGTTCTATGTCTCATATAGATTCTTAAGCACCATCCAAATATCAGTGGACAAATTACCGTCTCTGATATGTGGGATAATATTTTTTTTAACACACATCTTCAATAAAAAAAATTCCTTGTTCTCCCTTTTATCCCAATCTTGTATGAGTGCACCTACACTTGTTGCACTGTTCAACATCTACTCATAACCACTAACGATTGACCATGTGCTCACTCTCTCAATCAATGTCTGTAGTTTGAATTTCCAATTGGTATAATTGGTCCCATCGAGTTTTCTAGTCTCATTGAGGTAATTTTTTGTAAAATTGTTCATTTTGGACTAATTGGATTCCAAATCCTTTGATCTTCAGTCGATTCTAACCAAGTGAACAATAACAAGCTACCAAAAAAAACTTTAACACATACCAGAACTTGATCATAGATCTGCCATAGATCTAACACGATCTTTGTGTCTGCAACTCAGATCTGCCACTGATCTGAAAAAATGTTGTCTCTACTACTTAGATCCACCAACAATCAAGACAAATCTCACGAGCAGAACCATAAATAGGTCAGCACGCCTATCGGGTAAAAATCCATGCTGATCAAAATTTCGTTAAGGCTGCCTCTACTAGTGATGGAATGACCCCGAAAAAGGTGTTTTTCCGTATTGATCGATGCTACAGTGGCTCTGAAAAACTTGTTGATGAATGTTGTTGTGGCTCCAAAAAGTGCATTGATCCGCTTTATGCTCCGAAAAATGAGACCTGTGAGAAACGTACTTCCTCCTGTGAGTAAGGTGTTTCTACAGACCACCTACTCCACTGTGAGAACTCAAGCTCCTACGTGCATTGTAGCCACGAAGGCTGTGTAGCCACTAAGACTCTGTAGCCACTAAGGCTCTGTAGGTAAATTAGGCTCACCCGATATGAGCTCTGATACCATGATAAAATTGGAAAGGAAAGAAATAAATTGATTAACAAGCATCTCACAGGTGAGAAATGCACTTGGAGACTGCACAAACTCGAGTGTACACTCTACATTCAATCAATCAACTATAAAACAATAAATACATCACAAGAAAATAGGGAGTTGGGAACAAACTCCTACAACCTAGAAAGTAATCCTAACTTAAGGAGTTATGTTACAACCATGTAACCATTTCTCCATTAATACGATATAACATTAATTATTTTCAACTCTGAACCCAATAGTGAAATCCTTGTAGAAGATATAGAAACAAAAGCACAAAAAAATTATAGATCTAATTCTAATGTTCCTTGTGGTGGAGGTTGGAGTCGAAGACTATTTCCCTTTTCATTCGGAAGGCATAGAACATCTGAAAACAGTAGCCCTATAAGATTACATTCAAATCGTCAAGTGATCATTCACCGAGATTCTCCTTTTCATATCCCACCTGATAAAGAATTAAAGAACACTGAGATGCTGCTTTTCATAGCCCATATGATAAACCCTTAGAATTAAAAAATGGTTATAGCAGTCCACCAAAGAAACATAATGTGTAGACAATTCTTCCAACCTCAGAGTAGTTGGCATCATTGAACCTTAAAGAAGGGTAGAACATGAGCACCTTTACTTTTTTTACCAGTCTTTGGGGGAAGAAATAGGTTTGAAGTTTCATTTCAATTTTTTTTCAATTGAGTTTATCTTATAAATGGGAGGAATACCAGGTAGTTATTAGGTTTCCATTGCTTTGTCTTTTACATGTTGATGCTTGAATCTATATATGGAAATGGAACACACTAACTGTTATCTCGAATGTAGATGGAGGTATTACCAGGTAAGTGGCTATTTGATTTCCATGACTTACGACAATGCATTGGTAACTAATGGGTCACCGATGTAAATAGCTCAAGGAGTTAATAACATGAAGCAGACATCATTGGAAATGAGTTTAACAAATATTAATAACTAGCTTAATAACATGAGAACTAAGAATACTGCTTTAAATATCTATTAATTGGATAACATGCAATTTTGGAATGTTTTCATTTCAATTAATATATGTTGATTTCTTTGTTAGGAAATTCAAAACTAAGTAATTTTTTACTATTTATTTGAGATAAACATTGAAATCGTTCCTTTTTCAAAATGACCTATGGAGATCTCTTCTTGTTTCAAATTTCCAACAGCTCTTTGGCTAGGGCTTTTATAAATTATAAATCTTTCCATAAACTGCAGGCTTCTATAGAAGTTCAAGTTCCTATTGTTATCTTATTCATGTGTAAGTTGCAACAAAGTATTTTAGTTAAACATTGAGTAAATACTACATGTTTTTTTGTTTTCTGCCCCTTGCTCCATGCTCCAATAGTGTTGACGTAGCGTCACGAGGATATCTAAGTGTGCTCCTATATAAATGCCCAAAAAATCCTTCAGAACATTCAGATGCCTCTGTTGCTCGATTTTAACAACAATTGGATACATATTTTCTGATATTACTAAAAAGACAGTTCTGCTAATGTATACATGCCCAAAAAATCCTTTACAACCTTCAGATGCCTCTGTTTCCCAGTTTTAAGGACAATTGGATACATAGTTTCTCATATTGCTGAAAAGACAACTACTCCAAGAAGTTGGATTTGTCAATAATTTGCTAATCTATGTTGTCTGGTTTTAAGGACAATCGGATAGATAGTTTCTCATATTATTGAAAAGACAACTACTCCAAGAAGTTGGATTTTTCAAGAATTTACCAATCTATGTCTACTTGCATATGGCTGTAGCTTGTAGATAGATATATCCTAGTAGCTGCTGGGGGAGTTCTGGTTCTCATGTTTGCAAAAGGGAAAATCCAACTCTATTTCTGGTATAGATCTATTAGGTATGGTCCAAGGTATATACTCGAAGAAGAAGAGAAATGAACTGGTGGGACATGGTGTGGTGAATAGGTGGGGTATGGTCTGGTCGTAAAGGAAAGGGTGTGGCATCCCGTGGTAGCAAGAAAAAGAAATGTGTGGCATCAAAGGAAAGGTTTGGAAGAGATAGGTGGCACTTGATGTAAAAATTTGGACATTTGGAGATGTATGCAGTTTCAAATCTAGGATAAATGATGCATATATCACAGTATAAAACTAGTTTCAAAAATTTGGATAAAACGTTAGAAACACAACATGAGTTTTTTGAAACTTTGATTAAAATATTGAACGATTGAAACTCTATATAAAAACTTAAAAATAGGGCAGGAGTATTTTGAAACCTTGGTTAAAATTTTGTTGAATATCGAACGTTGCCTCATGACAGGTGAAGGTTCCAATAAGGGGTCAAAATCAAATGTTTGGATAAAATTTTGGTGAATAGAAATTGCAACCTGAAACTTTGGGTAAATTTGGTGGAGTCAAAAATTATTGGTCAAATTACAAATTAATGGTCGGTCAATGCTCTAGGGATTGTTAGAGTCTCCCCAATGTCGAAATTAGGGACTAATAAAGAACCAATTCTCCCAATGCATGAGCCACATAATCGAACATGGATTTTTCGACTGGTGAGTAGAACATTACTGAGACTGATAACCCACATGTTTATGAGAGCATGCTATTAATGCCCACAATTGAAATCCTCTCTTACATCCAACATCTTCCATGTGACTCTGAGTTTATTTCACATTTTGATCCTAATGAGGTGCAACATATGGTTGAGCTTCACTATGTGGCCTTGAGTAAGAGTTGCCACATAGACTGACAAATAGTCCTCAGGAAGAAACTTTTTGGTTTTGCGGAACTAGACAGGAATGAAGCCAAACTTTCTTTGAATGTCTAGCAAAATGTTGGGATCAAAGGCAGCGATGTATTTTTCTTCATTGAAAACTCTTATCTAAACGTCGATCCTTTAGTGGCTAGGGCAAGGTTATTGTCTAGATAATGGCAAATGTGTTTCTAGAATTGGTCACTAGGAAAAAATAGATACTTGGATAGAACATGAAACGAGTTTCTTTCTAAGAAAAAGGCGTCAAAATCCAGAGAAATAGCCGAGTTGAGGAAGAAACCTGGGACAAGTTACTGGTTTCTTCTTCTCATTTTGATATGTTAAAATATGACAACAAAATGTAAATAAGTAATTCTGGGAAAATTTACTTATGACCTATTGATTGGTTGTATAACGAAATGTAGTTGGAACAACGAAATAAGTCTAGGTTAAATAAGATGGCTCGAGAGGCTTGTAGAGTATGGAGAATCATTTGATTAATAGAGTTTCCAATTCCTTGGCCCGTGGATGTTTCCTTGACACCCTGTCAAGGTTTTACCACGTAAATTCTATGTATTTACTTATGTGTGTTTATCCTTCAGTTTTGTGATTCAGTTATGATGTATTTCTTTCTCGCTTGATGTTTCCCGAACAACAAGTGGTATCAAAGCCATAAAAAAGTTGAAATTCCGCTGATTAAAACCCCTGTGAGAAAGGGAAGCTATCCTGGAGCCGTCATGAGAGAGGGAGGATGTTGTGAGAAAGGGAAGTAGTCCTGGAGCCATCATGAGAGAGGGAGGCTGTTGTGAGAAAGTGAAGTAGCTATCTAGCAGAGAGAGGAGAGGAGCCATCTAGTAGAAGGCTCGGGCCATCAAAAGAATCCATTGTTGAAGCCAGACATTGCCACCTTTTCATCTTCAGACGCTACAGAAAGAATCCAAAATCCTTTGCCGCCTTGTCTGGAATCGACTGCCCAGAGAAAGCCCGTGAAAAAAAATATTGAGGCCGTCGTTCTAAATGAGCAAGGATCTTGCTGCCAAGCGCCATTCTACTCGTTGTATTGAAAGTTTTGGGAATAGAAGCGTTTGTGTGCCCATCCACTGCAAACCTAAAATAATTTACTTCCGTTGCGTTTGAAAGAAATCGACTGCCTTGTGTGGAGCTTATGTTTGGGGAAAAGAATTTTGTTGCAGAGCGAAGAGCTACATCTGTTGCAGAGGGAAGACCCTCAATGAGAAAAGATTGAAGCCACAGTTGATTAACGTTGGCATACAGAACTGGAGAAGCCGGTTGCAAAGGATGCTCATCGAATTTGAGTGGAGGCTGACTGTGTGAAAGGTATCTTACTTGAAGGGTTTTGTGATCTGTGACCTTTTAAAAAAAAAAATTAAGACAAAACAGATTGATAAGAGGGAAAAATACATTGAGAAAAAGATTTTTTGAACATAAATTGTTTATTTAAAAAAAAAAGGGTTCAGTTTCAGAAAAAAAGGGTTTTTTGAATAGAAATTGTTTATGTTAGAAGGGTTTAGGTTTGAAAAGAATTGATTTAGTGAAAGAAGAAAAAATAGAAATTCTATTTTTTTCTGTTTAAAATTAGTAGGAGAAAGAAGAGATCTGAAATCTCTTGAAACCCTAGCAGAATAGGGGAAAATATCTGAAACCCTTAAAACCCTAGAAGAAGAGGGGAAATGTTAAAACCCTAGAAGAAGAGGACAAAAGTTTTTAATTTGTAGAAGAAAGGAAATTTGAAACCCTAGGAGGGAGAAATGGCAAAAATGACAAACACAAAATTTGAGGTGGATAAATTAACAGGGAAAAACAATTTAGGTCTGTGGAAACTGAAGGTCGGGGTTTTGCTGGTGCAACAAGGGTTGCATAAAGCAATAGACGGGGTAAAGAAAAAACCAGCAAGCATGACAAATTCAGACTGAGAGGACTTGGATGCCCGAGCTGTCAATACCGTTCGGTTATGTTTGGCAAATGAAGTACTCTTCAATATTGTTGGAGAGAGTACAATTGCAGGGTTGTGGAAAAAATTGGAAACCTTGTATATGACAAAATATTTGACAAACAGAATCTATTTAAAAATAAAACTCTATAGTATTCAGATGAAGGAGGGTACGAAAATTGCAGATCACTTAAATGTTTTTAATACGATTATTTGTCAGTTGTCTCATATGGAAGTAAAAATGGAGGAAGAAGACAAGGAAATAACCTTGTTGTGTTCCTTGCCCGAGTCATGGGATCACTTCGTGACCTCAATCAGTTTGAGCATTGCCGATTCATTAAAACTTGAATATGTCGTGGGTGCTCTCTTTTTTGAAGAGGTACGAAGGAAATCTAGCATTGAGACATTTGCACCTGAAGCCATGATAGCTAGAGGTCAGTCAAAGGAAAGGGGGGAGAAAACAAGAGGTTCTTCTAGATCGAAGTCAAAGGGTGGCAACAAGTGTAAATCCAATTGCTGGTACTGCAATAAACTCGGACACCTCAAGAAAGATTGTTAGAAACAGAAGGAGTCGGAGAACCTTAACAAGGAAGCAAATAAGGTTGAATCAGGTATGGTTGATGAGGTTTTAATTACTGAAGCTCTCCCCATATGTAATGTCTCTCAAGATGCTGATAATTGGCTATTAGTCTCTGGTGCTTCTCATCATATGAGTCCGCACCGAAGTTGGTTTACTTCATATGAAACTATAGATGGTAGTTCTGTTTTCATGGGAAATAATGAATCTTGTCAGACTGTTGGGATTGGTAATGTAAAAATTAAAATGTATGATGGTACAATTAAAACATTATCTGATGTTAGGCATGTACCTGATCTAAAGAAAAGCTTTCTTTCCTTGGGAGTTTTGGATTCGAGTGGTTATAAATTTACAGGTCAGAATGGAGTGCTGAAAGTCTCAAAAGGAGCCTTGGTTGTGATGAAGGCTGAAAATGTTAGAAATCTATACAGACTCAAAGGAAGCACTCAAGTTAGTGAAGCAGCGATCGTGTCAGAGAAAGCAGAAGAGGGTTCTCGTCTATGGCATCAGCGGTTGGGTCACATGAGTAAGAAAGGTCTTCAGGGACTGATGAACCCCAAGTTTCTTCCTGATTTGAAATCCTTGAAGTTGGATTTTTGTAAATATTGCATGTTTGGTAAAAAACGTAAACAAAGGTTCAAGACTGGAAATCATAATAGTAAACAGATTTTAGACTACATTCATTCTTATCTGTGGGGACCATCTCCTACTATGTCTTATGGAGGTGCATGATATTTTTTAACGTTTATTGATGATTTCTCCTGAAAATTTTGGGTCTATATATTGAAAAAGAAAGCTGATATATTTAATGTGTTTAAACAATTTAAAATAGTGGTGGAAAAGAAAATAGGAAAATCAATTAAATGTTTAAGAACTGACAATGGCGGTGAATTACGTCTTTAGAATTTGAACTTTTTTGTAGGGATGAAGGGATTGTTAGACATAAAACAACTGTTTATACCCCTCAGAAAAATGGTGTTGCTGAACAGATGAATCAGACTCTTATGGAAAGAGTCAGAAGCATGATCAGTAATGCTAACTTGCAAAAGGAGTTGTGGGCAGAAGTAGTATCCACTGCTTGTTATTTAGTTAAGAGATCAACTTCAGTTGCAATAAACTGTAAAATTCCTGAAGAAGTTTTTTCAGGTCAGTCTTGTGATTACTCGCATTTGAATATTTTTGGTTGTGATGCCTATGCTCTTATTCCTATAAATCAACGTTCAAAGTTAGATCCAAAATCGAAATGTTGTGTCTTTGTTGGATATGATTATTCAGTGAAGGGATATAGGTTGTGGGATCCTTCTTCACGGAAGATAGTCATTAGTAGAGATGTAACATTTGATGAATCTTATCTTTTAAAATCAAATGTTGAAAAAGTTGAACAGGAGCAGGTATCACCAAGTTAGCAGATTCATTTGGAAACTAAACCTTTTCTAGAAAGTCGAAAGGAAGGAGAGAATTCTCATAAAAAAGGTGAAGAAAAGAAAACTGGAGAAATTCCAGAATCAATTCAGCGACCAGTCACTCTTCGAAGGTGTACAAGGGAAATAAAAACACCTAGAAGGTATGAAGATTTTGCTTCATCTTTTGCTTTGATTACTAAAGATGGGGAGCCTTCTTGTTATCAGGAAGCAGTAGATGATGAAAATAGCAAGATATGGAAAAAGGATATGGAAGAAGAAATGGACTCCTTATCCAAGAACAATACCTGGGATCTTGTAGAACTTCCTGAAGGGAGAAGTGTTGTTGGGTGGAAATGGGTCTTCAAGTTGAAAAGGAAAGTTGATGGAAGTATCGAGAGGTATAAGGTGAGACTGGTTGCAAAAGGGTATTCTCAGGTTGAAGGTATTGACTTTCAGGAGATCTTTTCACCAATAGTTAAAATTGTTTCTATTCGTACTGTGTTAGCACTAACTGCTTTACTTGACCTTGAGTTAGAACAGTTAGATGTTAAAACAACCTTTCTTCATGGTGATTTGGATGAAGAGATATATATGGATCAGCCAAAAGGTTGTGTACAAGGTCATAGTAGAACATTAGTTTGCAAGCTCAGGAAATCATTGTATGGCTTGAGGTAGTCACCCAGGAAATGGTACAAGAAGTCTAATTCCTTCATGGTGAGCCAGGATTTTATTTGAATTTTGTATGATCATTGTGTATAATTCAAAAGTTTCAATGGCATATTCATTATCCTGGTGTTGTATGTTGATGATATGCTTATTGCAAGCAAAAGCATGGAAGAAATCAACAGGTTAAAGGCTCAACTCTCTAGGACGTTTGGAATAAAGGATCTTGGAGCGGAAAAACATATCCTGGGCATGGAGATACATAGAGACAAGAAGAATGGTAAGATTTGGTTATCACAACAGAATTATGTGGAGAAAGTACCTGAAAAGTTCGGTATGAACAATGTGAACCCTGTTAATGTTCCATTAGCTTCCCATTTTAAGCTTTCTTCGGATTTAAGTCCTTGACTAATGAAGAAAAGAAGTATATGTCTCGTGTAGCATATGCAAATGCGGTAGGCAACTTAATGTATGCGATGGTATCTATAAGACCTGACATTTCACATGCAGTTGGAGTTGTCAACAAGCTCATGGCAAATCCAGGGGAAGAACATTGGCAAGCAGTGAAATGGGTGCTTCAGTATTTGAGAGGCACAAGTGACCATCGCATCAGCTTTGATGGTCATGAAGGTTCAGTCTGCGGATATGTGGATGTTGATTATGCAGGTGATTTGGACAAAAGGAGGTCTACTACAGGTTATGTTTTTACTCTTGTAGGTGGAGTAATCAGCTGGATGTCAAAGCTTCAAGAGAGAGTTGCTTTGTCCACTACTTAAGCAGAGTATATAACTGCTTCAGATGCCTCTAAAGAGGCAATCTGGTTTAAAGGTCTGCTTGATGAGATTGGAAGGATGCGGGAGAAAGTGAATGTGTTTTGTGATAGTCAAAGTGCTATTCATTTGGCTACAAATCCAGCCTATCATAGCAAGACCAAGCACATCGATGTAAGGTATCATTTTGTGAGACCTATAATCGAAGGTGACAAAGTAGTTCTCAAGAAGGTCCGCACACAGGAGAATCATGTAGATATATTCACGAAGTCAGTTACAGTAGAGAAGCTGAGATGGTGTCTCGATTCTCTCGGCGTGCAAGAAAGATGATGAATGGGCATGGGCAAGGGATCAGGAAAATTGTTGTGAAGGTGGAGTTTGTTAAAATATGACAACAAAATGTAAATAAGTAATTCTGGGAAAATTTACTTATTACCTATTGATTGGTTTTATAATGAAATGTAGTTGGAATAACGAAATAAGTCCAGGTTAAATAAGATGGCTCGAGAGGCTTGTAGAGTACGGAGAATCATTTGATTAATAGAGTTTCCAATCCCTTGCCCCGTGGATGTTTCCTTGACACCCTGTCAAGGTTTTACCATGTAAATTCTGTGTATTTAGTTAAGTGTGTTTATGCTTCAGTTTTGTCATTCAGTTATGATGTATTTGTTTCTCACTTGATGTTTCCCGAACAACATCATAAAGGACACATTTCGTGCCTTTGAAACCATAGTTACCCAGTTTGCCCAAATTGCGGCAAACAATACAAAAATTCACCAATTCGGTTTGAGTGCCAAAAAGATCACAGAAATTCGATCTGATTCGTTTCATTAAGGGTTAATCGTTGGGTTAATGTAGTTTATTAATTATTAATTATCTGGCGCAAGAATTTTTCTCAACAAACCTGATTAATTTATTAGATTATATTAATTGAAAATTTATGGTATACATTCAAGAGAATTATTCGTTAGATATTATACATTGGATCTTATAAGTTTTTCTAAATGGAAATAAATAGATAGAATCCACATGGGATATATAAATAAAAAAAGAAAATTACAGGCAGAAGGAAAATGTGGAAAAGTGGCTTATTGATTTGTTGTTATAAGATGATTTAAATAGAAATAGGTAGAGGTTGGATGGCATATACAATGAAGGAAAATTAAAGGTAAAAAGAAAAAACAAAATAGAAAGTCAAAGTGATATTAGAAAGTTTCTATTTTTTCAATGAAATCTAGAAAATAGAATAGGAAGGAAAGTGTGAAGTGAGTTAATTTTAAGTGATTAGTTTTTATTTATGGGGGATAATAGATAAACAAGTTTTCAATATATATTTTCTAAATTTGCATCTATTATTTAAATAAGTTTCTTTAGTTTCAAATTGAAGAAGGATATGACATCAAAGTTTTGAGAAAATCCAAGTTTTGCTAGAGGGGAATAGATGAATAGTAAATTTTTTAGATAATTTTATTAGTAAGATTGTTATATTATTTAAAATTAATAAAAGTTATTCATAATTCAAAATAAGTTGAGAAAAAAACTATAAAAAACAAAAGTCTTTATCATATCTATTATGGAATGTTCTACAAATTGATTTTTTTTCATTCAAACTTTTATCCTATCGTATCGATTAGAATGGATATCAGAATTCAAATTCAAACTTGGTAACTATGCTTCAAATACAAATCCTCATTTCCCACATTCAGACAGCAAGCTCGTACTTTTCCTTGAGGACATAAATCTTTCCATCTTCTATTGTAACTTCTTTGAGAAACATAGAACTTGCAAGTGCTATTCATGTACATTGGGTTAGAAAATGTATCTTTGCACAATCCAAGTGCCCTAGAGGTTTTTTCGGGTGCTGAATCCATATTTACAGTGTAAAACCCAATAACAGAAATCAAAATTTTACCTCAAATGTTTTCACCAAATTATGACACCTGAAACTCCAAAAAATCTTACTAAAAACAACTCCATTCAAAATAAATATTTAAATTCAAACATGACACTGGCAGGCATCTACTCCCGCTTAAATTCAAACTTCGGAGTCACACATCCGAGCTCATTGCCTGCATTAATTACACTAAACAGTTGAGCCTCGGGAAGTTGGAGCTATAGAGATAAGTATGGAATGCATGACTATACATACTATTATATGTCATGGTGCCATACACTAAGCCACGGATGATTGTCTTAGTGACTGGCCATTAATCTTTTCCGTTTTGGATAGCCACTTGTGTCTGCAACCGCATATTCTTATGTGTCATATGTTCACGCTTCTTTGGGTTCTGCGTCTAGCGCCAATGCTTCAATTAGCGACTTCGTACCCAGGTGATGCAATATCTAGAGAAGCGAAAATTTTCCGCCAATATTTTAATATTAATTTATGAAAACATGTTTAATGAAATGATCATGGCAAGAAATTTGAATGTAAGTTGGATGGTACGTTGTCTTAGATAAGTTGGTTGGCCCGGATGCATTGTCATGGAAAAACATCTAGGATTAAAGTTTTCTTTGTTATATTTACTGTTGGAAAAAAATAGAAATTGGAGCTTTTTTTAATCATATTTACTGGTTTATAAGAATGAGGGTTTGAAATTTTATGTTTTTATCGCTTTTTGTCATTATTTTGGTATAAATGTTTGTTCTTTTTTATAATATTAAATTCGTTGTTATTAATAATAGTTTAATAGCAATAATATTTATTATATTAGAATTAATGTTATATTTACAGAGAATTAAATTATAAAATTATATATAATAAGTAATGAAGATTAAATTATATTTTTTGGAATATTTTTATTATATTTAATGAAAGTAAAGAAATAAAATTATTAGAAAGGTAATTGGTGAAATAAGTAAAGAAACGATGTTCAGAAATAATTAAGTTATAAGATTTAAGAATTATTAATGATTAGAATAAATGATTATGATATTGCATGTTGTACATGGCTTCATTAATATAGATGTTAATTTTTACATAAGACAAATATTTCATAGAATTTTTTCCTACAGAATTTCTTGCAAGGAATGTGGATTTATTTGAGATAGTAAAAACATGACTTTACTTTCATATTCCATTCTCTCTGAATACCGGATAAATAAAAAACCTCATAAATAATCACGCAATGCTACCTCAAGTTGTGGTAGTCTTCTATGAAATCTTTCTCTTTAGGCATTATTATCATTTCTTAAACATAGTTGGTTGTGGTACAACCGCAACTTCCATGCCTTTATACATTACAACTTTCCCATTGTTCATAACTTTAGAATTTGTGCACAAACTACATGCAACCTTCATCTCATCCATTTCAAGGAAATACTCAATTTATTCTTGGTCACTAATCTTTTGGACTTCTTGATCATAACACATACTAGATATTTCATATTTGCAAACTCAACACAATGTATTAGAAGAATCAAAATGTTCCACATGCACATTTTCTATGTGTTTTCTCTACTTTTCTATAAACTATCCCCCTCCTAATTCTTTTTAGCATGTAGACAAAAACATGCCCTCTTAACTCCTAACTATATTTCTTCACAACAATCTCGGAACACTAATTCTAGATAGTATTACATGCATAGTGGTGGCCAAAGTTGGAGACAAAGGAAGTTCTAGCATGGATATTAAATACAATAATTTGGGTAGCATCACTGAAGCATGCTGCATTTTGGACAATACCCATATGGAAGGTATGTACAAATAGATTCAGAGTAAAAAATATTTCTCTCAAATCCTCATAATTTCTTCGTATCATCAATGACAACTTGGCTCCAAGCCACCAAAACCATGGTTGTAGTGGACACTCTTCCAATGCATTCACCAGATGAAGAGTACCCGGGAGAGAGAGATGAGACTAAGTGGATTAATGATGGAAGAGCACTCGAAGCCTTTCAGAGGTTGTTTGCAAAATTCTTCTCACATAAACACTCGTAAATAAATGAAATTGCATAAAAAAAGTGTTGTATCTTCTATGATATTCCTTCCTACACTCACATCTTATGAGTTTCTTTTGCAACATATGGTGCTATTGCTAGTTATATTATAAGTTAGATAAAAAAAATTAACATATTAAATTATTGGTATAAACTAAAGTAATTATATAAATTAAATGACTAGTAAACGTTTATAGATATTAATTTATAGTAAACATTAAAACATATATCTTATTTTACATCTTACATTATAAAAAAAATCACAAAAATTAACTAAATTTAAATTTAAATTTAAATTATTATTATTATTATTATATATATATATATATATATATATATATATATATATATATATATATATAAATAAAGTAGCTTAGAAAAAATATAGTAATATAACAATAAGTAATAAGCTCTCAATACCATAAATAAAAATCTCTGATGGAAACCAAATTTCCCACTTATGGATACCATATTGTTTTAATTAAATTGAAAAATAAAAAGGGCATAACTACTTTTGAAATAAATCTCAACATCTTATACGTGTCTTTTACTAAAAATGTTTTATGGAAGTTAAATCTCTACCATTCATTTAAAATTATTGATAATTAAATTAAAACTATAAAAATCATTTTTCAAAATAAACACATTTATTTCCTTTCATCAAATTTGTAAATATAATTTAATAAAAACAGATATCAACTTAAACACATCTCTATGAATATTTCATGGAAATTAAATCCTTCACTTAAAATTATTGATACCCAGATTAAAATTCTAAAAACCCTACTTCAGAATAAACACATCTATCCCTTTAATCAAATTAAAAAAATAAAAAAAATAATATCAAACGAAGTATATACATAAACGAGGATAAGGAATCCCAAGGTTCACTCAGCTTATTCGACGAATTTTATTAGTTAACTTAGCATTTAAAAAAAACAAAATTATAAATATATAATTAAATACCATCTATTATAATAAAATAAAACATTAATGCTTTCCTTTATAATCCGGGCACATCTACATTTGAGCTCTTCCTCTACAGTTGAGCCTCTTTTACAATTGAGTATTGACATCCGAGCTCTTGAGACTTTTCTCAGTTTTTTTCCTGTGCTTCGCAATGAATCGCCTGGAACCAGAAATACTTTGATAGATGGCAATCAGGGGAATCTTGATGTTTTGCAATGCAATTCTTTTTTTTATTAATTTCACATCTTTATGTTTCCCTTCTGTTTTTGTTTCTGCTTTTGTAGAGACATAAAACATCTGAAGACGAGCTTGAAATGACCTCTGTCCCTGTATTCCAATCAAGATATACCTATCATGTTGGATAACTGTACGTTCTTATTTTATGTTGAAAAAAATAAAACATGACAAATTAAATTATAATTATTTAACAATAATATGCATTAACTTTTTAAAATAGAAAGAGACGCATTATAATGTAAATTAATAGAAGAGGAAGTGAAATCTTAGATCCCATGGGTTTGCCATGGATGAATCCAAGCGGAAGCGTAGTTATTCGACCACATGAACACCCTATTTGAGGAGTTGGTTGTCCATAATGTAAATTAATAGAAGAGGAAATGAGATCTTAGATGTCATGGGTTTACCAAGGATGAACCCAAGCAGAAGCGTAGTTATTCAACCACATGAACACCTTATTTGAGGAGTTGGTTCGTCCAGTGTAAATAACTATGAGATAATATAGAACTGGGAGGAACATTTAGCATTCATGGTGACATAGACGAGAGGAAATAGCCTTACGAGGATGTTTTGGACGAGGAGATTATTGCAATTTCCATCCTTCAGCTCCCTTTCGGCAAGATGAATACACTGAAGAAATTGGGGCTCCAAGCATGCATCAGGCATGAAAGAGATTCAGTGGGTTCCCAACTCCACCGAAATATGACCACCACCCATCATTGATTGAGGTAGAGTGGTCACGTAGTGACGTGTTGAAGAATTCAAGGATTGTCACTATATCGGAAGGGTCGGGTACCGGTAAGGGTGTAGGGATAGGTGAGATTGTGGATGACAGGGTAAATCCAAAGCTTGGCAAGGAGCAATGGACTTTGCATATGCTTCTTAAAACCAAACTCTGCCACATATTTAGGAGGGCATTCAGGCTATGAAAGAGGAGGCACTACTACACCAAAAGTATTTTGAAGACATGTGTGTGAAGACATTTGTTTTAAAAGGTTATTTTTTATTTTAGTTATTTTATATTAAAATTTAATATCAATTGAATTGTTTTAAGTATAAAATTTAAGATAAAAGTAGTATGAGACAAAAGTAGTTTGAGATAAAACTTTATATTCAAAACAAAAACGATTTGAGATGAAACTACTTTAAAACAAAAATATTTTAAGACAAAATTTTATATTTAAGACAAAAACAGTGTAAGACAAAAATATTTGAAGACAAAACTTTATATTTAAAATAACATCACTTTGAGACAAAAATATTTTAATACAAAACTTTATATTTTAGAGAAAAGCAATTTGAGACAAAAATATTTGAATATAAAATTTTATATTTAAGACAATGACAATTAAGACAAAACCCATTTAAGACAGTTAGCAATTAAGAAAAAACCATTAGTATCGTGGAAGTTTGCACTAAAATTCTATGAGTGGATAGTGGATAATTACATTTTTAATTTTTGAATATATATATATATATATATATATATATATATATATATATATATATATATATATTCAAACCACATGAAATGTATTCATGTCAATTTTATTTCTTTTATATTAGATTTTTCCTTTTTCATTAAACCACATTTTAAAAATATAATAAATAAATAGATAAAAGGATTGTCACTATATCGGAAGGCTCGGGTTCCGGTAAGGGTGTAGGGATAGGTGAGATTGTGGATGACAGGGTTAATCCAAAGCTTGGCAAGGAGCAATGGACTTTGCATAGGCTTATTAAAACCAAAATCTGCCACATATTTAGGAGGGCATTGACGCTATGAAAGAGGAGGTACTACTACACCAAAAGTATTTTGAAGACATTTGTTTTAAAAAGTTATTTTTTATTTTAGTTATTTTATATTAAAATTTAATATCAATTGAATTGTCTTAAGTATAAAATTGAAGATAAAAGTAGTATGAGACAAAAGTAGTTTGAGATAAAACTTTATATTTAAGACAAAAACAATTTGAGATGAAAATATTTTAAAATAGAAACAATTTAAGACAAAAATATTTTAAGACAAAATTTTATATTTAAGACAAAAATAGTTAGAGACAAAAATATTTGAAGACAAAACTTTATATTTAAAATAACATCACTTTGAGACAATAATATTTTAATACAAAACTTTATATTTAAGAGAAAAACAATTTGAGACAAAAATATTTTAATATAACACTTTATATTTAAGACAATGACAATTAAGACAAACCCATTTAAGACAGTTAGCAATTAAGACAAAACCATTAGTATTGTGGAAGTTTGCACTAAAATTCTATGAGTGGATAGTGGATAATTATATTTTTAATTTTTGAATCTCTCTCTCTCTCTCTCTCTCTCTCTCTCTCTCTCTATATATATATATATATATATATATTCAAACCACATGAAATGTAATCATGTCAATTTTATTTCTTTTATATTAGATTTTTCCTTTTTCATTAAACCACATTTTAAAAATATAATAAATAAATAGATAAAAAAAATATTATTTTTTGGTTGGCCACTCAAAGGTATTTAGGTTTGAATCTCATGTTTTTACATAATACTTCATAACAAGGTGATTTTCAAATGAGTCACATCCCATGAACTAAAATTGTTTATTTTTTTAAATATGTTAAAAAATTTAAATTACTTCAACTAAAACTTTGATATAAATTTGCAAGAAATTAAATACAATATAATGATAAAAAAAATTAAATATTTTCTCAATTGTTTTCGATATATGAATTTTAAACCTTCATTTTTATCTTTCAAAATGAAAAATAAAAATTTTGATTCTTCAATATGTCTTATAGTCACATCTCGATTTTCTTTTCACTATAGAACAAATATTTCAAAGAGATAAATAACAATAATTTAATTATATCTTAGATAAAATTTTAGTATTTTTTTTTTATTGTAAAAAATTGTATATATATATACAAAACGCGGTTTAATATTTTTTATTTTAATTTATTATTAGGTATTAAGATGTTGGTAAAGATTTTCATCTCTAATTAGAAAACCATGAATGCGTTATTAAGAAATCAAGTAATATTAGGAATTGATGTCATTTCAAACTAGGGAAGAACAATTATATGATTTATCTTCTTCACTTAATAGAGATATATGTAAAGAAATTGTGAAGGAGGTTGAAAGAGTACCTCTAGCATAAACTTTAATTTAACCTAAAAGCCATTGTCATGCCTCTATAGTCACCCATATCGGAGGTTGACTTAGTGTACCCAGATGGTCCATCACTATAGGTTTGTGGTGCATCAGCCTCATTTCATCTCATCGATTTTCTCAATCTGAAATTATGTGATTATATACTACACCTCACTTTTTATATTTCATGGCCATTAAAATTCATAACTTTAACACTTATTGAATTATGTAGATAATAATTCCATACAATTATGCTTCGACATAACCAATATGAAAAAGATATGAATGAAAGTAATCTTATAGAATCAACAACCTAACTGGCCTAACAATTGTCAAATATTCAAATGTGGTACAATCAAGTGAACTCTAGTCTCGTGTAACAATTTAAATTATAAGAACACAGAATTCATACAAGCCTATGGCCAAATTTCCTATTTCATTTACAATCATCAATCACAACTTTGTTATAGATCAAAATTGTTTCACTTGATAGAAATAGTAAGTACTCTCGTATGCATGCAATGTATGAAGAGTTAAATTAAATGAAGGAAAGAAAGTTAAGTCTAATTAAGTCTAATATTAGAAGTCAAGTGAGTCAAAGTTAAAAAGGTAATGCCTTGTCAAGAAAAGCTAAGTGAAGGAAAATAAAAATGTTGATTCATGTTAAAGTGAAGTTCAAAAAATTTAGTTAAAGCGTCAAGTCATAGTTTGCATGAAGAAAAGAAAGTTAGAGTTTGCATGATTCCATATTTAGAAAGTTTAGTGCTTATATACTCATGGTTGTGTCATTGTAAAGTGAAGTAAGAAGAGAGAATAACACAAATTTGTGGATGTATATGAGAGAATAATTAATGCATAGAACTTATTTATTCAAGAAGAAGTTTGTGTACTTATTTGTCTTGTGTTTGCATGTTTATCTTTGCATCTAAATAACAACTGGTATCATAGCAAGTTTTAGCAAGGTTTCAAAGAACCAAACAAGTTAAGAAGGTCATGAGCTACTTCAACTAAGAGCCTTGGCTATTGTGAGTAGTCTACAAATTGAATTTTGAATCCATTGGTCCATAAGTAGAAACTAGAGCTCGTTGAGAATTTGTAAACCCAACTACTAAAATATTAGGGTGAGTAGCCTATACAACCACCACCATATCAAGAGGAAACATCCACCACCACTGATCAAATAAGGAGTCTCCACCCTAAGTTGTAGCCATGATCCTCCATAAGAATATGCATAGAAGAGCTTTGCAAACTTGCTAGTAGTTGTTGGGAGCCACCATTAAAGTGAAGGTTAAATTTTTTATTTTTAAAGATAATCAAGTGTATGTGACATTAATTTCTAGAAGGCTAACACAATAAGGAAAGAAGGTAGAAGACAAAAGAAAGACTACAACCATGGATCACAAAGTAAAAATGAAGCAAACTAAGAAAATAAATCAACAGGAAGAGCCAAATTATTTTGAAGATCTCATAGAGGTTCTCTCCACTGTCGAGTCATGTAAAAGAAACGTAGACGAAGTATAAAAATCTATGGATGAATGGATTAGGATAAATCTGGTAACACTTCCAAAAATTACTAGTAAAAATTTTAATTTTTCGGAACTGTCAAAATGAAAAATTTTCTTCGATGTAAAGATTTGATTAAGTATCGGCCTAGTAACCCATATGATGAAGTATGTGATACCTTAGTATTGGATCTTATAAAACATTCATTGGATTAGACATCCTCCTGCAAGGTAGCAAAAGCTACATCTTCTTAGGAAGCATGGAAGACCCTAGAAGTAGAATTTGGTATAAAGGAAAGTGACATAAAGCAACACATTATGTTATAATCTATTTAAGAATCAATAGAAAGTTAACTGCAGTTCTAATATTAAATAAGAAAGACTCTAGGAGGAAAACAAAGCTTGGAAAATCTCGCTCAAATTTGGATGATGGTCATAAGGACTATAAAATTGAAACCCATCATGAAAAGATGCATATGGATGAAGAAAACACATAAAATATTGCAGAGTGAGAATTTGAAGTGCCTACGTGTGAGGTAGAGTAAGAACATATAAATGCCTGAGAACCCCACTGTAACATGGATGGTGAAAATGATGGTGAATCCCACTCTGATGAGACACATGTAGATGGTGACTCAAAAATGAGTAGTGAATTGGTGAATCCCACAATAGTCCTTGTTGATGATGGTGAAGCTTCCAATAAAGAGGTGAATAACATGTGTGATCTAGTTGGTATGATTGTGGTTTATGATGACCTCTTATTAGAGTTTGAAGAATTTAAGTTTGAGAATAACAAAGACAATTTTTCATATGAAGTAATGGTTTGTAGTGCTGAATGTGCATCTCTCATGAATCCAACAACAACTGCTAAATTTGGTGAAGTTGAAATTGTTAATGAGCACATGCATGCTCAGATATATCACCACAAAGTGGATGAAAATTATTTTGATGAAATTTGTGGTCTCTTTTTCAAAACGAAGATTGATTGTGCAAATATGGAAATTTCCATGTTTAATGAAGAATTGAAGTTTGAAGCTACCACTATAGCAGCAAGCTATAACATCCCTAGTCAAAAATCCATGTAAACGTTAATAAAGCTAAAATAAGACCTTGGTCATGGGACACGTATTCCAAGTTGAATGTTAGGCGGAAACATCCCAGTGGGTGTTCATTTCGATTTATTAATAGTTATGGAAATTCGAAAAGGAAATGGAAAAGGATTTGGAAAGGTGTGAGGCATTTATTGGCATTTTATTTATAAAAATAATGGAAAATAGGAGAAAAGAAAGGTGAAAGGTTACAGGTTGCATGTGAGGAAGAAAATGAAGAAATTAGAGGCCTCATTAATAAAAAGGCTTATGAGGATCAGTTGGTAGCTTTTGCCCAAACTTTTTTCAATTCAGTATTGGAGCTCTCATACTCTTGGACACTTTGAGTTTTCTAGAGCACTCTTGGAGGAGTGTGGCATACTTGGGATTTGGATCAAGAAGGCAAAAGAAAAGAAGGAAAGTGCAAGAGGACAACAAGATAAATAGCTATAACAAGTTTTTCTTGTAGGTACTAAGATTCATGTATGGTTCTCTTACTAGTTTTGGCATGCATGGCATATGCATGTGGTTATTTTGTTATGATTTTTCATTGGCATGGGGGATTGCATGGATTGAAAGTGGTTTTTCCTAGCCTTTCTATTTCTTGGATAGCCATGGTGTTGTGGGTTTTAATTTTGTTTTCTAGTTGTTTTTCTCGTGCCTTTAGTTGTGGGTTGAGTTATTAGTTCCTAAAATCCTTGGTTGGAAAAATGCTCTAGAAGCCCTTGGTGGGTTGAGTTACTAGTCCTAGAATCCCTGGTTGGAAAAATGATTTGGAAGCCTGACAACAATTATGGGTGGAGTTACCATTCCTGGAAACCATGGTTGGAACAAATGCGTTGGAGCCATGGACAACTTGGATATAGACCAATATGGTGATGGTTAGTGATGTTCGACCATGAGGTGGAATCACCGATTGAGGGTTGAGGTGGTTTGGCCTCTGGAACCTTGGTTTGGTTTTGATTGATTTGTTCTATGAGATCCCACATTCATGCTTGGAATATGGCATGGGGGTGACTAGACAAAAGAAAGATTTGGTTCAGCCTAGCCTATGGTTGGGTGGTGCATGGAAGTCCCATACTTGGTTAGCCTATGCAATAATCAATAAGAGCTCTTTCTCCTTGGTATTTTATGGGGAAATATACTTGTTTATATGTGGCTTATATCGTTTTTATATCCTTGATATTTCTATTGATTTTTATGACAGTGATAATGTATGGCTCTCGTCATTTTTGGTTAATCATCGAATGTATAATGACTATATGGCTTAATAGATGGTAATGTAGTTTATTGTGATGAGGAATTAATGATTCTTAGTGATTCTCAGATAATTGTGAGACCCTTGTGCTCAAGTCTATTGTTTTAAATTGTAGAATGCATATTTGTGACATGTTTAACGAAATGGCTGTCATGGCTAGTAGGGGTCCAATTAAGTTCTTGTTCAAGTATTTACATTTTTATCATTTTTTTATGTTACTTTTCATTTGTGTAAGTTTCATGAGGTTCTGGAAAGTGGCCTGAGTCATGTACATGAAAAAGTGGCTCATTTTCCAGAGTCATTGGCACATAACTACCTAGAAAGGTCCCTAGTCACAAGCATTCCTTGTTGTTGGAGCAATTGGAGGTTCTAAGTTGCATGCATGCCCTTGTGAAGGGAGAGATTAAGGCTTCGATGTAGAAAAATGTCAGTTTTTTCTCAAGGGTTAGTCACCTAGATGGGTTGGATGACTCTTGGGGGTTCTGTTGCAAGTGCAGAATGTTAGGTTGGTTGTGTTATGTCCGTTACACTTCCTTAATTGATATATAGGGAATTGAATCATATCATAGTAACTTTTTGTCACATATTTTCCCCGGCTGGCCGGTTTCTTGGGTAGATGTGGGAGGAGGGTGTTAAAGATTAGTATCATAGCATGGTTCTGTTCTCCTTGGGTGATTTCTAGTTTTTGTTCCCCATGGATGAATGTGTTGTGATATATACATGTTGGTTGCATATAGTTCCTTATGCTTGTGATCTATGTGCTTGTTGTTTATGAATGACATTGGTCATGATTGTAGTGGTGTCGTCATGTGAAAGTTGATGGTGTCGTTGTTGAATGTATTTTTTGTGTTTATGTCGGTCGTGCATCAATTATGTGTATCAATGTTTATATTCTATTATGCATACTTTGACTAGATGATGGTCATTGTGCATGAAGTCATGGTGTGTGGTCAACATAGTTATGCATTGATAAATGGATAATGGTTGAAAAGATGTTTAGATGTTGATCTGATTATATATATATATATATATATATATATATATATATATATATATATATATATATATATATATATATATATATATATATATATATATATTGCGTTAATATGGTTACCAGAGATGACTACTTGAGATATCCTCTCTGAGCTATACTAAGGTACATTGGTTTATTTATGATTTTGTTTAGCGGACATAATATACCTTACATGAAGAAGAGATCAAATATGACTAACAAGATGGTAGACTACAGAGATTCTCCCTATGAATCAGATGAGTAGCATGGTGTTAGGAACTCTTCTGAATTAGCAGACACATATAGGAGTTTGAAGGAGGAAATAAGGATTTGCAAAGTAGATAATGAAAAAATAATGCAGGCATAGGAGAAAGAAGCATAAGTCAATATAATAATTATTTAGAGTTTGTTAGAATTGCAGAGATAGGGACCACTTTGGATCAACTATGGACAGGAGGATATGACTAACAGGGCATGTGTAAGTAGATCCCATAGTGGGCACAGGTAAGATAGATATGACATGATAATAGATGTCAGGTTCTTAGATACCTGAGAAAGGAGGGGTGATGGACATAGGTACTATTCTCGTGATTGTTTTGATAGGTATGATGGTCATCATAATTATCATCCTTAGGAGTTATAGGGGATTTTTTTGGATGAGTTTAAGAAAGAAAATCCACCTACATTCGATAGGGAAATTAATAAAACACAGGATGCATAAACATGGTTGATTGGAATGAATAAATTCTTCAGATTATGATTACTTAGAGAACATGAAGGCCTGTATCTCTACCTTTAGTCTTAAAGGTAAAGCAGATATTTATTGTGAATATGTAAAGAAAATTAGAGATATTTATGAGGAGGAGTTGACTTGGAGTGAATTCGAGAGACTATTCAGGAAGAAGTATCTATCGAATAGGTACTACGATGATAAGGAAAAAGAGTTTTATGAGCTAAATACAGACTATATTATCGATGAGGAGTACACTAGCATATTTCTGGAGTTTTTGAGATATGTGCTTTAGATCAATGAGGATAAGGCCAAGATTCAATGATTCATCAGAGGGTTGTCGATAACATTTAAAGATAGGATTG
This sequence comes from Pinus albicaulis, assembly GCA_034641835.2. Classification (NCBI taxonomy): domain Eukaryota; kingdom Viridiplantae; phylum Streptophyta; class Pinopsida; order Pinales; family Pinaceae; genus Pinus; species Pinus albicaulis. The sequence continues at coordinate 382,880,146 of CM076577.1, forward strand.
TGTTTGATGAGCCTAGATCATTGGAGGGGGCCATTCGGAAGCTAAAGAATTGTTATGAGGAATCAAAGCATAGATCTGAGACTAAATCGGACTGGAAAGGTAATGCAAGGAATAAAGGGAAATGGGATAAGAAGTGAGCAAGGCCTCGGGACACATGTAACAAAGAGAATGCAACACCACACAAGAAGTTCAATGCATCTAACAAAGGGAAGGGATTTTAGTTTGAGGAGAAGAATAAGGGTGTAGGTTGGAAGCCTATACAGTGTTGGACTTGTGGAAAAGACCATCACATGAGAGATTGTACACAAATTCAAGGTGGTAGACTGTAGATTTACAGTGCTCAAGAAGGACAAATATTGGGGGATGTTGGACAAAGTGTTCCTCAGATCTATGCAGCGTTAGATAATAGGTAGGAAGATCACCAGGCATCTATTATCGAGATGTATGGTAAGATTTGTGATCAAGTTGTTTCTATTTTGATTGGCCCTATATTTAATTATAGTTATGTTAATATTGACCCGGGGGATAATTGTGGTTTGAATAAAGAAGCGCATACAGAGTCTTGGTTAGTGCAGTTGGATACAGGTACAAAGAAGTAAGTTCATCATTGGGTAATAACTTATGCATTTGAGTTGAATGGTATTTCTACATAAACACATTTGAATGTATTTTCATTGGGTTCATATAACATGATTTTGGGTATGGATTGGTTGTATCTCCATAGGACAAAAGTGGAATTCTATGACAAAGATATTCAGTGCTTGGATGACAATGGAGAACAAAGAGTCTTGCAAGGTAAGAAGAAGGAAACACCAATTAGAATGGTGACAACTATGTAGACGAAGTGTAGTCGCAGTAATATGTGTGTGTTATTTTCAGTACATATTTCTAGTGACAAAGATAAGGAAGTTGAGGATGTAGATGTCTTGAGAAAGTACCCAATTTTACAACAGTTTTAGGATGTATTTCATATAGGTATTTCAGAGTTTTCGCCTTACAAGGAAGTGTATTTTTCTATTGAGTTGGTACCAGGGACAGCACCAACATCAAAAAAACCATACAAGATGAAAACTCCACATTTGGTAGAGCTAAAGTTTCATTTGAGGGAAATGTTGGAAAAAGGATACATTAGGCCAAGTGTATCACCATGGGGCACACTAGTATTGTTTGTGAACAAGAAGGATGGTACTCTTGGGTTGTGCATTCATTAAATGCAATTCAACAAGGTGACTATTAAGAATAAGTATCTGTTGTCGAGGATTGATGATTTTTTTGATCAATTGAATGGAACAACAATGTTCTCTAAGATTGATCTGAGATTAGGATATCATATGGGATTAGAATATTGACTAGTAAAATTTCTCCTAAGGGTCGCAGAACTAGGGTTCATAGATCAACTTGTATTCTATGGTTTCAAACCCTTCTTGTCTCCTTCAAGGGGGTTTCTTTAGGTCTTCAAAAATAATTCCTTTTTCTAACCAGATGGACTTTTTCTTTCACACATGTAGGGAAACGTACTTTTCAAATCATATTGTAATAGATCCATAGATGATATTATTGGTATTTACTACACCTTATTTGGAGACATCATTTTTATTGTAGGGGTTGGTACCTTTCTATTGGATGTGGTTGGTGATGTGAATACTACTCACCTTCTAGTAAATATTCATACTAACTCTAACAAGCCTATGGATTCTTGTTTAAAAATGGATACCCCTCTCAGCTTAGCTCATTGGATTATTTGTTTGTTCATGCTAATTGTTTTTCTCAACTTTCCTTCTCCAAGGGGTTGAGACTATTTTCTTCATTTATTTTAAATGGCCCAATGAAAGAAGAAGAATGGAGATTGTCTCCACATCTTTTCCATTTTGCTAAGTACAAATAAAAAGAGTCCAATTCTATAGCCAATAAACTAATAGCCTCTTGATACACCTTTATTGAGTTATGCATAGCTCTCACCTATCATTGTAGTTCAATTAAATGACATATAATAGCTCTAACATAAAAGAGTTTGATTTTATGCCCAAGACACCAGTATAAATGGAGTAGTTGTGAAGGCAATGATCTCCATTGGGGATTTCCATTTTTGTTGTAACATACAAGAAGAATCTTGGTATTGGAGGAAGATATAAAAGATCTTTGCCAAAAACAAAATATCATCAGTCTCCTAGTGCCATTTTTGCTAACTCATTAGAATGCAGGTAATGCATAAGTATTCATCAATATCTATGAATTATTTTCTCTTTCCAATAACAAAATAGGTTCATCCTAATATTGATATATAAAGTAAGGTTCATTAATATGTATGGTTCTTTTTTTTTTTATGATCCTATTTCTCTAAAGGATATCTAGTTTTTGAATTTTGTTTGGTATTAGATATGGTGACACATCTAAATATGAGGTAATTTTGGGTAAAATTAGAAGTGGAACAACAAGTTCTGGTTTGAATTTACTTTGTAGTAGTAGGCTACATGAAATTTCTATCGAAGGCTTTTGTTGTGGCCCAACATGGAATAATATTTGGATGAAAAGATTCATTATGGGTGGTATTTTTCTTAGCCCTTCAACCTTGGTTGGATTATTTTTCTCAGTTTCATGGCATGTTTATGTTGTGTAACCAGCTCCAAAAATAGAGGAAAAGAGAGATCAACGCCTTATAAATAAGCCACTTCGAGGGGGAAACTTCCAATACATTACATAAATGAACAATTCTTGGATGATAGAATTTACAAAACCTCCTTTCTATATATAGGAGTCCATGGGGCCATAATGTAATCCTAGCTGACCTAACAATAATAATTTAAGGGCACAATAATAACAAAATGGGGGTTACAAGGGTACAATAATAACAAAAAGGGGGTTACAATAACAATAATAAGGGACTATACTAGTGATATAGGGACCTAACATGCCCCTCTCCTTCAAAAAAGTGTTGTCCTCAACGCTTGAGTGGCTCTGGGTGCTTCTGTATAAAATTCTCATCCTCCCATGTAGAATCTTCAGTGGTTAAGTTCTTCCACTTGATGAGGTACTCGAAATTGATCGTATCTCCAGAGTCAGCGGAGTTCTTGTTTCCGTGACTGCTTCAGGTTCCAATATGATTTTTCCTTCCTCATCAAGTTCTGGCAATATTGTTTGAACCAAAAGTTTCACCTATAAGCTTCTTTAAGCATGAAACATGGAAAACTGGATGCACTCGTGAAGAAACATGAAGCTCCAATTTGTATGCCATAGTACCAATATTTTGCAACACCTTGTAAGGACCATAGTACTTTGGCGATAATTTATTATCCTTCTTAGCTTGCCTGAGGGACATTTGTTTGTATGGTTGTAGCCGTAAAAATACCCAGTCTCCTACATCAAAACTTCTCTCGTTGCGATGTTGATCTGCCTGTTGTTTCATTCGATTTTGTGCCAAATTTAGGTCATCCTTTAAGATTTGGAGAACTTCTTGTTGATGCTCGATGTGATCTTCCACTGCTTGAGCCTTTGAATTTTCTCTTAAAGATGATGTGATGGATGGTGGATGATATCCATAAAATGACATAAATGGGGTCATTTTTGCTGCAATATGGAAGGAAGTATTATACCACCATTCTATGAGAGGTATCCACTTGACCCATTGTGTTTGTTTATTAGATACAAAACAATGAATATATCCTTCCAAACATTTATTTACTATCTCAGATTGACCATTGGATTGAGGATGATAAGATGAGCTATGAGCTAATTGAGTACCCAAACAAGAAAATAACTCCATCCAAAAATTTCCAGTAAAAATGGGATCTCTGTCGCTCACAATAACCCTTGGGTTTCCATGTAGCTTTTGAATTGTGTCCATAAATGTAGTAGCAACTGTTCTTGATTTAAATGAATGAGATAATGCACAAAAGTGTGCATACTTGGTAAGTCTATCAACTACCACCATGATGACACTCTTTCCTTCGGACTTAGGTAAACCTGTGATAAAATTCATTGAAATCTCCTCCCGTTGTTGACTTGGAATGGATAAAGGTTGTAGAAGACCTAGGGTCTTAATTGTCTCAAATTTATTCTATTGGAAAACCAAACATTTCGCCAAAAAATTTTGAATATCAGATTTAAGTCCATCCCAAAAAAATTATTTCTTCACCCTGTGGTAAGTTTTTAAAAATCTTGAGTGTCCTCCTAAAGGAGAAGTGTGCAATTCCAAAAGAATATTTTTTTTAGTTGGGAATTCTTACAAAGATATAAGCAATATTTGTACCATAAGGAATCATTTTTCCAACTAAATGTATCAGATGTACTAGGATCTTGCTGCAACTTTTGAATTGCTGTCCACACTTCTTCGTCCTTCTTCCATTCATCTTCTGATTCGGTTATCCAATCTAGTTGGATAATAGAAATGGCAGAAAGAAATTCTTCCACCTCTTCATTATTTTTTGAGAGTGCATCTGCAACAAAATTTAGCTTCCCTTTTTTGCAGATTATTTCAAAGTCATAACCCAACATCTTTGTGACCCATATTTGCTGCTCTTCTGAAGATAGTCTTTGCTCCAAAAAGTGTTTGAGACTATCATGATTGGTTTTTACCTTGAAGTGTCTTCCCATTAGGTAAGTTCACCATTTCTTTAGTGCATGCAGTATTGCTAAAATTTCCTTCTCATAAATAGGTTTTTGTAAATACTTTCCTTTAATTGGATGACTTTCAAAAGAAATGGTTCTTCATTCTTGCATTAAAACAACACCAATTCCATTTCCTGAGGCATCACATTGCACAATAAAGGTTTTTGTGAAGTCTGGCATAGCTAAGACCGATGCTAGGCACATTGCCTCTTTAAGATGTTAAAAGGAATTAGTTGCTTCAGGGGTCCATGAAAATGCATCTTTCTTCAATAATGTTGTTAGAGGTGCTGCTATTCTCCCATAATTCTTAACAAACTTGCGATAATATCCTGTTAACCTGAGAAATCCTCGCAACTTATTTATTGTTGTGGGGACTTTCCATTCCTTAATGGCTTTAATTATGTTAGTGTCTACCTTAACACCCTCATGAGATACAATATGATCTAGATATTCCTCCTCTTGTACTCCAAAGAAACATTTGGATGTTTTTTCATATAATTGTTTCTCCTACAATAGTTTGAGCACCCTGTCAACATGTTGAACATGATCCTTCCAAGACCTGTTGTAGATTAGTATACTATCAAAAAATACTAGCACAAATTTTCTAAGGAAGGGTTTGAAAATGGAATTCATCAACCCTTGAAATGTAGAAGGTGCATTGGTAAGGCCAAAAGGCATGACCAAAAATTCATAATGACCCTCATGAGTTTGAACTATTGTTTTTGGAATATCTTTAGTCTTCGTTCTAATTTGATGATATCCTAAACGAAGATCCAACTTGGTAAAATAAACTGCTCCATGTAATTCATCCAATAATTCATCAATCACACGAATGGGAAATTTATCTTTAATTGTGAGCTTATTGAGCTCCCTATAATCTGGACACATGTGCCATGATCCATCCTTCTTATGTACCAATACTACAGGAGAAGAGAAAGAACTTTTACTAGGTTGAATTATACCCACCTCTAACATTTTTGTAATCATATGTTCAATTTCGCTCTTTTGGACATAAGGATATCTATAAGGCCTGATGTTTGGAGGAACACTTACTGGAATCAAGTGAATAGTGTGATCATGATCAAGAATAGGTGGGATTCCTTTGGGAGTTTCAAACACCTTGGAATGATTGTCCAAGATGTTTTGGAGATCTGTAGAAATAGATGATTTTGATGTTGGAACTTCTAGTGATCATAATTGTGCAATTGCGCATTGTTGTTCTCTCTTTAGAAGCTTTGTCATAACATTAGAGCTTATTATATTTCCCGGCTTCCCTGCAACACCCCGTAATTCGGCTTCCTTTCCTTCTGAAAAAAAATTCAGGAAAAGTTCTTGAAAATTAAAAGCTACCATCCCCAAAGATTGTAAGCATTGTACTCCTAGTACAACATCAACACCTCCCATAGGAATGGAAAGCATTGGACTATTCAACATATATTCTCCCATGGTTAGCTTGATATTATGGCATTTTACAGAGAAATTTATAGTTCCTCCATTTGCAACCATCACTTGACATTCTGGTGCTGGGTATAGGAAACAATTTAATTCCTTGGCTACCTTACAATGAATAAAATTATGAGTACTACCTGAATCAATCAACACTATTACATTTTTCTTCTTGATATGTCCTTCTATATTGAGAGTTTGAGGAGTGGTAATTCCTGCCAATGCATTACACGATATGGTCGGACTCATTTCTTCCACTTCTAGGGTTGGTTCCTGGTGTATATCCTCTTCTTGTTCATTTTCTTCCTCTTCACAATCTATGTAAAATAATCTATTCTCAGCACACTTATGACCTTTAGTGTATTTTCTATCACAACTGTAGCAAAGCCCTTTTTCTCTTTTTTCTTCCAATTGTTGTGGTGTCAACCTTGTAGGTTGTGGAAATCTAGGTGTATTAACACTTCCTTCTTTATAGAAGTGAGTGGTAGGCTTCCTTGTCACCATAATTTTACATTCAATTTTTCTTGCCAACCTGAATGCCTTCTCCAATGAATCAGGTTCCGAAATGGGAACTTCATGTTGGATGTTATCCTTTAAAGTACCTATGAAGAGATCAATCCTGTGTTTCTCTGGAATATCAGTAACCCTTATATTCAATTTTTGGAAGTCCTCAATGTGCTCCCCCACTAAAGCTTTTTGTTTGAGATTTATCAATTGGCCAAAGAAGGTGTTTCTCCTTCTATCCTCATATTGTGGTATCATTTCCTACGTAAAAATTGACCAAGTGACAATTTTTTTACGGGAGAAAAGCCATCGATACCATACAAATTTATTCTGTTCTAAATGTAAAGTTGCAATACGTACCTTTTGTGTGTTTTTCACATTATGGAGATTAAAATATTGCTCCATATGTAGTATCCATGTTAGAGGATCCTTTCCATCAAACTTCCTCATATCCGTTTTTGGAATATGGTTGTTCTTCCCACCAACATTAGAGTTTATGAAATCACGATTAACATTTATTTTGTTCTCATCATGAGTTTACTCTACTATCTTTTCACCATTAGGAAACATTTCTTGTATCAACTTTGTCAAAACTTCCATGTCTTCTTTTAGATCATTCTTCATGTTTTCCATTTTTTCATCGATCTTAGCTTCCATGTCATCCATCTTAGATTCCATGCCAGCTTCCATGCCATCTATCTTAGATTCCACACCTACCTTCAAACCATCCATCTTAGTTTCCATATGAGCTTCCATGCCATCTATCTTATATTCCACACCATTCTTCAAACCATACATCTTAGTTTCCACACCTTTCTTCAAAACTTCCATGTCATTTTTTGTTGCTCTTTGAGAGAGCGAAATTTGTTGCACTTGCTCTTGTAATTTTGATATGTCATGTTGCCATTCTTCATCTTCATGAGTAATAGTAGAGCCTTCTAAAGGCTTAATGGGTGTTGAATTCTTTTTAGGCGCCATTTTAGAAACCAATACTAATATCTATTCTACAATATGCCCTTGGAATCAATTCAACTTGATTCTTCAAACAAGAATTATGCAATTCGGAAAAAAACTACACACCTCTTACTTGCTTTTACAGAGCTCTATATTGAAATTGAATTATATCTATAATTGAAGATTCTTAATATCTGAAATTAGGCCCTGTAGTAGTCCTCTCAAGCTTCTTTCCAATGCCATAGGTCTGACTTGATTTGGATTCGTCAAGGAAAATTTATGTCCAATGTCCCACAATGACCTAATTATGGACTGGTTCAGTAGAGTGAACTTGTATGACTTGCTACGTGTCACTGCTTGCTCCTTTCATTCTGAAATTTATAGACAGGAAACTAAAATCCGTGTAATTCCAGCCACTTTTTACAGAATTCCAATCCGATGCTCAGAGAGAGATTTATGTAAATTTTCCCACGATCACCTCTTTGAGATGAAATTACGGAGCCTGAAAAATACCTAACTTTCATAGATCATATCTCCGAAAATATTGTGAACCAAGCTCTAAAACTTTGCGATGATGTTCCTCAGGATCTCAGCTTCGCTCTCTAAAAATTTCAGCTTCTGAACCTTCGTATAACAAACATTATAGCGAAAATTCCGCGATGACTTATTTAAGTGAAATTCAGGAGCCTGTAGAAAGCCCTACCTTCCACATATCATATCTCCAAACTATTGAGAATGAAATTCTAGAATTTTGTGACAATGTTCCTCCAAATTTCCGCTTCGCACCCTAAAAATTTCAGCTTCTGAACCTTCGTATAAAAATTTTTATAGCGAAAATTCCACGATGACCTGTTTGGAGCAGTGAAAACCCTAGAATCCAAAGCTCTGATGCCAAATGTTGTGAAACCAGCTCAAAAAATAGAATAAAAGAGATATCAACGCCTTAGAAATAAGCCACTTCGAGGGGGAACCTCCAATACATTACATGAATGAATAATTCTTGGATTATTCAAATTAAAAAACCTCTTTTCTATATATAGGAGTCCATGGGGCCACAATGTAATCCTAGCCGACCTAACAATAATAATTTAAGGGCAAAATAATAAAAATATGGGGGTTATAGGGGTACAATAATAACAATAAGGCGGTTACACTAACAACAATAAGGGACTATACTAGTAATATAGGGACCTAACAGTTGTTCTCAACTTAGAATCCCTGAATCACCTTGAAAGGTCATGATAATGTAACTTTTGGAGGCATTGATGGACAACCCCCGGCCCCCCAAAAAAAAATCATTAGAATAAAAATTTTAGAAGATTTTTTTAAATGGTCACTTCCAAATGTTCAATTCTCATGAATTTTGGGGGAGGGGGATCGTTTGGTGTATTGAACGGGGAAAGGGGACATAAGGGTATCATGGATGGGTAGAAGTGAGAGGTTAGTGCATGGTTTACTAAGATCTATAATCCTAACATTAGAGAATGAGAAGAAGCCTTAGGGCCATATGCCACAGGGGCTAGGGGACCTATAAGTAAAGCAATGAGAGCAATTGATAGGGGAACCCCCAATAGTTTTTATAAGGGGATTAGGGGCCACATTATCACAACATATAAGGACTTACCCCATAACCACTAAATTCCATATCCCTTTAACCCCAAATCCACAATCCCTTAACCCCTACACTCATAAATCATAACAAATTAACCCCTTCATCCCTTAAACCCCAAGCCACTAACCCCTTAACCCCTAACCCCTAACTTGGAATCCCTGAACCCCATAAACCCTAATCCCATATCCTCTTAAAACTTGACCCTTCACCCTTCACCCCTAACCCCTTAACCCATTGACACCTAAATACCATAACCCTTAGGCACCTAACCCCTAAATCCCTTGATTTGTAAGCCCTTGATAGCTAATCATTAACCCCTAAGCCCTTAACCACTAAGCCATTAAACTCTAACCCTTAAAACCAGTAGACCTCGACCCCCTAACCCCTAAATCCCCTAAGCCCTAACCCCTTACCCTTTACCCTTAGCAACTTACTCCTAAACCCTTAAACCCTTTAACTCCTAGAACCCCTTATCCTTTCTCCCAAACCATACGTGCTCCAACACTAATCTTCTTGGGAATATAATGCTTTTTCTTGGTAACCACTCCAAATACAACCTCTAAGCACTAGTAGGGTCCAAGGAAAATAACTACAAGGTCCCCAAATCCAATCTACATTTTATATACAATCACATTTCCCCCAAATATCCTCCACGTATTTTCCTTGGTGTATTGGAGTTTCAAAAATACATAGGATGCCAACAGTAATCCTAATCCTAAGACTCAACTTCCCTAATGACTAGGAGACCTTGAAAATCAAACAACATCTTAAATTGTACCTAAAATTACTAAAATTTCCTATCCTAAAGATTTAATTAGAAATTCTACAAAATTATAGGGCAACAAGGAAACCAACTTCCTCTTCTAGAAATATCTAAGACCTTCTCGAGGACAAATACAAATTTTGAAATAAATTGCTGAAATTATGTTCTTGCGTCAATAGCTACCAGTGTATCCGTGTAGGCCACCCCCTTTAACATTAGTAATACCAATGTCCTTTACCTAGAAGGAAATCCTTACATAATTCTCTCTTAGATCCTACCAAGCATGATTTTTTTTAGTAAAATGGACGTTCACCGTACAAGATTCTATCCTCATGGCCTAATATAAGGCATCCCTCTATGTTACCCACGACTATTGCATTAATGGTACACTATTAAAGAGCAACAAAATTTGAATGGATCATTCTTTGCGTTGAGTTTCATGGATAATATAAGAGAGTTTGTTGATAAATTTTTGTAATTTTTCATGATACTCCTGAGAACTTTCTCCAACCATTTTCTTAATTTCCTTTAGCTTAGTGATTTTTTGTTGTTCAATGTTTAGCCTGTAGAACTTAGATATAAATATCACCTTTAATTCATCCAAGGCCTTAGCTACACCCTAGGGAAAAATCTATATGAACTTCATGCACCATAAAAGAAGCTTCCCCACAATGTGGTTAGGAACTTTATCGACTTATAAAGTATCACTACAATCCTTTTCACCCTCCAAATGAATCCACATAAGAATCAATGCAGTTTTTCATCACCATCACCCTTCATAAAGTTCTTGGAACTACTATAACCATATCGTCGGTTGGGTTGTTCCCCAAGATAAAACCTTATGGAAATGTTTGATAAAACCTTATTTTCTCAGCTTGATGGCAACCTCCTTGCGACTGCTAGTACAAAGGGGGACCTTATAAGGATGTTCAACACCCTAGATGCCACTCGATTGCAAGAGGTATGGCATTCATATCTACCTATTATGTTTGAAAATTTTCTAAAGGATGTTAAAATCTCCATCAATCCTTAGTTAAAGTCTCATGCTTTGAAGCATTGATCTTAAAATAATGCTTTATATTAGGGTATACATCCTCGGGGTCTCTAATATTTCATTTTCTTTCAACAAACCAACCCTCCTTGAAGAATCGATGCTCAAGAATTTGATCCATAGAAAAAATGATGTCGTAATACATTTGTAGAGATATATAGATGAAATTATCCCCTAGCCACCACTATATTATACACATTGATTTAATGGATAGGGGTTTGTAGTTATCATTCAATGGAATCACTTCTAACCAATATCGATCTCTATTTCTCTTCTGGATTATTCTTGACCTAATGGCCACCTTCTTCGACGTTGTTCCCTTGGAAGTTCGAAAAGATATTTTATTGTTGGAAAGTAAAGAGGTTGAGGGTCTCCCTTATCACTCAGATTTAGAGGTGATGGGTGAGGACTTTAAATGGATTTGAGACCCTGGAAAACCTCGGAAGAAACAACTTTTCTATCACAACTCGTAGGCCTTACACCAAAAAATGGCTTCTTTGTTTCACATAGTACTTCAAGATAAACAAGTTGAGACCTATAATCTATTTTATTCCCTTGAAGATTTCAAAAGAATGCTTCGCAACTTATGGTACTGTTTCGATAGTGTGGAACCCTAATTGGCTCACGTTGAAGGTTTTTTGGTTAGGGACTCAGCCTCCAGGTACCTTACTGATCCTCCAGTTGATCATGTACAAACTCTTCTTATTATTTCCTATAATAAGGTTCTGAGGGATGGTAGAATTTGGAGTTTTTGTTTTTATTTTTAGTTTAAATGGCTCATGGCTACATATAGTATGATAGTCCACTTTTTTTGAAATGTTTTGTAGACCTCAAGCATGGAAATTATGTTTTATTTTCACCTGTACAAGATTTTATGAATATTTATGGTCTTGTCGATGGTGGAGAGAGTATCTAGAGTGGCTCTACATTTGGTCTCGCTGTACATGCCATGGAAGTGGAGGATTCCCATTTTTGTTCTCAATATTATGCTTACATGGTCTTTTGTTAGTGGTTTATGTTTATGTTTTCATGATCCTTGGGATTTGGTGTTAGCATCAAAGTATACTGCGTTTCCTCTCATTTCATGGGTACTTGCAACTTGAATTTTGGAAATTGAAGCTTGTTTCAACATATGCTTTCAACTTTGATTGTTTTGGGATGGATGAGTATGTTCACCTCTGAGAAAGTGGTTACTCTTTTCATGCTAGATGGAAGATGTGGTTTTGTGTAGAGGACACTCAGGAAGACTGTGATTTACCGATGTTTCCCTCTGTCAAAAGACACTCTTTTCTAGGTTTAGAGCTCTATTTCCTTCTCATTTTCAAGGAAACTATCACTAAGCACATTTATTTTCAGTTTATGTGCATTGTTTCTCTAGAATTGTCTCATTTTGTGAGGGGCCTAATCACTTGATGCAAATATTTAATTGTTGTTCAAATGAGACTCTGTTATTACTATAATAGTGTTTTTGTGGTTCTGGGATCTTGTGATCGTTGGAGAAGCTAGTGCTTTTGGAAGTATATAAATTTGATGTTTAATCTATCAATGTAAATCTCCTATTGTACATCTCTTATTTTGATATGAATATGAAGCATTTTAATTTACAAAAATTATGGAGAAGAGAACAATAACCTCATCCTCACGGGATAAAACTTCCAACTAATCACACTATTTAGCATGTTTATAAATTTCAAAACAATATGCAATTTATTTTGGAAAAAAATAGTTGAAACTTTACTTGTCTTTGTTTGTGCACTAGCGAAGCCATGCAATGATACATTTGTAATTTTTGATATGAAATTATTAGATAACTTAGGGAAGAATATAGTTAAAGTTAGGACCAGTTGTAACGTTTGTTGAAATAAACTAAGAAAACTTTCATTTTTGAAAAATATCATATCGACATATATTATAATTTATTTTGAAATATTGAATATAAAATTTATTATTGATATCAATTTTAAAATATAAAATTAAAAAACAAAGAAATAAATAATTCATTTTAATATTTTTTATTTTTATAACAAAATTAAAATAATTCAATTAAAATAATTCATAATTTGACTCTTATAAAAACTAAAAAATAAAATTTGAACCTCTTCATGCGGCCGGTTTGTATTTCAATGAAAGAAGAGTAAAAATACACAAAAGGTCACGTGAAGACATATTTAAGAAATCGAGCAGAAGAGGAAGAAGAATATCTCTAAGAAGCCCTTGAATCGATGGTCCTCACACTTGCAACTGCAGGTGAATAGATTGCAATGATGTTATGCGAGCATAGATTTCAAGGATGTTATGTAGGCGCGCAAGCTGACCCTAGCTAAGGCAACCCAACCATCACAGGTGTTCAAGGTGTGGTTAGATCCCAACTCAGAATCACTGGGCTTGATGCTTTCAGATTCATCACATTTTTTATTCTTTGAATTCTCCCTCTTCTACAGCAACCCAAATCCCGACTCCCGCATCAGAGGCATTTTATCCATGCCAAATAAAGCCTCAAATGACCAACAGGCCAAAAAAATCCACGGGAGCCATCGTTTTTATATCCACAATGCTCGATTGCACTGGATCCTGCACGATTCTGAGGGCATGTCTGCTGCAATAGAGCTCGAATTCAAATATGAGTTCGAGTTTAGGTTTTAGTTGTGTGGGTATCGAGGTGAGGGCTTCAAAAGGCTATGAGGGTTTGACAAAACTTGGGATTGTGGAATTGGTACATATATTTTCGGTAATGATTACAACGTTAGTGAATGTGTTGTCTTTGTACTCATCTTATGAAGGGAAAATATGGGTCATGGTTGCCAAGCTCAAGGACAACAAAGGGACTTCAAAATTGAAGGGCGAGGGTTTTGAACCTAGGAATCTAGTATCTATTACTTTGATTAAGTGTTGTGTCATTGATTGTAATGGTTGTACGAGAAAGGGACTTCAAAATTGAAGGGTGAGAGTTTTGAACCTAGGAATATGGTATGTATTAGTTTGATTAAGTGTTGTGTCATTGATTGTAATGGCGTCATTTACTCAATTTAGTTTTCACTTCAGGGGTAGGACAATGGGATCATGGTTTGGCCCTTGTAGCCTATGGTCAAGGGAAACCAGAATAAAAATGTACATGACAGGGTTTCCATGTGACAAAGGAGTGTAGATTAAGTGTCGATGAATGGGGGAAAATTTTTGGATTCGGATTAGAGCAATTCACAGTTTATTTCTGCGGAAATTGTGACAAAGAGCATCAAGAGAGAGACCAAAGCCACTGAATTTCAAGTGGAAGTTGTTCTGAAGAAAAGTGGATAGTGTTAGGGATGACACAAGTTTGTCAAGTGGCCGGTGCAATGGAAGTGAAATGGCTATTGTTGATATTGTAAAAGGCGTAGACTTTAGCAAAGCCTGCAAAAAGGAGATCAATATTTCAACATCTGCAGATCTTCCAAAGAAAATTTTGGTCAGGGGACTCAATTATGGTGAAAGAGGGACATATTTCAAGGGGCTTCGTAGAAATGGAGAGATAAGGAGTGTCAATGGAAGCATTGTTTTAAAAAACAATGGCGAAATATGGTCAAAGGGGCCCGTTGCAATGGAGAAACACTTGGTGTTTTACATTGGGTGTAGAGGTTGCACTTCTGAAAAGGTGTTCTATAAGGTATTTGATTATATTGTTACCTATATATTTTATGCAATTCCTGAAAAATTTTATTTTGGGGTTTTTTCTTACTCACCTAGAGGGAATCCTATGACATGTTTTATTACGAGTGAGTCCCTTTCAGAACCCATTTTCCATCCTATTTACATAGTTTCACCGATAAATTCCTGCATATAGCTTGGAGCAGAGAAGTGTTGCAGAAAAGAAAATAGTCTTACTATCTGGAATTTTTTTTTTTTTTGTGTCATTTGTGCCTGTAACCTTAATTATATTAATCTTTGCGGATGCTAATAATCACACTATCCAAGTCCCATTCTTTTTCTTCGAATGACAACACTTTGAAAGCTTCCTTTGAATAAATGAGTGAATTGGAGGGGAGACTCTGGCCTTTACGATGGCAGTCTATGAAACGTAATGCCCACAATGCGAACAAAACAGATTAATTAACTTTATTATGAACTGATGCAATTAAATGGCTCTTGCTCTCCTCTAATGTCTTCCATTTCAATGATTTTGCGGGTAGATTTGAAGGGACACTGCTATGATGCAGGAGATAACGTAAACTTTGGATGGGCCATGTCATTTAGTGTAACCTTCCTTTCATGGGAAACTTCTCAGTTTTACTTGGTGTTTTACATAAGTGTTTTAAATATTGTAGCTAATTGGGTAGATGGTATTAGATGCAAATGCTCCAATTCTAAAATTTCATGTATAGGTTTGGTCCAAGGAACATAGACCTTTCCTAATGTGCTCAACAATGGAACTGCAAAAAGGGGAATTGAAGTTAGTAAGTCTAAGAGTGCTCCTTTTGTGGATATCGAATTGACCTGCATATTTCCTTATTTTTCTGTCAAATATTTAATATTTTCTCAATTCATTTCCACTCTGGAGACGAATTGAAGTTGGTTTCTCTGGAATTATTCTATTTATGGTGATCAAATGTATCTGCAATTTTGTCTTGTATTGTCCAAGGTTAAAAATAGTTCAAATTCAATTAAAATTTAGTTTATCCTAATTTTTGGATGGATATAGCTATATTAATTTATTAAATGCTTCTGTGTTGCTTTTTTCATTTTAATGTCTAAATGGAAGCTTGATGAAAATAAACCTTTGGGTAGTGCATGCTTAGAAATCATGGAACTGCAGGGTAATCAAATGTTCTCCCTTCTATATGTAAGCGAGGAAGACAATCATGCCTAGTTTGGTTTGGGTCTCAAGGGAATCTATCTCTCCTAAAGATAACCATTCTGGCTAAGATTTGCATAGCCAACTTTGATCTAAAAAGTTATTATTTTTCACAATTGGAATTGATTAGTGGCAACCTTGTGAATGTTTTCTATGCACCAATTTTTCCTTAGAATGCCCGACATTCCTTCCTGCCTACTGGATCAGCCATTTTAGGAAAGATGCCTTTCCAACAAGGCGGGGCAATAGATAGGATATTCTATCAGCATCAACCCAGGCTCAAAGAACTCTGCAATCCTATAATTCCACACAATATTCTTAGCTATGGTGATTTTTTGGCAAACCATGTAAAATATTTTTATTTAATTAGTGCATGAATTACCTGATACCTAATCACTACACTGTAATTTTTTTTTGGTTAGATTAGTATATGCTTTAATTGATCCCTAATCACTATATTGTTATAAATATTCAACCAAAAGAGGAGCTACAATAAATATTTCTTGTATTTTTTGTACAATTTTGGGCTTACCTTAATATTTATGACAATGCAGTCTCACGGGCATATAAATATCTCTCTTTGTATTTGAATCCCTTAAATCCCAAAGGAAATACAACTTTTCTGATTGGTTTCATATCAGCTGACAGTTCAGTGCTGGGAATAGTTGTATTGTGAGTAAATAGTTATGATATATGATTTGTTTTTAGTAGGAAACCTCATAAATAGTTCTTTTCATGAATGTGAAGAAAAGTTTCTTGCATCTAAAGGAGGAATGGCCAATATGTCAAGGTAGTCTTGCCTAAGATGAGTTGTATGCTCAACATCAGCTTTCACAGTTGTCAAATATGTCACTCTCATCCTCCTCGGCATCATCATCATTATCTGGGCCACTTTCTCCTCTTTCGGTGTCAAGTTCTACTTCAGCCTCCTCATTTATTAATTTTCCATCAGTTATGCGAAGCAACCAGCCCATATAAGGGACTATTTATTCTCCCGTATCCTCTTTTTGCACTAAGAGTAGATCCTCCATAAAAGTGAGGGATACCTCTGGAAAGGGAAGTTGCTTTTTTTTGTGCCTTTCAAGGATGCAAACAGGGAAGGTGACATGCCATCCCAACAATTAAGGAAGTCTTTAAGAGAAGTCTCCATACATACTCTGAGCCAAACGATATTTGTGTTATTGGATTCAATGGGAGACATACATATTTTAAGCCTGCACAATATGGTATCTACTGGGGAGGGTCCGAAAGAACAAGGTCGTGATTTTGTTGTAGATAGTTGTTTGTTTCATTTGAAATGCCCCTTGAAAGTTAAATGCTTACAGTTTTCCCCGAGGTGTCATCATTTGGTAAGTGCTACTATTTTTACCCTTTCCATCAAATCTAGCAATAAGATACTAGTACCATCACTTATATTCTGATGAAATTATTCAGCATCGCAAAAGCTCTAGGTATCAAACGGTCGCCATTCCATTCACTTACTGTCATTTCCTGAAGTGGATGCATCTCATTCTGAGTCTGACAAGGATATTGCTGACAAGAAGTCCCTAGACATCTCAGTTTTGTCTGTTCAAACTCAATGGTTAAGGTGATATTGGTTCTTTTTTTTAGGAAAATGCTTGTAGCCACAGTCTTAATATCTTAGTTAACATGCAAGCTCTATATTTTTCAATGCATCTATGAAACGAGTTAAATTTTCATAGAGAACACATAGTTAAAGAGTTGAATGATGCCATTGAGTTAAATGTTTGTGACAACGGTAAGAAAACATTTTCTTTCATTTCCAGGAATGATGGATACAACAATATGATTTTCAATAGAGAGAAGAAGATCGAAATGTATTTCCTTACCAATGCTAATTTGATGTTTTATTTCTTTGGAGGCCATTCAAAGTTTTGAAATGGTGCTATACAGGCTAAATATATTCTATTGAAAAATATGGCATGTGTATTCACTAAGATTTGTATTGGGTGTTGTGGCAATTGACCAAGCAATGTTTCTCAGTGAGCCTATTCGTGCCATATGTGCAATGTATGTAAATAAAACATTGGTTTTAACACAAGGTAGGAGGAAAAATTACTGATTACTGGCAGTAGGTGTAGGATAGACCCAATTATTTCAATATTTATAGTTATCTTTGCATATTATATGCATTTAAGTACTCGCCAGATTTCATTTTTGGTTGGTCTTCTGATTTGATCTTTCTTGTTTTGCAGGAAGTATTACTATATATTCTGTAGCTAGAAGTTGATACCTCATTATTAATTGCAGCAAATGGTAAATATGGAGTACATTTTTTGTCTCAGTGAACTCGTTTGTAATTAGTATATGATGGTGTTTTCCTTAAGTTTTAATGATTTAATTCTTTATTGATTTTTATTTTTGACATTGTTTCCTTTTAAAGCCAATTCAGATATACTAATGCCACATTCAGAAAAATCCTGGATGTCCTTTTGGAACATATTTTAGTAGTTGAGCATGTAATTTTTATTAAATGCTTCACCTACCAATCATTAGGACAGATGAATATCTGGATAAGAAAATATTGTTGATTTTTTAAAGATGAAAAAAATCAATAGTAGTGACAGCAATAAGCTTCTGTCATAAAAAAACTAGGAAATGATAAAAGAATCTGTTACTAACTATGACAGATTCTCAAAAGGGGTGTGAAAGGCTCTCCACATGGTCAAGATATTGATTATGGACATGATCCACTTGCTTCTTTATCTGAATTTATAGAAAATCCATGAAAATTCTGATCTTCTTGAATTAAAAAATCTGGAACTAACTTGTAACTGAAAACACAAAAATTTCTCTACTCAATTTGTAGTGGAAAGGGAACATAAATAAAAATTAGAAAATTAAAAAAAAAAAAAATTTATTTAGGGAAATAAACTAGAAAATACTCTTCTTGATTGAGAATTTTACTGATAGAAGAATGAGCAATAGATCTCTTACAACACAGTCCTTTTACAGTAAAGAAAACAACTTATTCTCCCTGCTAGTCCTTACCTTGAAACACCTTGCAAGAATGTTGATCCCGATTCTTCCTTTCCTTGCTTGGTTGAGCTCCAATTTCCTTGCACTAATTTCTCCTAAATCTTAAGGCAATAGAGGCTGTTATTATTTAGGAATTACTCCTAAATCCTAGGGCATTCCTTAAGGAATTCTCGTCTATAAATCTATGCACAAGCTTCTATTACACACTCTTCCTCTTAGAAACTCTCACACACAAATTTGTGCTCTCTATTGCCTTGCCTCACCTACTCATGATCACAAAACAACTGTATAATTATGTTCCTTAGTCCTCCTTCTAATCTTTTTGAATAGGCTAAATCTGACAAGTTATTATTTCTAGAAATTGAACTGGTGATTGATTGAGTTAACTGAGTCTAAATGACTCATGCAACTCGGTCATCCTCAATATAAAACTTGAGATTCACTCTCTTGTATTTTTCCAAAGATAACTAACACTAGGATACAACAGCTGAGCCTCCCACCCTAGCGCATCAGTTGAACTGCTTCATGAATTGTCATATCTAGAAATTTTTGCATGCTAAGGGAAAATTGTGTCTGGTCACTTTGAATAAGGCACGAGTTAAAGGACATTTCTCACTACTATTCAAAAAAAAATTCATAAATCTTGTGTCTGGCCATATGGAAATCTGAATAGAAAATGAGCTTAGAATATACATTAATTTCACATCTCATGTTTACATTCACTTTTGTCATCAGATGGTAAAATATCTCCCAATTTTTTAAATACCCCTGCATATCTCTATACATAATTACAACTAATGTAGGTGCAAATTATTTCCATTTCCCTGTGGTTCTGATTTTCAAATCTAACAAATCTATTATATTTCCAATTCTGGCCTTTATCTAAGAACCTATTGCGAAGTTGATTACAGCTTATCTTCAAGCTAGGTCACCTAGATCAATTTCGTCTTTGGAAACATTGGAAGTTTGGAAAAAAATCGGCAGTGTAAAATTATGTAATAGAAATTGGCATGAAATTTGAAAAATTATATAATTCAAATTTTAAAAATATATACGATAAAAATTTCATGCATTATTTGAAAGTATATGATAAAAAAGAATTGCATTCCAAAATTAAACACTTGTTTCAAAAAGATGATTTCTTTTTAAAAATTTAAAACACGTGGAGATCCACAGTGGACAACTGAAGTCCAATATCTAAGAACAGGTATATATAGAAGCCTAAATCATATTCTAAGTGTATTCCATTTTTAAATTTCCACCCTGCACTTGTGTTGAATGGTGTAGAGTGCCTTCCAGCCTTGTGAAGACTTTTTGTTGATGTTTTGGGTAGCCTTGGGAGTATTCTCACATGTGGGGAAAGTGGGCTAAGTGATGGGGCTTTGCACCCATAGACCCATAGTATTATGATGACCCATGGTATTCTGATAACCAATGGTATAGACCCATGGAATTGAACCCCTTTTCAAAGTATAAGTACAAGGGTGAATGATTCATTCTTAAGGTTGGAAAGAAAGGTGTCATGTGGAGTAGGCCGAGTAGGCCTTAGATCTATGGAGGGCCGAGAGGGCTTGTGGTAGGCCTTAGATTTGTGGAGGGCCGAGAGAGCTTGTTGTAGTCCTTAGACCTGTGAAGGGCTAAGAGGGCCTATGGTAGGTTAGCAAGAGCACAAAGACATGCAAGGGCAAGAGACACTAAGAGAGAGATTCTCAAGTGAGATTGAAATTTGCATGAGTATTATTGTAGGTTTTCTTCAGTTGTGTCGAGTTTAAGGATATGTCATGAAGAAACAAGAGAGATCCAGTTTAACCAATCAAGGAAATATATAAGGCTTTATCCATTATATCAGATCTAGGGTAACTGTTGTATTTGTAATTTTTTCGAGGGCCATTATCCCAACAAGGCTTTTTATTCAATAGATTTGAGATAGATTGTTAGGAATAATTTCCAAGTTGTTGGATTTATGAAAATTAAATATGATATTAGAGCTTCGATCCATCTTAACTATGGATCTACCAAAGGTTGAGAGGGATCAGATCTCTTTTCACTCGAAAGGAATTTTGCACCTCAAGACATTTGATCTCTCATGTCGCTTGGTAGATCCAAAGTTAAGATGGATATAGGCTAGTTTTTCCAACATAGAGTTCCAAGTTGCTCAATTTTGATTGCTCAAGTGTTGAATGTGAATTTCTAAGGTATGTGGGAGGAAGGTTCTACAAGAACAAAAAAAAGGAGCAAAATTCAAGGTAAACAACACAGATCAAATATTTTGAACAATATATTTGCTAAGGTCACCTGGGAGAATTCAACCTAGGTGGGGAGGATAACACTCCTCCCAACTATCTGGACTAGATCAATTTGAAAAAATTAGCAGTGGCTATCACAAAAATGTTGAATTCTATGGTCGAAGTTCTATTGTAGTATTTGTTATTTTTTGTGTGTGTGCCAATCCAATTAGCCCCAAATTGCAGATAATAAGAATAAGCACACTTGATTATGTGTCTAACATTTTGTGATATAAATATACATCTATGTTCCAGTGTGGCAAACTTATTAATGTGATATGTTATAAGTGGATTGTGGGTTGTGTGCAAATTATTTACTGTGTGCATGTGTTAGTATGTTATTAATTTTTTATATCAAGGCATCAGGATTATTTTCCCCTAAATATCATGTCTAATCTTATCTTAGATAGCACATCCCAATTGTATTAGGGAGTAATTTGTTTCACCTGGACTAGATTTAATTGATAAAATTGGCAGATCCTTGGCTATCACAACAACTATATGTTCAAAGTTCTATTGTAGTACTTGTTAAGTTGTTACTGTTTTTGTGTGTGCCAATATAATTAGCATCAAATGTAGATAATAAAGATAAACACACTTAATTACACATTTGTGTTTTTGAAGTAAATAGACATCTGTGTTCTAGTCTGGAAAACTTATTAATGTGATATGTTCGAAGTTCTATTGTAGTACTTGTTACTATTTGTGTGTGTGCCAATCTAATTAGCATCAAATGTAGATAATAAATATAAGCACGCTTCATTACACGTCTATGTTTGTGAATTAAATAGACATCTGTCTTCCAGTCCAGAAAACTTATTAATGTGATATGTTATTAGTGGACCACATCCTACAAACTCAAATCATAACCATATGTAGGGAAAGGATGAACCACCTCCTATACACATGCAAAACACTGAGAGTAGGGAAAATATGAACCACATCCTACATGCATGCAAACCAACAATAGTAGGAAGGATCCTACACGTGGGGAGAGGACGAACCACATCCCAATGACATGTCAACCAAAAATTGTAGTGAATAAACATCCTACATGTGGGGAAAGGATGAACCACATCCCACTAACATATCATCAAGAAAATGCCTCAATGCATCTCTAACTTGGGTATCCACATAAGCAGGTGAACCACTCATCCTCTGTGCACATATGTAGGGGAAGGTGAACTACTCACCCTACACACATGTCAACCATCATGGGGTATAATAGCCCAACAAGAACCCCAGCCCTCTAGGAGCTCCCAGAGCTCAGTATTTAACTGAGATTCACATATTAGGATCTTACCACAATTCCCTGACTCTACCTGAAGAGAGATAAACTTGACCATGTCAAGAGGGTTTGTTAGGATGTCGATAATCTGCACAACCATCCTCTAATAGTGGAGCTTGATTCCTCTTGGTTTTTTCATATTATATGTAAGGTGGTAACTTATGCCATCATGCTTGGAATGATCGTGGAACACAGGATTTTGTGAAAGGGGAATCACATTCCCCAACATACAACGGCAGTTTCGAGTACGTGCTCAAATTTCTCGCAAGAGAGCTCTCTCACCCAAATGGCTTCATAATAAGCCATGCCTCCTGCTTTAAATATTTAGTCTCAATGATTCTCCCAAACTTTATTCCTTGATGCATTCATGAAATAAAGGTGGATTCTTACAGATATAGCACAAAAGGATGCTAATTATCATCCTGCCAAATCAGAAGTTTTGGCAAGGTGCTATTGATCACAGTCAACAGGGATATCTTCATGAACATGAGAGCCTCTTGATCAGCATCTTCTCCATTTTATCTAGGAAGAAGTAAATTAAAGATAAGATTTAGAGGATTTTTATCTGTAAACAAATATTATCTATAGTTGTAAACTGACCATAGCTCCCTCTGAAGATCAGAAAGGTATCCTCGTCCAAAACATAACCATCAAACCATTTGTAACCTACCACTAATACATAGTCATTCAATCATCCGGCATTTGAAGATCAATGTCTTATGACATAGTCTTTCTGTTGAAAAAGTCATCAAGAAAGAAGTGTTGACAAGCCATTCTACCAGGGAATCCATAGCTCCTTCTAAAGATTTACTTCAATTAATCATGTAGCTTTCATCAATTAGACTTTATCATGCTACAACTGTGTCAGTAAACTTGACCTGGAAATTTTTCTCATATGCTCAGATAATTCAACAATGATTTTAAACAATAGTGTATTCAACTGATAGACCTTAATAGCAGAATCATACCTTGATATCGTAAGTACTTATGACTGTATGAATATAAAAAGAGACTTGCTCTGAGTTATATATATATATATATATATATATATATATATATTGTTTTGTCTTGGAGTGATCTGGACTGTTCCTTTTGAAATGACTGCTATAAATATGATTATGTCAAGGTGTCTTAGAGCTAGCCCTTATTAGTACTGTTATTAACATATTTTTCCACTCTCCAGATAGACCAGAGAGAGCCCAAGCAATGCATAGATTAAATCAAGATGAGCCAATTTATAACCACAAATTTAAACTCCAGAACTTGTTATCATAGGCTAGTTTCATGAAGTCATCAAGATTCTTGGAATATATATATATATATATATATATATATATATATATATATATATATATATAACTACTGGTGTACTAGAAAAATAATGTGGTAATGAAACTTCTTGATCATGCACCTTAAACTATTGAGAAAAGAAATTTACTTCTGCCATCAATATTATGATACTTTCCATTGATTGAGAAAATGAGAAAATTATTGTAGCCATACATCATGCAATATAATTTGACTTATTTCACAAGCCAATGGAGGGTCCAAACAAACTTCTGATGTATGGTGTGCAAGAGAAGATATCTCTTTTATAAAGGAGGTCTGATCATAAACAATCTTCAAATGTGCACAATTTTGTACATCTCCAAGACTGTTTCTTTCCAGCCCTCTAATTCTTCAGAAAAACCACATGTTTGAATCCTCAGTTGTGGCTACTCCTTTATGTCTGTTTCATCCATTACTGAATTCAGGTTGCATTTTTTCTTTTGATAGAAGCCCTAAAAGAAATTTTAGTTGTGACTCTGCCTTCTTATAGGTCTTGACTTCAGACTAATTTCATATCGTAGGTAAGACAGACATAAATTTCAACCTTGTATGATACTTGAAAACAGAGACCTAACCTCTCCATCATTATATCTGAAGGCTATGAGAATTCAGTGACATTTCTTCTAAACCTTCACATTTTCAACGGTAGGAGATCACAGAGACTTGTAGACAAACTTCTAAGTGATTGATCTTTCTCTTTCTTGGGCTTGTCCTCACCTGAGCGTTGATACCATGTTAATTTAGGTTAACATGATATTTTCTTAGCATTATTACTTTAATGAGCCCATAATTAATTCCATTTATATCAATAACAATCACATAACTATTATCCACTGACAGTGATTATCGAAAGATCATAAGGAATCATATGCGGAAGACAAACCAAGACAAGAAAACATCGAAATTGGCCCAACCTAGGGAAAAAATTTATCAATTATTCTTATTATAGTATCAAATATTCAGTAGAGAGAGAGAGAGAGAGAGAGAGTACAATGATAGAGTCAAAGTTGACTTGCCAGAAATGCCACTTGTCCAAATCACAAAGAAGTAAACCATAAAATCTTTTGTTCTATCTTCAACTATAAAAAAACCTTGCCCTAATCAGTGATCATCTAAAGCCAAACAAAGTAATCCTTAAATGGATAATAAAACAAAATTATTTGTGTAGCCTTCACTGTTGATGATGATGGATTGAGTTTGATGAGGATTTATGTCCTGGTTAGGGAACATATTCTAGCATTGAAATAATCTTTGTCCAACACGCTATTACAAGATATGAAAACAACTCAATCAAGCTTCTCAACCACCATAAAACATAGAGTGGAGCCCAGAAGATTATAATGCATGAATGCAGTTAACAGGAAGAGGAGAATGCTACCTCAAATGATCTAGACTAGGCTTCCAACAATATCAGCCTTCTTCCCATAGAAATCATCTTGCTAAAGGAGGGTTTCATAACAGTACATGCCTTAACACCTATGCCTAGAAGCTTTAGAACTGAAGGAGATAAAATACCCAAAAAAAATCATAAATATCCCCTAAACGAACTCATCCTCCATCCTGTGGAACTCGGCCCTTGGAGATGACTACATATAACCCAATGTTGTCTCCATCTCCTTTGCTGGAAATAACCTTCTTCTGCAGCTAGTCTAGAGACAAGAATAATGAGTATTCATAAGCCAAGGATACGTTATTTATATCCTTCCTGGGTAGGCTGAATTGATTACTCATGGAGGGAAATTCAAATTTTCCCACCTAAATAAGGTTATGCCTTATGCAATTTCATTTGAGTTAATGAATACCGTTCCTTATCCAAATTAGACAATATTTATATCGATTTTGGTCCTCTCGAGAAGAGGAATTCAGTGAGATTACTATCTCCATCAACTGAGTAGACCATAGTGGAATTTGTCTCTAGTTGCCAAGTTTAACATTTTCTCTTAGCTGACATCCTTCTGATATTGTTGTAATTTATCTTTTGTTTATAATTTTTGATTTCTTTTTATGTTGTTTAATTTAGCTTTTTGTTGGGTTGTTGATTTTCATATTATTGACTCAGTACTATATGAAAACTAGCATCTACAAATTTGGTTAAAAATGCCAGTTCCACCATCCAATAGATAGGTTGGAAACCTTAAAATCTGAGGAGAATGTTGATGGAAGTGAGGTACTCAAGTAAGTCTGTGTTTTCATCCATTATTTTTTGTCTTCCGTTTAATATGATATGTAATCAATCCTTCAATTTATATTCTCTTGCCTTTGTAGTTAAAACCTGCTGTTGTTTCACTTCCAAAGAGGCCTGGCGAGCCTAAGTGCATTGTAAGATACTGAGTGATGAGTTTTGTGTTTTCATGTTCTACAGTTGTTTCTAATTGTATTATATTTTTTCTTTTGGAATTCTTGGTTTACTGAAGTTCTTGTTCTGGATCTCAATTTTTTGTCAAGAGAGGTATTTGGAAGTTTGGTGCCAAGTGTAAGTTTGATCTTCCAAAGAACAAAGGGGAATCTTAAAAATATCTAAGAACAAAGGGGATGGGGATGCTACTGTAACTGTAGGAACATAGGAACAAGGGGTTTCTGGAGTTGTAAATGGGAAAACAATGGTCACACCTATCAAGCTTTCTATCATGCACAATTCCAAGGGCTTACCAATTGGACCTGTGAGTATTTGTTTGGATTTATCTATTGCTTAATGTATGGATAAAGTAGTCTGTCATATGTAATTGAAAAATAATTTTTTGTCATTTCAAAGTCACCTTGAGTTACTATGTTATGGTTATTAGTGTTTTCTATATCTCTCCAATGATGAAAACCTAGGTTGGACTTCCCTTATGTGTTCTTCTTGATGTAATTCATTGGAATCTAGTTGGCTTCATTGCCTTCTATGTCTATACTTGTGGTTTTATATTGAGATTGTTTGGGCTTGCTAACAGTTTTTTTGACTTCTGAGAATGCTTTGGTTTTTTTTTCTCTAATTATTGTTTATCCTATGATTTAGTAGGGTGAGACAGATTGCCCATTTTATGTCAAAATAAGGAGGTAATTTTACAATGTGATGCCTTTATTTTATCAAATCATGAAAGGAATTATAAAATTATTATTCATTTAATTATATATGTATGAGTAAATGGAGTGATAATATTATTGTAGTGTTAGTTTAAAACAAACATATTTTTTATTGAAATATTACTGGTTGATTAGCATATTTTTTTATACAAAGTTTACTCGTTGATTTTACCTGTGGTTTAATATTTTGTGTAGCTGCAAATTTGGATCAAATTGCAGATAAAATCATCCTGATAGGATATGTAAGTTTTAGCTTTATTAGGGAAGTATGGATGTTGGATTTTGTTAAACTTTCCCATTGCCATATTTTTCAACCTTGCAATAACTAATATAACTAATCAGTTTTGATTTCATGATGCAGTAGTAAATATGCCACCAGATGTTATGCCATTTTATGCCAATAATCAACCTTTAGTTGGCTATTTAGGGGTAAGTTCGAGCCTCCTTTATATTTTAGAGTAATTTTGCCACAATGTTTTGTATTTTTTATCAAAAGCTCTGATGTTGACGTTGAGATCTTCTTTAGTTAAGTTTTTGTGGTTAATTAAATATACTCTAGCACCATCTTTTCTCTAGTGTATTCTACTAATCTGATGACTATTATTCATAGAATCATATGTTATCAAATGCTTCCCTGACATAGTTTAGGAGCTCCTATTCCTCCACAGAGGCCTGAAGAGCTAGAATGTATAGTGAGTAATTTATTACTCAATGTTTACCTTTTTCATATATACATTTATCTATGCAGATATGTTTCATATAGCTACTTTCCGCTGGTGATGATTTAGGCAGATTTTTTGTCTCTATAGGGGAGCATAGAGCATTGACATATATTTGTCTTTGGCTAGGAATGCATGTCTGAAGAGTGATTAAATGTATGTTACTATTTCTTTCTTATAAAAGTGTGCTTGGTTCTCTATAGTGTTGCTATATTTTGTTTTCTGGTTGAAGGTTGCTAGGCACAATGTCATATTCAAAATAATTCAAAAGGCCAATTATATTATATCTAGGTGGTTGGGACCAATCTAGATTAATGAGCCCGTAACTCCTCTTAGGGAGGGCGTTCCACCTTAGAGTGTGTACAAATATTATACAAATACATTGTTTGATCAGGAGATAAGTGCTATCTTATGCCCAATTATTTAGTTGCACGTGGTGTTTCTCTTATTCATGATCTTCTCTTCTCTTTGCATGTTTTGTGTTTTTTGTTGATTTAGGGTGTGATCTTGGTTCTATTTGATCCTTGTTTATATCTCATGATCTTAAAACTTAGTGACCTTTTCTGTCTAGGGAATTCTGATAGGAAACACACCTTAATTACCATCTATAGTTCAACTGTGTTGGATTTCTTGCAAACTAGCCACTGAGAATCACCTAGCTCGTCAGCCATCCAATTCTGAAATTCATTTTTCCTTAGCATCAATAGATGCATAAATTTTACCAAGGTTGAACATTCATCTCTGTAATGGGTTTGTGCCCCACCTGAAAACTGAAGCGATGCTGGTAGAAACTATAGTAATTGTCTTCCTATTGGCATCCATGTGACTAGAAACAATATGACCAAATTGGAAAAAGAATTTAGGACCATTTGAAGTAAAAAGATAGTTAACTTATGTAATCACAAAATATGTAAAACAGGGATCATAATTCTAATGTTATGAACTATGAATTTTATACAGGGGTGCATACATTCTTTACATTCATGAGGTCATTATCATTGTGGATTGGAAGTGATGTAGTCTATATTCTCTTACCTTGTAAGGTTTCGATGAAGCCATGTCTTTAAGCCTATAAATTTGTATATAATTTCCCATATTAGTAGCCTTGGGTCATTTCAAATATTCCCCATTTGTTGAAACTGCAGGCTTGCTGATAATTGATACTGTTATAGTGGCCACTTTATTTCTTTAAGAGTTCTGATTCTTTCAGGTGACATGAACCCACCTTTGTTATTACATTGAGAGACATTTTGAGCTTGGTGCTGAGGAGTAGAATCAATAGAGCAGTTGGGGCATTAGGTCTAACCATAATGGGGCAATCTTGAATTCTATGGCCAGGTCTTTGGCACCTGAAATAGAGATTCTGGAGGTTGATGTACCTCATTGGATGTTTAATAAATTTGTCCCCAACCCTAATTTAGAGAACTTCCTTGAAATAAATTGATGGATAAAACCATAATAGGCACATGAATGCTATATAGAAAGCTTTGAAGCTGCATAGGCAGGTTGGGTTATTCAACCCTCTTAGAACAACATAGTTTGGCAGATTATTTGGGAGAGAAACTCTCATTTATGAAGATAACACCACTGAAGCAAGGCTATTTATTTACCATTCTAACTGAATGCTTGCATATGTCTTATTTTATGATCAGTTCTTGTTTGAGTTATGTGGAATATAATCGTCAACAATGGAGGGCATTTTTTCAGGTGACCAGGTCAGTCCAATTTATATGTATTAATCTATTTTTTTACCAAGGCATTCATAGTCGAGCCACATGGCCTCAATGTTAAAGTTTCTAGATGAATGGAAAATGGAAATTAATGCAAAATATAAATTTCATCTCTTTTGATCAGATTTTTTTTTAATCTCAACCATGTGAATTTTTAGTCTTATGGATGTTATGAAATAGAGTATAAGACAACAGTGGAAAATATACAATATTTCATTTTCTGACAGTCGTATGCAATCCAAGGAGAAAATATACCAAACTATATGGATAAGTTTCAGCCTTGTAGGGCAACTTATCCCACATAAATCAGATCTAATTATTCACTCTTACAACAGTTATAATTGTATTGAAACAACAAATATAGCAACTGCAAACAATCCTTGGATTCTCCAATGATATTGTCAACTCATTCAACAAATTATCCTTTTACTTATGTCAAATGATCAAGACATATAGATTTGTAAATAACAATGTATGAAAACATATATGTCTGAAAATCAAATATGGAAATTGCACAATTTTTGGATAGTTGAAAATTTTCAGGTTAGGTTATTCAACCCACTCCGAACAACATAGTTGGGAAGATTATTTGAGCGAGAAACTCTCATCTATGAAGATAACGCCACTAAGGTTATTTTAGAGAGCCAAGGGCCATGGGACACAATATCAAGTGTAACTCTTCTTATAGAAAAAATAGAAAAAAACCTTGGCCAGGATTTAGGGGCTTGGAGAGTGCCACCATATGCCTCCTGGATTTCTTAATCCAGGCCCTAAAAATGGCCTGGTAGAATCTGGTGGATGGAACAATGAGGAGTTTGTGTTTTTTGAACATGTCACAATTACCATATTTCTCAATTGACATAAATATCCATTGTAATGTCATTAGGAGTAGTTTATTACCTTGTGGAAGGTTTTTGGTACAAAATTTTGTAGCGCTTTTCGGCGGAACCATTCTCATAGTTAGAAGATGAAACACTTTTATGGATGATAACCATGTTCTAATGATCAAATGGCCTGTGTTTGGTTCATGGGATGCAATTAAGATGCCCCTTCGCTGCCTTTGTATAGGTGTAATGATCACTTGGAGACACCAAAGGCTAACTAAACTCTCATGACAGCTAATGAATACAAGAATGCACAAGGGATGCATATATACCTGAATTTTTTTTGCGGTTGTAATAAATTCACAACATACATTGTAGGTTGGTGTATTTGTCTTTATTCTATTTTAATGTTATTATGACTCATGAGTATGGTTTGAAGGTTGCAACATTTTATTATTATTTATCGTTGTTATTTTTTTGGGTAGTATTTTTAATAAATTTGACTAGGCATCATTTTTATCTACCTTTTTATGCACTTCTAATAGTTGTATTAATGCCTTGATGCAATAACATTGCTGGACATCGTTTATTTTCTCATTTTAAATGCAAAAATTCACTTATTTAAAATAAACATGTCATTGTGACCCTTGATCCAAAAAATTTGTTTAGTCTTCTAAGATTTTCTTTGATTTTTTAGATAGATCTAAATAATAAAGTTGAGTATTTGATTTCTGACCCTCAATAATTGATTTTGATTTCCCATCTCTTAATGTTCAAAATCCATTCAACTGATTCATTTTTAGTAAGCTCTGGTTTCAGTACTTCTTACAACAACCAATACCTTGATGCTCATCAAATGTAGTTGCAATTTTACTTCCCATGTCTGAAATTTTTCTTACAACAACCCATAAATTGATGCTGATCAAATGTAGTTGCAGTTTTCCTTCCCATCTTTGAAATTTTTTGCCACTATGCTTCTCCATGTTTTACTGTATGTGTTTCCATGTTTACATTTTAGTGTAAGAAGTCTCTTTGAATCTGAATTTGAAAGAAAAAAATACCTATGAGTTGATGCCCTTGCAGTTTTTTGCTACCTAGATTATTGGAAGAGCATTGTCTACACTGCTAGTTTGCTTATGCCCTTTTTTATGGACAGATTTATTCCTTGAACGTAAATTTATTCTACAACCTATAAGATAATATTATCTACCTTGGGTTCACAAATAAATGTTTTCAAATTTAGCCCACTATATGCTCTGATAGTCAGTACCATGTACAGTTTTTTCCTTTGTCTGAATTTTTTTTAAGCAGAAATTGATAATTTCTTATTATTCAATACTTTGTGCTGTCTAGGTGGTATAAAATAATTCAAAACCCCTTTGAGGAAGGTGATGAACGTGGTTTGAAATTATTTCAATCTAACTTGAGGCCCTAGATGTTGTGAAGGACAAACAAAAATACTGCAAAGAAGGAAGGTATGAATGTAGAATTGGGCTTTCATCTACCTTTTGATGTCCAATCCCTTTGAGTGATTTCTAATATTTGTTCATGAATATTCGGTCCCATTCTTATTCTTCCTCCTACTGATGTACAAGTGATTGAGTGTGAGTTTACTAAAGCTGAGAAAAAATTTTATACAACTTTCCATAGAAGACCTAAGGCAAACACTTCTCTGATCCATGGAAAGGAAATATAATAATAGTTTTGATTCAATTTTTTGTTGTGATTTTGGTTTGAATTAAAAAATCTATGGTGTTTATTTCTATTTGCAGGTCCAATTTGATCAATTTTTTGAACAAGGAAAAGTTCTCCACAATTATGCATCTATTATAAAAAAAAATTGAGGTTGTGCCAATTGTGAACGTCCTTTTCTTGTCATGAGGTAAGTTCTACTTTATAATTTCCTTCATAAAATGTTTTTTATTGTCCTTTGTTGTCATGAGGTAAGTTCTACTTTAGAATGTCCTTCATAAAATGATTTTTATTGTCCTTTGTAAAATTATTTTTATTGAAAAAAATTATGTTGAGCCTCAAAGATCAAGAGCTTTTATAAATTGTGTTATGAGCAGTAATATGTTACAATTTGTTCTAATTGCTAAGTTATCAACGACTGGGGTGATATGCAATGATAACAGTTAGGGTGATACACAAAAATGTTCTAATTCAAATAATATGGCATGGAATTTGTTCTAATTTCCACTTTATCAACAACTATAGTGATACACAACAATTATCTGTTATGTATAAGTGGGCAAGTTGTTTTCTTCTAGGAAGCCAAATGTGTGTTAATGGAGATTCTAGTTATGTACCTTCAAAAGCTTACATTTTAAAAAGTGGTCAAATAAGTTAGTAACGGTGAATGAGGAGAGTGCCCAATCTCTCTTGAATGAGTTGACAATGTAGTCATGGCTTGTTTTGTACATCATATGTGTCATCAGTGCCTACTACCAAGCTGGTGGAGCTCTTTAGGTGGTGGTTGTATTTCTTGTGCTAATTCTAGTTAATTTTCTTTGTATGGCTAGATTAATTTGTTTGTAGATTATTGTTTATTATTAGCATTTTGTGCAAGTCGTGTTACAAGGGTGTCAGAGTGAGCTAACTCCATTGAGTTACTTTTTTATTAAGTTAAAAATAAGGGCTTGCATGATTACATATTTTACAAGGATTATGACATTATGTGTTGAACATTTTTTAAAAATAAATCCCTAATATACAATTTCAAGGACTGCCATAACTCACATAATTTTTTAAAGGGTTCTAGCTCATTGGAAGAGCACCTTCCATGTAGGAGGTTGGTGGTTCGAGTCCACTATACCCTAACATGAATTATTCAATGATATTGTAGATTTTTTTAATTAATATTTTTATATTGATTTATTTTAATGGTGAGATATTTTTCTGGATTCATTGTTTTATATTCTCTCTACAGAGACAGTAGATGGGATTAAATACATTGTCTCCATAAAGACAATATGGAGAGACAAAAATGAAATTGTCTCAAGTTAAGACAATTTACCGAAAAATTGTCTTAAAACCCCCCTTTGTGTTGCAGTGCAACTATTGTCTCTAAAGATACAAAAATGAAATTTCGTATTGAGAGAAAAAAATGCTTGTGTTATATATTGTCTTTATAGAGACATTATTTTAAGACAATTTAATTTTAAGATTATTTAATTTCAGACACCCACTTGAAGACAATATTTAAGACAATACACAAGCTTTCTTTTGTCTCAAATTAAGACAATTTACCCAAAAATTATCTTAAATATTGCCTTAAAACCCCCCTTTATGTTGTAGTGAGGTGTGGCTAGAACATTGCTTCAGTCACAATGCTCGTATTGAGAGGAGATGGGATATTGGTTTCTAGACACTCGCAATACCAAAAATAGGGACACTAAGCATTGTAGGACTGGAAGATAAAGACATTTATGGAAAAAATCAGTTGAAATTAATTAATATTATATTGTATTAATGGAGAAATGGTTATATGGTTTTAACGTAACTCTTTAAGTTAGGATTAGTTCCTAGGTTGTAGGAGTTTGTTCCCAACTCCATAATATTTTGAGATGTATTTATTGATGTATCCTTGAATAATTGAATGTACAGCGTACACTCCAGTTTCTGTAGTATCCAAGTGCATTGCTCATGTATGAGCTGCTTGTTATTCAATTCATTTCGTTTCTTTCTAGTTTTTATCAAAAACTACTAAAGAGAAATGAACCACCCCAAGAAATTTTGATCCAAATTAGTGAACTAGAGTTAGTCAAATTTATAGATGTCAAGCTAATAACCTTAGAAAATCATGCTCATGAATGGATTTTGCATGGTCTAATCACACTCTATCCCAAACATTCAATTATCCAATCAATATGCCTTTAAATGACTTCCGTAATGAATAGATTCCATTTTTTTTTCTTTTCAAATATATAATTGTTATGTACAGTTCTATAGGTCTAGTTACAAGCACTTACACACAAAAATTTTGTATATTTTTTTAAAGACAACTTGCAACCAACAATATTGTTTTTTGGTATATTTTTCAAAATGGAAAATTAATAAACCAAATATGTACACTCTTCTAGTTCTTAATTTAATATAATTTTTATAATTAGATTTTTTAAAAAATAGAAGAAAAAGGAAATCATAAACTTAAATTCGAAATATTAAGAAAATATTTAATATTTACTCAAGCTTTAAATAAATTTCATTATTATGTTCAAAGACATTTTTGCAACTTAGTAATTCCTTCTTATTCTTTTTTTTCATAAGAAAAAAACACGGGTTTATATAATAAACCAGTACAATATTAAAAAATATATCCATAACATCCTAATCATTAGATCTATATAAATGATATTCCCCATGTCCAAAATGTATGAAACATAATAAATACATCATAGAATGAAATAGGCACAATTAGAAAAGAAAAAAACATGGACCTATGATGTATCTACTCTAGAAAAGCAGCAAATCAAAACAACAAAAATAAGTATGTTGTATTTTAAAAAAACTAAAGGAGCAGTAATGTGCCAAGCTCTACAAGAGTATTATCCACAAAAAATTGAAAGTGCATTGATCCAACTGCCACACTGAGACCCTTCTTCAACAGAGTATCAACAACAATGTTTCTTTCCTTGATAATGTGTTGGAAGGTGATGTTCAAAAAGGATTGTTTGAGATGTTGGATATCATTAAGCCAACCTACGAGATTTGGTGGGGAAAGTGTATAAATCCATCAATGAGTGCCTTAGAATCCCCATATATGTGAATATGATCCATATTAAGCTATTTTGAAAACTACATGAGTCCCCATAATGCCAAGATTTCTTCTCTCATGTTTGTGCCATTGCCACCGAACTAGAAAATTTTGTATTAACTCATCTAACATAACCTAACCATAACCTTAGCCATGCTCCACATCTGCATGTGTCTGTTTGATCTGCTCCATCGAAATATCCTAAGTAGCAATCAAGCATTCCAGCAGAATATGTAAATTAGTTTCTGTTGAATTCTGACATAGAAAACACCATCCAGGTCCATGAATGCCTCTCTTTTTTAAATTTTCCGATGTCAGAGTTTTATCTTTAACTAGCTAGGAATATATGATGATTTTAGTAGGGACCTATAATTTCCAAATCTTCCAAAACCAACTCTTGTTTTGTAAATATGGTCTGTAGAACATAATGAATTGGTAATATTTAGCTACTGCCACAAAACCTTTGTAGAAAATCCATGCCCATGATACATGATCGTCGTCCTTTATCCCACATAGGCCTGACCTTCTAAGTTCCATAATATAATTTTCCTAGACTTCATCATAATATCCCATCATCCTAATGCCATTTTCTTTCTTCCACATAGAAAAAATGCCATGTCAGTGTTGAATGACTTGTGCCAAGTAAAAGTATCTCCTTCTATGGATTCTATCGATGATGCCCTCTTAGAGGCCATTTTCTGAATTAACACTGATGATTTGATCTTGAACAATGAGAATACTACGACCTGTTCCAAAAGACCAGTGGATGTGCTTAAGAAACCATAATTTAATCTTATATAAACTCATTGAGATATAAGAGCCAAATGTTTTCCCTATGTGACCTTCCCTGATCCATTCTGAAACCTCTTAATGACTAAGGTACTTTTCCCGAATAATATCCCTCCAGGAACCCTCACGGAATAATGCACACCATAAGGATTTGATCAATACATCCCAACCCAATATATTCACTTCCAATATCCCCCAACCTCCATATTTTTTTGGGATGGTGATCTTCTCCCACTTAATCAAATGGAATTTATGTCCCTCCTAGGAGCCCGCCGAGATTAAGTGTACCATGATACTATGGATTTTGGATATAATAGCATTAGGTAGAATGGATATGTGAGACAAATATACCAAAATATATTGTAGAATCGACTATGAAACAATGACTCTCCCTCTCATTGTAAGCCATCTATGCGACTAACCAAATATTTTTTTTGCGGAATTTATCAATAATCCCTAGCCAATCATCGATCATGTAGTTGTTGGGATTAATCATGTATCAAAAATATGTAAGGCCCTCACACAGGGGATGTGTATCCACCCCAAATATGCCAACAATAAATTCAATGTCTTCTTAGTCTCCACCCATGCATAATAGCAATGATTTGTTTCCATTTAACTGAAAACTACATGCCTCTCCAAATATTTGGAATATATTATGTACATCTTGCCATTGAGCTCTAGACACCATCCCAAATGAAAGGATGCCATCAACAAAGAAGCTATGGATAATTTCAGTGTCCCTTCCCAGTTTTATGCCACACAAAATTCCAGTGGACCTTGCCTCTCGGATCTTGTGATTATGTCTATCCATGACTAGAATATAAAGTAGGGGTGACAAAGAGAAACCCTGTCGTAATCCCCTACTCACACTAAAAGAAATTGAGGGAAATCCATCAATTAGTAGTACAAATTGTACTGAGGTCACACATGCCATAATCCATTCAATTTTATACATCGTCAGTCCAATCTTAGACATAATCAGATGGAGAAAGGTCCAATCCACACATTCATAATATTTTTGCAAGTCCACCTTCATGACAATCACCTCCATTTTCTTCGTGTGGATGGAATGTAGGAATTTTTGGGCTGTGACCACATCATCACATATTAGACTGTTGTGTAGAAAACCATATTGCTCTCTCGAGATGAAGGTTGAGAGAGTGGATTTCAAGCGTTCTGCAATGATTTTAGATATTAGTTTGTAAGTAATATTACATAGAGAGATATGTCTATATGTAACATTTAAAAAATATAAATAGCAAAAATATATTTCATTATCGATTTTAAATAAAATATTTCAATGTACAACTTAAAATAATTTTATCTTCTCTTTAAAAAAGAAAAAATACAACTTACTAATGTGTATATATATATATCTCACTATTGAATATAGAGTGACACATTACATTTAAAATAATATTAATAACTATGAACAAATAATATAGAGAGAAGAGCTCCATGGCGATCACGAAAATGAACCCTAGCTACGCGTACGCAGCTGCCTTTGATGCCATCGCTGTCAAGCCGTCGCCACGCCTCGAAGATCTTGGCAACCGGTGGATTGAAGTTGCGTCCCTGTTACAGAAATATGCTACAAAGAATAATGCAGACCGCCATTCACAGGTTTTAGGATCTCATGCCGGATTTGATCTCTCTGCAAAAGGTGAGAGCGTCGAATACAATTTGCAAGTTGCTCCTCTCCAGCAGTGCCCTGACTGCCATGAAATTTAGGAAAAGAACACCTTCGGCCCTCTGAATATTCAGAAAGAAGACGGGCGCCTCCTCACCAGGAAATCAGAATGGGCCACGGATAACAAAGAACCTGCAAGATTCATCAACCAGGCTTACACAAGGCATCTTGTTAGCCAGTGTTATGCAGATCTACTCTCTCTTGCCTTTCAAATCTAGATTTGGCTTCTCAGGAGAAGATCCTTGCTGCTTTGGGTCTGTTCTATGGATAGAGTCCAGAATCTCTTGCACGCCCTTGAAAACAGGCTGGGAATTCCCTCAGCTCTTCAACAACTTCAATATGGAGGTAAACAACTAGATGCCTATTTTCCCCTTTCATTTTATAACGTTGAAAGAGATGCCACTCTAGTCTTATCCCTTAGACTGAGATGGGGAGCTGCGGGAAATTAATCATCTTCTCCTGCTTTCTCCTATAAGGAATTTTTCCATGCATAGCCCAAGAAAGTTGCTCAAACCCCGACAACCCCCAAGCCTTTTCTCATTGATTAAATAGAGGATGTCCCCTCCATTGATATTTCTCACCCAGATCTGGCAGATCAGCTTCAAATGTATGCAGAAAAAGCCATCATCTGTAGATTCAATACACTTTGGCCTCATACAAGGATCTCTTCAAGTGGATCTACGCCAACTGGACCCACAACTGTACGGTCAAATTCTGCTCCAAGGGTTTCTTCATAGTACTGTTTGATCACAACAAGGATTTTCAAAGGGCCTTAACATAAGGTCCGTGGTTTTGAAGAAGAGATGGGCTATTCCTCACCCCCTGGCTCCCAAATTTCGACCCCGATACAATAGTAATCACCAAGATCCATGTCTGTGTTAGGCTTCCCAATTTACTAGCCCATTTATGGCACCTCTCAGTCTACCAAGGAATAGGAAACAACCTGGGCCGCTATCTGACAATAGATCACCTACGGAGTACCAAGGATTACTCACATATGGCAGAATATGTGTGTAAATCAACATCATTAAAGGTCTTCCTGACCAAATTAATCTCAAAATCGACGAATTCCTATGGACATAGGTTCTGGATTATGAGAACACTACCTTTCGCTACCGCCATTGTCACAAAACAGGGCACCTTCAGAATTCCTGCCCCACATTTTTCGCAAAAAAAGGGGAAAACAATCTCAAAAATAAACCCAAAAGATGGATTCCAAGTCAGCCGCCTGATGACTCCGAATCCTCGAGTTCAAATGATGAGAATATTGATGCAAAAATGGAAGAGGCAAAGCAAACGAATGATGTGCCCTCCATCGTCCCAAAGGGCCCTCCAGCCACAACAATCTCTCAAAAACAAACTCATGAGTCCTACTCTTCCGACACAGATATGGAGACTCCTCCCACAGTCCACAATAGTTTACAAGTGATTTCTGCTCATCCACACCATGCTAAATGGGTCAAAGTCAACAAAAAGAAATGGAAAAAACTTCTCATGGAAGCTTCTTCCCATTCACGGTAGCACACAACTACTTTCCTCTTGCTTTCATGTCATGTTTCATAGCTCTTTTGATTGTTTCACTTAATCTCTTCGGGACCGAGGTTGATGGTTCATCATTTCTGGATGCCCATTTCTTGCCACTCTTGATTGTAATTTCACCTTGTACTATATGATCAATGATCACTTAATAGAATTAGTCTTATTCAGAGAAAAAAATTAATAATAATAATAATTATTATTACTATTATAATAATAATAAATATTTCAATATAGGTCATAAATAAAATAGTTCAATAAACTATTTTGTAAATTTGATATTGTGATTTTTCAAGTAAGGGAAATGTGTGAGTTTGGAGGTGATAATTTGATTAATACTTAAAAAATTATTAATAACTAAAAAATTATTTTAATCACAAATAAAATATTTCAATATTTATTTTTAGTAAAATATTTTTATATCAAATTTATATATAGAAAAATAATATAATTAAATTTATTTTTTTCCCATATATATATATATATATATATATATATATATATATATATATATATGTGATGAAAAGGAAATACCAGCACTAACCTAAATTTGAAACATGGAGAAGTAATTAATTTAATATACATTCTGAAATCCTTAGCTTAATTAGTGGTAGATTGGATGTCATTAAAGTATTTTTGCTATTAAGAAGTCATATATTTAGTTCTCTCCATGCTTTCTCGATAACGCTTCATGGTTGAGTTGACAAGAAGTGATCCCTTTAGATAAATCTACAAAATACACATATTTTGTGAATGTAACATTCACCAGATCGGTAAACACACATTTAAATTATACAAATTTCAGAACTTAAATTTATAATTAAAAAAATGACAATTATCAATTTTTTAAAAAAATTATTAAAAAAAACATTTAAACTATACTCGTATATAATTTATGTGAAAAAAAAATTATATGAAAAAAATAGAATTGTATGGGAAATAAATGGGTATGTTATTTGTTTGAAAATTATTCAAATTTTCATTTTCTGATAAAAAATGATTTATATATTATTTTTTAATTGTCAAAATTTTATAATAATGATATAAAATTATTAGAAATTAAAACATTTAAAAATATATATAATTAAACACATTTTGCGTATTCAAAATTAATAAGAAAGGAAAAAAATTTTACACTTCTTAATTTCTGTTCTTAAAATTTTCTTTTAATTGTCCCGCCAACCCATATTTCCTAGCTGAATATAATGAAGATTTGGTATATTAATCATACAACATTGACTTTTGTTTTCTATTTACAACTCGATAGATGGACAAACATGTTAATTTGGGAATACCTTTTGGTTTGTTATTTACAAGTCCAGAGATGGACAAACATGTTAATTTAGTCATACTTGTTCACTCTGTCCATAGGTGGCAGATCCCAAAAAAAAACAATTTGTGTAGCCTCAACTTGTTTTTGTACCTTTAGGAATATTTAAATTAGACATTATAGATAAATATTAATAGTTGATTTCATTTTGTTTGTGTAAATTAGATTTTCTAAGTATTCCCCCCAAAAAAATTATAATTGGTGTGAGAAAATATTCTAAAATCTGCCATAAAGTTTATGTAATATGTTAAGTAATATTCGGACTTATTCATCAACGAATATTTTTTTTGAAATTATATCATTCGGTTATTAGCATTCTAACTATTACCTTATTAACACACGATGCGTGAATTACATTTACAATCTCAAGTTTATTCCTTACATTATGAAACAACGATTGCTATTCTTTTCAAAGGAGTGCCATATTTTAAATTCTTGGGTTGGACTATTTAAATTGTAACCCAAATGTTTTACATGTCATCCTGGTGCTCATATCAAGTTGTATTAATAGTAAAACGTATTCATGTGAAGTTGTTAGTTTTGGTTTTGGACATAAACGTGGCTATTGAACTGCATGTGTTTCTCCACTATACCTTCACACAGATATATGTATGAGTGTTTATCTTCTTCGTGATACTAATTGTATAATTATGAGAGAGCCAAACTATGCTCCACTTCAAGTGATGGAGGCCACATGGTTTGAGAAGTGGAGTTAGCCCATCCTCCTATTACATAACAGTGGAAAATAATTATATTATTTTGTATTAATGGAGAAAATGTTACACAAGTTGTAACGTATCTCTTTAGTTTAGGATTTGTTCCTGGAGTTTAGGAGTTTGTTTGCAACTTGCTGATTTCTGGTGATGTACTTAATGATGTAATTTCTCATGCTTGAATGCAGAGTGAACAGAGAGTGATCTCTCAGTTTGAGTGTAGTCTCCAGGTGCAATACTCACCTGAGAGCTACAACTCCTTCTCTTCAATTCTGTGCATATTTTATCTTGATATCAGAGCTCAGATTGGGTGAGCCTGATTTTTCTATCGCCTTTGTGGCTAAATTGCCTTTGTGGCCAGTTTGCCTTTGTGGCAGAATCACCTTCGTGGCTAAAAGTGCCTTTGTGGCCACGTGTACACGAGAGCTATGTGCTCACAGAGCTTTGTGCTCGACCGAGCAGGTGGACTGCAGTAACACCTAGCTCATGGACTCAATTTTTTTTTAATTTCTGAGCAGAATGGGGTTGGCATGCTTTTTGTGCTAATAGTCGCACCAAGAAGCGCAATTGGCACGTCTGTTAGGCCCAAACCCACGCCAACGTGCCAAATCATGGGATTGGCGCGGAAGCGCACAGAAAAATCACGCCAAGCAATTTTCCTTGCATCATTTTCATCTAGGCGTGGATTTTTCACTCGGGAAGGCACCACCTCACCTTCAAGGGAAGATCTGCAGGAAGCCTCACCTTCGCTAAATGATTTGCAGGAGTTGCAGATCGAAGAAGTTGCAGATCTATCCGGGAGAGGTAGATCGGATCAGTTTTGATCAGATCAGATTTGTGGCTGTATTGGAAAACAACGGATTTGCTCATTGGAGCGAGAAGGATTTGCAGATTTGTCAGATATTGCTGGATCTGAATTGAAGATATAGTGGGTAGATCAGGAGAACCAGCAGAGTAGTGGCAGATCGGTTTTCAAGATCTGACACGTATTCATTTTTTTTTCTGAATCAGTTGGATAGATTCATTTACTTGTAGATCAGTTCAGAATGAGTAATACTATGGAATCTTATCTCCACGAGTCTGGAAAACTCGATGGATCTAACTTCACGAATTGGAAGTTTAAGATTCAGACTTTGCTTGAGGGTGTGAATGCATGGTCGATAGTTACAGGAGATGAGCAGAGGCCGAATTCAAACACAGGGGCAGATACGCAGGAGCAAGATTGGGATAAGAGAGAAAACAAGGCGAAAGTTTTGCTGAAGATGTCCGTCAAGGACAACATTATCCCTCATATCAGAGAGTGTAAAATGTCCGTGGAGATCTCGACGACCATCAAAAGTTTATATTAGAGCCAGAATACAAGTAGAAATATGGCACTCAAAAGAAAGTTGTTTTCAATGAAGATGGACGAAAGTGAGACTGCTGCTGCATTCATCGCGCGAGTCAAAGATGTGAAATACGGATTGGGGGACATCAGGGAGAAGGTGTTTGACTCTGATCTCGTCACAATCACTGTGACTGGGATGAGAGATGAATTTCAAATGTTCATCACTGGATTGGTGTCAAGGGACAAAGCGCCTACATTTGAAGATCTGACAGGGATCTTGCTGCAAGAAGAGGAGCGGCGGAAAAATTTGAAACCCCAGAGCGATGATCTTGCTCTGATGGAAAAATGGTGATCATTCAGAGGGAAGAAGCCACAGCAGCAATCACAGTCGCAACAGCGGCAGAGAGGAGGTACATCGCAGAAGAGTTCGTATAAGGGTATGTCTGTAAATCATCCTGTAAAAAGATGTTATTATTGTGGAAATAAGGGTCATATACAGATGAAATTCCTTAAGAAGAAGGCAAATGATGCAAAGAAAAATTTGGTGATAGCAAAGCACAGAGGATATTTTGTTGAAGAAGATGTTGAAGAAGATGAAGATTTCAGTCACGAATTTCGACTGTTCACAGCTGACTATGCCCTTTCAACATCCAATGAGGACGACATCTGGTATGTCGATTCCGGTGCATCCTCTCACATGACAGGTAAAAAGGAATGTTTTGAAAATCTTGATGAAAGTACATATGGATCAAAAATTTATTTAGGAGATGATAGTGGATACGAGATTAGAGGCTATGGGGATATTCCAGTCAAGTTACCAAATGGTGAAATCAGTCGTCTTAAAAATGTTTGATATGTACCTGGAATTAAGAAAAATCTGATATATGTATCCATGATAACTAATCAAGATATGCAAGTTGAATTCTTCAAGACTCATTGTGTCATAAAGAATTGCAGGAAATAAATTGTTGC
Source organism: Pinus albicaulis (assembly GCA_034641835.2). Lineage (NCBI taxonomy): Eukaryota > Viridiplantae > Streptophyta > Pinopsida > Pinales > Pinaceae > Pinus > Pinus albicaulis. The sequence goes on from CM076577.1 coordinate 382,923,263, forward strand.
AATAGGCGTGCGCGTTGGAAGCCTATACAGATTGGATGTAAAGAGTATACCACAACGAGCCATGCTTGCAGGTGGATCGGCAGCCGAACAACTCTGGCATCAGAGATTCGGTCATTTGAATTTGCAGGACCTCATGTTATTGCAGAGAAAAGGTATGGTTGAGGGACTCCCTGTCTTTCATAATACTCAGTTAAATTGTGATGGATGTGCCTTAGGCAAAATGCATAGAGAACAGTTTCCTGTGCATGATAGAAGGAAGGAAAGAGACATTCTAGAACTAGTGCACACTGACATATGCGGACCTATGCAGACGAGGTCGCTAGGTGGAGCATATTACTTTCTGTTATTTACTGATGACTGCACTAGATATTCATGGGTTTATTTTCTGAGTAAAAAGAGTCTGACTTTCCAGTATTTTATAGAATTTAAAACCTTGGTGGAAAAACAGTTTGGAAAAAGTATAAAAATTCTCCGATCTGGTCAAGGAGGAGAATACAAGTTAAGGGAATTCTTGAAATTCTGCAAATCTCATGGGATTTTTCAGCAGTTTACAGTGCCACACACACCACAGCAGAATGGAGTGGCAGAGCGCAAGAACAGATCCTTAGTGGAGTGCGCAAGGAGCATGTTACAAGGTAAAGGTCTATCTAATAGTTTTTCGGTAGAGGCTATTAATATTGTTGTATATTTAAATAACAGAAGTCCTACCAGATATTTTGACTTCAAAACTCCTTTTGAAGCCCTATATGGACTCAAACCAGCAGTAAATCATTTAAGATTATTTGGGTCAAAAGCATTTTCCCATATACCCAAAGCTGATAGGAGGAAATTAGACCCTAAAGCTGTTAAATGCATCTTTGTTGGTTATGGCATAGAATTTAAAGCATATAAGTTGTTCAATCCTGAGTCTCATAAGATATTTGCAAGCAGGGATGTAGTGTTTCATGAACAGGTTCAAGAAGGGAAAGATGACATTGGTGATGATTGGCACATTCCATTGTTGATGGATGAAAGCAGCGAGGATGCTAGGAGTTCAAGATAATCCTTTCTCCATTAAGGGGGGGAGTTGAAAATAATTATATTATTTTGTATTAATGGAGAAAACGTTACACAAGTTGTAACGTATCTCCTTAATTTAGGATTTGTTCCTAGAGTTTAGGAGTTTGTTTGCAACTTCCTGATTTCTGGTGATGTACTTAATGATGTAATTTCTCATTCTTGAATGCAGAGTGAACGGAGAGTGATCTCTCAGTTTGAGTGTAGTCTCCAAGTGCAGTACTCACCTGAGAGCTACAACTCCTTCTCTTCAATTATGTGCATATTTTATCTAATATAACATAGTAACATGGATGGTGAGAATTTGTTTTCAGTCTTCACTGATGGAGATCTACCATTATACGGTTAGGCTAATGAACCATCCCTCCCTCCCCCACCGCCCTTGAAATTTGCGTTCTTCGTTTTGAGAGAAAAGCTCTGCAACTGTAAGGAAAACATGTTGATAGGGTTTTGACCTCCACCTCGATGAGTTGTCGTGGTGTATCTCTATTCATGTTGAAGGGTTTGGATTATTATGCACGTTGATACCAATAGAGGCAATACTTCTTTCCCAGGTTTTATTGATAACCCTAGTCTCTTCCTAAATTATATTTTCTGGGTGTCCTCTCTCAAGTTTAGATTCCCTTTGCCTTTGACTATATGAATTCGATAGTAGACTAAATTTTTCTTTTAATTCTCTTTTCTCTTTTCTCTTGTAGAAAAAGTTTATTCTTCCTTTCTGAAATATTGGCATGCGACTAGAGGGCTCTCGTGGTGTTTCAACTTCGCCTCTTCAACTCTTTCACGCATAACCAAGATTTTTCCATCATTTTCTAAACCCTTGGCCCTCATGTTTTCTTTTCATTATGATGAGATTTCCTTCCTTCTTCGACAAGGTTTCCAAGAAGAAAACTCTTGTTGTGCTTTGACATATGCGAGGAGTTCCACCTACCATTTCAAGGTAACTGTCAATTCCTTTCCCATAGATTTACATGGTTTTTCTTACATCACGAAGGTAACATTGCAGGTTGGATCCATTCTGGCTTTAGGGAACTCAGGGGAAAAACACTTTTTCGAGGGTTTATTTATTTTTGTTCTGGCACTCTCCAAGTATTTACTCTCTACTTTCATGCATTTATCGTAGGTCTCTTGGAGTTACATGGAATGACTAAGCTAGTGCTCTGCCATGTTGAGCCCTAGTAAACTCCAATTAGCCTTGAGAGAAATCTTCTGAATAGCCCAAAGGGATTCTATTCTATGTAATGTAATTCTCTTGAAATATTTCCTTAAAAAAAAGGGCACATGACCAAAAACATATGAAGGAATTACTTGATAGGGTTCTCATTCTTGCTAGAACACACATTGTTTATTTACTTTTGTCTTTGAGTATGAGATAAATTAGCTCAATATTTATGTTTAAATTTGATAATTCCAAACAATGTCTAACTTCGATAATTCCAAACAATCGAATTTTCATGTTATATTTACTTTTCTCAGATACAAGAAATTATAGTGAAGGGTTTTTCTTCTCATCATGAATGCTTGGGATTATAATTTCTTTGGTTACATTCATACACAATATATTTTTTTTCATATGCTCTCGATATGTATAATGATCCTGGAAATTTATTTCTCAATAGTATTTAGTTTACAAACTCTTGACTACCAGTTCTATACATATATTTATATTAAATGTGTATTTAATACTACAGGTAAGTCTATAGGGCAAGGTAACCTTGCAAACTCCAGTTACTATGTTTCTACCTGAAATTCCCACTGAGATGCTATTAAAGGTGAGCAAGGACTACATGCACTCACACATCAGTGGGGAACTCTTTGCTTGTTGGTGGACTGTATGCATGCTAACCATGTCACAATCCGTAATACATATTCCATTTATAGCTGATTTCCTCCATCCCTAATACATATTCCATTTATAGCTAATTTCCTCCAACATTAGGGAAATTAGCATATACGGCTATGATTATAAGAATATGCAGTCATATATATTCCAGCTTCAATTTTAACATATCCAAGTCCTTTTTCTTTATTTTTGTTTTCATGTTAAAGTATTGACTCACTCTCTCTCTCTACAAATACACAAAATATTGCTCTAAGAATTCTCATTATTGTTCCTACTACAATGATAAATTGATGCTGGAAATTCATATACTGAGCACAAAATCACAGATAACTCAAATACTTATCTGAAATGCAATAGAAACTTGTGTGCTCCTCTCAACCCTTGAACTACGATTGTAGTAGTTTCCCCCCGAGCTCTAGGGTCATTTCTTGCCAAGAAACCAATTCAAAAATATTTCATAGTTTCACCTCGTTAATCCCAAGAAAAATATTCCTAGCTCCAGGATAAATCCATTATTAGCACAAGTACAATATTTATCTTCCATGGGTACCTTATTTCCCTTTCAAATTATGATTTCTTTATCTACCACAATCTTATTTTTAAATCATCTTCCACCCATGACATATAAATCCAATCATGATAACTATGGTGATCATAACAACAAAAAGGTTCATCCCTCTTTCCAAAATGTAGGATTCCTCTTTGTTTTATGTTTCATGTCCTTTCTTGGACCATACATGATTCTAATTGTTTCCTAGTAGTTGGGAGTCTAAATTCTCGTGTGGTTGCTCCTCTTGTATTTCCAAAACTAATAAAAAGAAAGAAAAAAATATTTTATTAACATAAATAAATATTTACAATCTCATAAAATTTTCACTCTTTACTTTTCATCTTTTGAGCCACATTTAAAACTTATAAAATCATAAACATCTCTATGGAATTGATTTCATCAAGGGTACTACATTTCCCCTCCACTTAAAAGGGAACATCGTCCTCAATGTTTTTACATATTCATTTCCTTTAAAACAACATAGGAAAATCCTTTTTCATTTCTTCCTCCATCTCTCAGGTGGCTTCCTCAGGCCCAAAGTGCTTTCATTTCACTTTAACATTGGTGATGACTTGATTTCGAAGTATATTTTCTCTCTATTCAAAAAATTGTAGAGGCTCATCTTCGAACTTGCCTTGTGATTCAACCTGTACAACATTCAAATCGATAACCTGAGCAAGACCATGAATATAAGTTTTCAAAAGAGACACATGAAATACATTATGAACTTTAATGTGAGTTGGCAATGCTGTAACGCCCTTTTCCTACATCTACCCAAGTAACTAGTCAACTAAGGTAGACATGTGACAAGAGGAAACTATATGGGATTCAACATCATAGGTGACCTTAAGGAAGTGGAACTAGCGGAAAAACAACATATAGACCTTGTACATCATCAACGAGACCCCCAAAATCTAACCCAACCTTTCAGGCCTCTTACCCTTGGGTTACATTGAAATTTTGGCCTCTTTGAGCCATATCCATAGGCATAACACTACATGCCTATGGCCATGATGCTATATCCCTAGGCATAAAACTACATTCTTGTGGTTAGGGCCCGAAAACCTCAATTCTTTGCCCGCATATCTGAGATTTGAGCCACCTTTTCAGGCCTAGAGCCCAAGTCCTTGCCCAGAACTTCATGAAAAATTAAGGGATGATAAATAAGAATTGGAGAATCATACAAAAGAAATCACATCAACAAGAGCTCATCTGGACCCCTCTTATCCATGACAAAATTTTTGTCAAACATGTCAGAAGCATTGAATCTACAAGTGTAAACAATATATTTAAGCATAGGTGTCTCATACTTATATGAGAATCACTAAGAAGAATTTCTCCCTTACATCATTAGCTGCAATACAATCTATTTCACCATAGATATATTGTGCATTCATTTACAAGTAACAACATGGATATAACCATACATCACCACTGATCAACACAATAACCACAGAAAACAATGGATACAACAACAATATAATCCACATAGAAACTAATACATTTGGATACCAAATAAAAAATGAATGAGCCATTCGTTATTGAATGTAAAAATGAACCAAGGATGGGACTTCCACATTCCACCCAAGCATAGATTGGCTGAACCAATTCTCAGTTCAGCAAATCATCCCCTTGCCATATTCGAAGCATGAATGTGGGATCTCATCAAACACATCAATCACAATCAATCGAGGGCTTCCAGAGGCAAAAACACCTCAACCCTTACCCAATGATACCACCTCATGGTCGGACATCACAACCATCATAGATTTGTCTCTCTCCAAGTTGTTCCAAGGCTCTAGAGTGTTTGTTCCCACCAGGGACTATAGGACTAGTAACTCAACCCCAACTATTATAGGGATTCTACAATGATAATCCAGCCATGGCTTCCAGGACAAGTAATTCAACCCACCTAGGGCTTCAAATTATACCTCATTGGTAGCTCGTCAATAAGGTACACTTCCAATCCTATTTACTTCCTGTCACAACAAGTCAAACTAGTTGTTTGATCAAATCATCATGTATAAATATATCACATCTGCTTATCTCAAAACACAACCATCATATGTCAAAATCATGAATCACATGCGATCATCATAAACCATAATCATAATATACATGTATCCATCATAAGTCAGAATCATAGATCACATGCATAATAGAACTGAAATCAAATGTTGATACTTATGAGTAAAAATGCGAAGGTTGGTTACACTTTTATGAGAATCAGGGGTGGAAGTTCATTTTTCGAATAGTTTGGTCTAACATTTTTAAAAGCTCAGTCGAACTGTTTTAGAGTTCGGCCGAAATTTCGAAATTATTTCAGCCGAACTAATTCTGCCGTTTACATTGACGATGTGTTGGCAACATCGACAAACAGATTTTTGGCCGGAGATGGGAAAACCAGCAACCAAAGTTCGGCCGAACTAATATTCTGGGCGAACTAATAGTCTAGGAAAACTATTAGTCTGGTCGAACTTTTAAAATAGTTCAGCCGAACTTGTTCTTATAAATATACCAGCCCGAAAACGTTAACATGTTTCAGGCTTATCACTGTCTCGCGCTTGTCTGTCTTGTGTCATCTATTTTCTATCTTGCATCTGTTTGTCTTGCATTATCTGTTTGTAGGGGCTTGGTGTTGCGCTGCAGTGACGAGGTGAGGTGTTGCTTTGTTTTTTTGTAATTTTTTTTTCTTAATTTTTTTGGTTTTATTTTAATTTTGATTTTTTTTTTCACAGGGAATTTGATCTACGTCCTCCACAGCGGGCTTATTACCATTGTCTATTTTTTGTCTCGCATCTGTCTATCTCGCGTCATATGTTTGCAGGGGCTTGCTGTTGTGCCGTGGTGACAAGGTGAGGTGTTTCTCTATTTTTTTTGTGATTTTTTTTTGTTTGATTTTAATTTTAATTTTTTTTGGTCATAGGGAATTTGATCTGCATCCTCCACGACATCTTCGATGATCTCCCACCTCATCTTCCCATTTCGGCTTCATTCACTTGTCGTCTACGAATTTCTAGGTATGCGTCGTTGTAACCTCTATTTTTAGCAAGTTAAAAAAATAAAATTAGTCGTTAAAATTTACATATGATGATCTTATGATGCACGCAGCAGTAGCGCTGGACTCTTCCTTTTAATAAAACCCACAAAGGATTAATTAAACCCAAAAAAAATCCCTTTTATCCTTTCTATCGGAACTCAATTCCTTTAATAAAATTAAGGGAAACCCATTAACAACCTTATAAATATCAACCCCTTTATATGAGCGCTTTAACACTTTTCACAATGAAATCCATTATTCCGATGCGATAATAGTAATCGCAATCACAACAATTGAATGCTGACAAACAATAGTTCGCAGCTCCGATCTGATTAATCAGAAATCGGTAATCAGCAACTCAAATGGCTCTCCCTTTCCTCTCTGCTCCAAAGTTCCGATCCGATCCAAATCGGAATCGAAAATCGGTAGTTGCAATACAGCCTTCAATTTTAACTTTCCAAAGTCCCGATTCACACAACGTCGATTCAGACTTTCGGACCCGATTCACTTCACAACTGGAATACAATAAATTTCAATTCCGCTCACAGAGATTTGTAGTCTTTTAAATTGTTTTACTATGTTAAAAACTCTGCCTTCTGAACTAATTTTAACACGGCCCAATTTCAATCGATCACAAATGTACTTATGATTTAAAATGAAATCATGCCCAGACTATCACGAATTCAAACTCCATGTGCATCACACAAAAGACACACGAATTTTATTCACACTGTTAAAAAAAAAACCAGATTTCACTCTAATCTGAGCTTTCGCTCCACTCGAAAACCACACTCTATCCACCCTCTTCTTCTATGAAGAAATCTCTTTGTTTATTACATTTTCTCTATCTTTTTTCCTAATTCCTCTAACAAATGGATAATAAATCTTCTATTTTTAAAACTCCTAACAGATAAGATCTCCTATCATTTGACTCCCGTGCACACCTATTTAACAACCTTATCACTAAATCTAAATAAAACAATTTCACTTATTACAATAATAACAAACTATTTATGAAATCGACTTCCACAGTAATACTAAAATTGACCATCAGTAAATGAAATTCATGCCGTCAAGCCACAACATGTGAATAGATTTTTCACATTGCTGGCTAGTTCCGATGTTCCTGCATCAGACTCCCGGGGAAGAAAAAAATTGTTCTTTAAACTTTTCAGGACTGACTCCATATTTCTGTAATTCAGTTGCTGTTAACCAATTGGAATCCTCCATTGGTCGTTCCTTCCACTTGATAAGATACTGGAAATATGTCTGCCCTCGAGTTTTCTTGGATATTCTTTGATCTAAGATGTCTTCCACTTCCTTCTTGGATGCTTTTGGTACCTGTTCCTCCCAGTCCACAGTTTGAACTTCATCACCTGTAGCTTCAGTTTGCAACTCGGTCTCTGCTTCTTTGAATGGATATAAGTCTGCAACATTAAAAATGGGGGATATTCCAATTCCTTCCGGCAACTCAATTTCATATGCATTGGCTGAAAATTTCCTTTTAATTTTACAAGGTCCTATTTTCTTCATTTTCAGCTTATTATAAGTCTTTGTAGGAAATCTCTCTTTCCTCAAATATGCCATGACCAAATCTCCCACTTGAAATTCTTTTTCTCTTCTTTTCAGATCTGCTCTTTGCTTGTATTTTCTACTGCTCTCTTGCAATTTACCTTTAACTTCTTCCTGTAGCTTCTACATTTGCTCAACAAAATCTTCAGCACTTGCACTTCTGGCTTCTTGTTTCCCCAAGTCTCTTAGCTCATATACTCCTCTCGGATGCATTCCAAAGACAATCTGAAATGGACTCATTCCAGTGCTTCGGTTTGGTGTATCATTGTAAGCAAATTCAGCTTGAGCTAATGCTAAATCCCACTGTTTGGGATTCTGATGTACTAAACTTCTTAATATATTCCCCAAGCTTCTGTTTATAACTTCAGTTTGTCCATCCGTTTGAGGATGGTACGCTGAACTAAAACTGAGTTTAGTTCCCAATTTCTTCAAAAGTGTCCTCCAAAAATGCCCTACAAATTTAGTATCCCAATATGATACAATACTTACAGGTAAACCATGCAATCTTACAATCTCTGAAAAGAATAAATTTGCTATGTGTGTTGCATCATTAGTCTTCTTACAAGCAATAAAATGGGCCATTTTAGAAAATCTGTCTACAACAACATAAATAGAATCGTTTCCTCTCTGAGTTTTTGGTAAACCCAGAACAAAATCCATACTCACTGCATCCCATGGTCGATCTGGTATGGGCAATGGTTGATATAGACCGGTATTTTGACTCCTTCCTTTGGCATACTGACATACCCTGCATTTCTCAACAAACTTTTTAACATCAGTTTGCATTTTAGGCCAATAATAAAAAGCATTCACCTGAGCGAAAGTTTTGTCTTGTCCAAAATGACCAGACAATCCTCCACTGTGCTTCTCTTTAATGATGTTCTCTCTCATGGAACATTTAGGAATACATAATTTGTTGCTTTTAAATAACATGCCTCCTTGAATAAAGTAATCCATCCATTGACTTCTGTTATGGCTCACCGGATTCTGCACTGTTGTGTAGATGTCTTTAAAATCCTCATCATCCTGGTACATTTCTATCATTTCATCAAAACCTACAACACCCACTTTAAATTCTTGCAAAAGAAAACTTACCCTGCTTAATGCATCCGCCACTTTATTAGACTTACCACTTTTATGCTTTATTACAAAAGTGAAACTTTGTAGAAATTCCACGCACTTAGCATGCTTATGATTTAGTTTTGGCTGATTATTAATAAACTACAAAGTGTGGTTGTCTGAATATAAGATGAACTCCTTCGGCAACAAGTAATGTCTCCACTTCTTCAATGCCTGCACAATAGCGTAAAATTCTTTGTCATAGGAAGAATATTTTTTCTTTGCATCATTTAACTTCTCACTGAAATATGCTATCGGCCTTTGCTCTTGACTTAGCACCACACCAATTGCTTCTCCACTTGCATCAGTTTCCACTTGAAAGACTTTCTCGAAATTTGGCAATGCTAGAATAGGCTTTTCTGTTATCTTCTTTTTCAACAAATTAAAACTCCTATCAGTTGCTTCTGTCCATCGAAATGGCTGATTGACCTCCTTGATTGTCTCAAGGATTGGTGCACAAACTTGACTAAATCCCTTTATAAATTTTCGGTAGAAACTAGCAAGTCCATGGAAACTTCTTACCTCGAATACACTCCTGGGAGTAGGCCAGTTTATGATTGCTTGTACCTTCTCCGGATCCATTTTCAAACCATCTCTGGAAATCACAAATCCCAAATATACCAGCTCCTCTTTCATGAAACTACATTTCTTCAGATTGATTAGTAGTTTCTCTTTCTGCAGAGTTTCCAAAACTAACTTCAAGTGTTCCAAATGTTCCTCTTTACTTTTGCTGAAAACTAGAATATCATCAAGGTAAAAAACAACAAATTTACCTGTATATTCTTTCAGAACCTCGTTCATTAGTCTCATGAATGTGCTGGGTGCATTAGTGAGCCCAAAAGGCATCACTAACCACTCATACAGTCCACTATTGGTTTTGAAAGCTGTTTTCCATTCATCGCCTTCCCGAATTCTGATCTGATGATATCCGCTTTTTAAATCTATCTTTGTAAAATACATGGATCCACTTAAACAATCCATTAAATCATCCATCCTGGGAAAAGGAAATCTGTACCTCACTGTTATCTTGTTGATAGCTCTGGAATCGGTGCACATGCGCCACTCTCCTCCCTTCTTCGGACTAAGCACTGTTGGCACAGCACACGGGCTCAAACTTTCTCGAATCAGCCCCTTGTCCATCAGCTCCTGAACTTGTCTTGCAACTTCAGAATTTTCCTGGGGAGTTAATCTATATGCAGCTTTATTAGGTAGACTTGCTCCTGGTATTAAGTCGATATGGTGACTTATACTTCTAATCGGTGGTAATTCATTCGGAAATTCATCCACAATGATATCCATGTGACTATTTAACACAGATTGAATTTCTTCAGGCAAATCATTTAAATTTGTGGAGGTTAAAATTACCTTTGGCCTTCCCACGATAGCGAAATGCACCTCTTCGCTTTTATCCACCTCTTGTAGCAATTCTTTTCCACTTATCAGCATAATATTAATTTCAGGCAGCTCTTTATCCGCATCATTCTTTACTGGCAGCAACGTATGTTTAACTCCATCCTTTTCTATGGTATATGTATTTCTTCTTCCATCATGAATCACCTTTCGGTAAAATTTCCATGGTCTCCCCAACAACATGTGACATACATCCATGGGCATTATGTCACATAAAATCACATCTCTGTATGTGCCAATCTGCATTTCCACATTACACTGTTCTGTAACAATGACTTGATGACCCTTTTGAAGCCAAGATACTTTGTAAGGTGCAGGATGCGCTTTCCTTGTTAACCCAAGCTTTTCCACCATCTCTGTAGACACAAGATTGCCAGTACTCCCGCTATCAATTATAACCTTACAACACTTACCCTTTGACTTGCATGTAGTCCTGAACAAATTCTTTCTTTGCGCAGGTTCTCCAATCTCTTTTTCTGATCTCAACAAAGTTCTTCTGAGCAGCAATGATTCACCTTCTTCTAGTGGTTCTTCCTTCTCTACAAGTCGAGGTCATTCCGGCTCCGCCTCAGCCACATTTGCACCCCTCTGGCTTGCTGATTTGTTATGAGGACAGTCCCGCGACATATGTCCCCATTCTCCACAAGTATAACACCTAACATCTCTTCCTCACCCTCTTCCTCTGGGCGCGAATCTCCCTCTACTAGATTCACCCATCTATGGTGATCTGCTGCTTGAACTTCCTGCTTCAAACTGATGCTGTGTTCCTCTGGATCTGGCATCTTCTCTACCTTTTGCTGAGCTCTTTCCTCTGTTTCTTTGACTCTGTTTTTGTAGTATTTTCTCCTCTGCTTTCAAACTTGCTTGATAGGCATCTTCCACAGTTTTCAAACTTAACAGGCTAATTTCATCTTGGATCTCATATCTTAGCCCATTAACATATCTGGCTACTTTCTCCAAATCATCTTCTACATGCCCTGTTCTGATACTTAACCTGTAAAATTCTTCAGTATATTCTTTAACAGACATTCCTTTCTGCTTCAAATTTTGCATCTGCTTAAAAAGATTCAAATGATAGTCTTTAGGTAAAAATTTGGCTTTCAGTTTGCTTACCATTTTATCCCACTGCTTGATCTTAGATTTCCCCTTTCTCGTTCTTGATGTCTGTAACTCGTCCCACCAAATGGTTGCGTGACCTTTCAATCTAGTGACTGCAAATTTTACCCTTTTACTTTCTTCAATCTCTTCATAATCGAAGTACTGATCTATGGATCTGATCCAATCCATGAGCTCCTCGGCATTCAGAATCCCTTCATACATAGGAATCTCCACTTTGGGTTTGCTTCCAACCTTCGCCAGCATCTTCATGAATTTAACATTTTCATTCTCTTCTTCTGCTTCCACATCTTCCTCAGATTCTTCTGAAGAACTTTCAGCTCCCTCATCAGGCGCTCTTCTCTAGGCTGTTTCCATTGTCTCCATTCGTTCACGCAGTCTTCGCACTTCTTCTATCAGGACTGCATTTGGTTCTGGTCTCCCTCGACCAATTCCTCGACCAACCCCTCTCCTTGGCGGCATCTTTGCTGCAAACACCTATCTCTTCTGCTCCGATACCAAAAATTGACGCACGCAGCAGTAGCGCGGGACTTTTCCTTTTTATAAAACCCACAAAGGATTAATTAAACCCAAAAAAAATCCCTTTTATCCTTTCTATCGGAACCCAATTCCTTTAATAAAATTAAGGGAAACCCATTAACAACCTTATAAATATCGAACCCCTTTATATGAGCGCTTTAACGCTTTTCACAATGAAATCCATTATTCCGATGCGATAATATTAATCACAATCGCAACAATTGAATACAACAATAGTCTTTACCCAATTCATTAATCGAAAATCGTAAACAGAAGCAACTCAAATGGCTCTCCCTTTCCTCTCTGCTCCAAAGTTCCGATCCGATCCAAATCGGAATCGAAAATCGGTAGTTGCAATACAGCCTTCAATTTTAACTTTCCAAAGTCCCGATTGACACAACGTCGATTCAGACTTTCGGACCTGATTCACTTCACAACTGGAATACAATATATTCAATTCCGCTCACAGAGATTTGTAGTATTTTAAACTGTTTTACTATGTTAAAAACTCTGCCTTCTGCACTAATTTTAACACGGCCCAATTTCAATCGATCATAGATGTACTTATGATTTAAAATGAAATCATGCCCAGACTATCACGAATTCAAACTCCATGCGCATCACACAAAAGACACACGAATTTTATTCACACTGTTAAAAAAAAAACCAGAGTTCACTCTAATCTGAGCTTTCGCTCCACTCGAAAACCACACTCTATCCACCCTCCCCTTCTACGAAGAAATCTCTTCGTTTATTAAATTTTCTCTATCTTTTTTCCTAATTCCTCTAACAAATGGATAATAAATCTTCTATTTTTAAAACTCCTAACAGATAAGATCTCCTATCATTTGACTCTCGTGCACACCTATTTAACAGCCTTATCACTAAATCTAAATAAAGAAATTTCACTTATTACAATAATAACAAACTATTATGAAATCGACTTCCACAGTAATACTAAAATTGACCATCAATAAATGAAATTCATGCCGTCAAGCCACAACATGTGAACAGATTTTTCATATTACTGGCTAGTTCCGATGCTCCTACATCATCTTACTAAATTATACACCATAGCCATGAGAAACTACTGTAACTCCAATGTAGAGCATAAAATTCAAAACTGTGATGACCCGAGACACTTTCCACCTTGGTAGATACAAAAAATATACAAAATAAAGACAAAACCACATGGGAATGAAAAAGGGCAATCGATTCTATGACTTGAGAAGATTTTTCTACAATATACATATTTCATACTTATGAACTCACCTTCCAGAAGCAAAAGTAATTATTCAACTTTTACTCTATAGATATGTCTTCAATTTTTATTACCCACCATTTCTGTTTGCATGGTATTTTATTCACTGAATTCATTTATCCAAACCCACCGGTTTCTTCTCCTCATAAGAACAAAGAGTTGGATCACTTTGATATGCGTTTTCGTCAACTTGATTTTCCCCAATATGTTCACTAAATTCTGAATTTATCATTTCGTTTTAGCTTTGATGGATAATTTATTTGGTATCAATTTACTGGTGAAATTCTTAGTGAAATTCCACATATCTCTCAGATTCAATTTGTTGGAATAGATTTTATTTGTAATTCGGAGTTTAAGAATTATTTACGTTATGTACTCTTCTATATAAATGGTTAATTCTTCCTTAGTACACTATTCCAACCATTTCAATTTGGTTTGAAAGCAAATGTGTTATAATGTTTTTACTCCCATCGATTTCAGCTCACCTTAATGGGCATAAAAAGTTTTCTTTAATGGTCGGGTGGTTTCATCAAATTGACTTCTGAGTTTTGTACCTATTTTTTTTTTCCAAAGTCAATCAGTTTCATATTTACAGTTTTGATTCCCCAATGGCCTTCCTCATATGCAAATTGTGAATTCCATTACTTATTTCCTCTTCTTATTAGAATCACGTAGTTTAACTAATCTTCAATGAGGCGAGTAGAATCAAATTCTTGTCTCTAGACATAAAAATTATGGTTCCCCATAATCATTGTAATTTTTACAATTTTCTACTTCTCAATCCAATACCCTTGTACTTATCGTTAATGGAAATTATGATATTCTGTATGAAATTTTGACTTCTAATAATAATACCAGAGAAGACTTACTTTATCTCATTATTAATGAAATTCAATTTCAATTTCACTCTTATGTATTTCTAATATTGGGATTTTTAATTTCTTTATTTTTTTCGTTGAGTTTCTATTTAACTTGTTTCGATCCTTCATGTCACTCTTGGAATCTATAATAAAGATCTAGAATTTCTTTCTTTTCAAACTTCTGTTGTAGAAATCGATGATTTATATCCAACTTAAAATTTGATAACAAAGGTATATAATTTCATATATTTCATTCCATTTTCCTTTGATTCTTATATATATTTACTTCCTAAAATTCCAGGCTTTTTAGAATCACTACTTTGACTTTCTTAACTCAGTTCAAAGTATAATTAGATTTATATCTTCTTACACAAATCTATTATTTTATAATTTAGGAAAAACCCTCTTGTACAAATATCCTTAGTCTCTTATACTCTGTGTTTTCCCTCCACACATGTACTGCACATTAATTTTTTATAATTATATTATAAATATTTCTTTGTACATCTCAATTATCATACTTAAATTAATTTAGGTATTTTGTACAATGTATTTCCACAACACATTTTATTTGAGTTGATTGTATTCTAGAACATATATATCTAGTACGTGCAACATTTTTCATCAATGCACATAGAAAAGATACTTTTAGTTGATAGTAAACTGGAAATTACAAAACACGAATCACACATTTTGAGTTTAGCTTCTAAGAGCTCATGGGAAGGAAAAAGGGACAATCGATTCTAGGACTTGAGAATATTTTTTATACAATATAAATATTTTTTTTGTTTTATTTGATCACTCAATGCTCATCCTCCTTCAACTAGGGAGTATCAGTCTCTATATAATTATGTGCTAGTACTACATCGAGGTCTCTGATTTATCTACACACATCTCTTTACTTCTGGTTGTCTGGTTATGTGTGTGTATTCCTTTCAATGTACATGGAATATATTTCATGATCAATACCTCATATGCATTCATTCTTTGAATTTTTATCACTATTAGGGTCCCTTCGGTACCTCCCGGCCGTATAATTATGTGTTACTACTACATCGAGGTCTTTGATCTATCTGCACACATCTCTTTACTTCTGGTTGTCTAGTTATGTATGTGTATTCTTTTCAATGTACAGGGAAGATATTTCATGATCAATAACTAATATTCTTTCATTATTTCAATTGTTATTACTGTTAGGATCCCTTCGGTACCTCCTGGTCGTATAATTATGTGTTAGTACTACATTGAGGTCTCTGATCTATATGTACGCATCTCTTTACTTTTGGATGTCTGGTTATGTATGTGTATTCCTTTCGATGTACAGGGAAGATATTTCATGATCAATACCTGATATGCATTCATTATTTGAACTGTTATCACAGTTAGAGTCCCTTTGGTACCTCCCAGCCGCTTCTAAGAGCTCTAGCGAATAGTCTTCATTCGTGTAATTTGAAAGAGAAATAAAATATATTTGTTGTCAGTATCCATTCTTGTAATTTGAAAGTATTTATTTGGAACATGACAAGCCTTGCTCAACATCTAGATGCCATTATAGCATATGAATAAATACTTATTAGTCTTAGAAATAATATATTTTTTCTTTTCTTATCTACCCAAGTAATATTATTATTCAAAAAACTATAAAACAAAAGAGAAAAGCACCTAAAAGAAAGTCGCACAGAATTCAGCAACAGAATGAACAAAAATTCACATACAATCCAGAAATAGAATGAGAAGAAATTCACACAGAATTCAACAACATAATGAACAAAAATTCACAAAGAATTCATCAACATAATGAACAGAAATTCACACAGAATGAACAGAATTAAACACTGCAAATAAATTCACACAGAGAATTCAACAACTCAGAATTCTTGTAATATTTAAATCAGGCCAATGTATTTCATTAATGTACCTAAATTTACACCTTCCATGATGCTTCTAATCTTGTAAAATGTTCAAAGTGGAGTGTTTTATGATGTAATGGATATTAATAATCTAGATTATTTACAGTGATATTATGGTAGTGTAGGATGATGTTCGAGTTGTAAAATTCTTGTACATATGAAGGATGAATGATAGTACAAGCCAAAAATGATATTTTTATAAATTATTAAACAATCTGTTAGGTGCTAAATCATACTTCTTATTAAGGAAATAACTATTGCAAGTTGAAAATTCCTTTTTAATGTTCTTAGCCTATTTATAGATGTCAAAGTAAATGTTTCTAGATGTGATTTCTCCCATAAAATTCAAGGCAAACTAAACTTTAAGGAAAACCATGTACATGTCATTTATCCCACAAGCTCATCAAGGTGTGACTTTTGACATAACTTCATCAACCACTACCACTAGTTGTTTTAGTAAGTGCATAAAATAATTTTGCAAACCATGTACATTTCGTTTCTCCCATAAACCCATCAAGGTGTGACTTTTTACATAACTTAATTGACCACTACCACTAGCTGTTTAAGTAAGTGAAAACCACTACCACTTTAAGGAAAACATTTAAGTAAGTGCACACCACTATCAATTTAAGGAAAATCATGTACACGTGTCATTTATCCTATACACGTGTCATTTCTCCCATAAACTTTGAGGCAAACTTTAAGGCATGTGCCATTTCTATGTCATTTCTATTTTAAACTCTAGGCAATTGGGAAGGCTTTAAGACATGTCATTTCTAGATGTGATTTCTATTTCTATGTCATTTCTATTTTAAACTCTAGGCACTTTGGAAAACATAAGGCATGTCATTTCTAGATGTGATTTCTCCCATAAAATTTAAGGAAAACTTTAATGAAAAACCATGCACATGCCATTTCTCCCACAAACTAAAGGATTTATCCCATTAATTGAAGGCAAATGTTAAGGCCTAAAAACTGAACCTAAAGTTGTTGAACTCTCATAGGATTTTGAACTTCCATAGGATTTTAGTCTTTCTATTGAGTGTTAACTTCTACAAGTTCTAAAGGAAGAGTTTTTAAAGGGCTAGGTAGCCTCTAGATCTCATCTTTTCTCGAAGGTGACATATCCAGTAAATTCCTCTATAGTTAATATCTAGAACATAAATAGAAGTTCTTCGTTTTAATATCCATTAACCATTACCACTTTAAGGAAAACCTTGTACATGTGTTATTTCTACCTTCTCCCATAAAAGTTTAGGAAAACTTTAAGGCATATGTCATTTCTATTTCATTTCTCCCATAAACTATAAGGTAATTTGTCATTTCTCCCATAAACTCATAAAGGTGCGACTTTTGACATAACTTATCAACCACTACCACTAGTTGTTTTAGTAAGTGCATAAAATAATTTTGCAAACCATGTAAATCTCATTTCTCATACAAACTAAAGGCTTTCTCTCATTAATTCAAGGAAAACTTTAAGGCCTAAAAATTGAACCTAAAGTGTCTGAAATCTCATAGGATTTTGAACTTCCATAGGATTTTAGTTTGTCTCTTGAGTGTTAACTTCTACAAGTTCTAAAGGAAGAGTCTGTAAAGGGCCAAGTAGCCTCTAGATCTCATATTTTCTCAAATGTGACATATCCAGTAAATGCCCCCACAGTCAATCTCTGGAATAGAAATAGAATTTCTTCATTTTAATATCCATAATTAAGGCAAACCTTATACATGTGTCATTTCTCCCTTCTCCCATAAAATTTTAGGCAAACTTTAATGCATGTATCATTTATATTTCATTTCTCCCATAAAATATAAGGAAATTTGTCATTTCTCCCACAAGCTCATAAAGTTGTCACTTTCGACATAACTTCATCAACCACTACCACTAGTTGTTTTAATAAGTTCATAAAATAATTTTTTAAACCATGTAAATGTAATTTCTCCCTCAAACAAAAGGCTTTCTCTCATTAATTCAAGTCAAAATTTAAGGCCTAAAAATTGAACCTAAAGTGGCTGAACTCTCATAAGATTTTGAACTTCCATAGGATTTTAATCTGTATGCTGAGTGTTAACTTCTACAAGTTCTAAAGGGAGAGTCTGTAAAGGGCTAGGTAGCCTCTGGATCTCATATTTTCACAAATGTGACATATCCAGTAAATTCCCCTATAGTCAATCTCTGGAACAGAAATAAAAATTCTTCATTTTAATATCCATAAACCACTACCACTTTAAGGCAAACCTTATACATGTGTCATTCCTCCCTTCTCCCATAAAAGTTTAGGAAAAATTTAAGGCATGTGTGATTTCTATTTCATTTATCCCATAAACTATAAGGCAAATTTTCATTTCTCCCACAAACTCATAAAGGTTTGACTTTTGACATAACTTCATCAACCACTACCACTAGTTGTTTTAGTATGTGCATAAAATAATTTTGCAAACCATGTAAATGTCATTTCTCCCACAAACTAAAGGCTTTATCTCATTAATTCAAGGCAAACTTTAAGGCCTAGAAATTGAACCTAAAGTGGCTGAACTCTCATAGAATTTTGAATTTCCATAGGATTTTAGTCTGTCTGTTGAGTGCTAACTTCTACAAGTTCTAAAGGTAGGGTCTGTAAAGGGCCAGGTAGCCTCTAGATCTCATCTTTTATAAAATTTGACATATCCAGTAAATTCCCCTACAGTCAATCCCTCGACAATGAATCTCTATAAAAAATTTAAATAGAAGATATTAATTTTAATATCCATAAACCACTACCACTTTAAGGAAAACAGTGTACATGTGTCATTTCTCCCATACATTTGCAATTTCTCCCATAAAGTTTTAGGCAAAATTTAAGACATGTCTCATTTCAATGTCATTTATATGCCATTTTTATGTCATTTCTCCCAAAAAATATAAAGCAATGTCATTTCTCCCATATACTATAAGGAAAAATTTAAGGCAAACCATGTACATCTCATTTCTCTATTAAAATCTATGCAAGGAAAACTTTAATAAAAACCATGCACATGCCATTTCTCCCAGCCAAAATTTAAGGACTAAAAAATGAACCTAAAGTGGTTGAACTTCCATAGGATTTTAGTTTGTCTGTTGAGTGTTAGATTCTAGAATTTCTAAAGGCATAGTAAGTAAAGGGACAGGTAGCCATTGGATCTCATATTTTGTCAAACGTGACATGTCCAGTAAATTCCCCTACAATCAACCTCTGGAATAGAAATAGAAGTTCTTCATTTTAAAATCCATAAACCACTACCACTTTAAGGAAAACCTTATACATGTGTCATTTCTCCGTTCTCCCATAAAATTTTAGGAAAAATTTAAGGCACGTGTCATTTCTATTTCATTTCTCCCATAAATTATAAGGAAATTTGTCATTTCTCCTACAAACTCATAAAGGTGTGACTTGTGACATAACTTCATCAACCACCACCACTAGTTGTTTTAGGAAGTGCATAAAATAATTTTGCAAACCATGTAAATGTCATTTTTCCCACAAACTAAAGGCTTTCTCCCATTAATTCAAGGCAAATTTTAAGGCCTAAAAAATGAACCTAAAGTAGCTGAAATTCCATAGGATAGGATCCCCAAAACTCAAGGCTTTCCCCCATTACTTCAAGCCAAACGTTAGGCCTAAAAACTAAACCTAAAGTGGCGGAACTTTCATAGGATTTTAGTTTGTTTGTTGAGTCTTAATTTGTAAATTTATGTAGATGTTCTATGCTTGATGCAAATTTAATTTTTACTATAGCAATCACATAAATATTCAAGTAAAATGTTGATAAAACATACCAGAGGATCTATAGAAGACAAACTAGAAACAGATAAATGTGGCGGTGCGTTACGGCGGTCAGTAGGATGCTTCAACTAGAAAAGTCTCCTTGGTCAGCCAACCCAACATGTGTCACAAAAACCCTCAAAAGAATTACCTGGTCAACCCAAAGTCGACCCTAGAAAATTCAATGTTGTCCAGAAAAAATTGACGCAGGGCAGCAACAATAAAGTCAACGTAGCTCGGTCTTTGGTCAACCTTTTGACCTTGGTTCTTGTGCCAATGTGTATGACCTTCCAAAATCGAAGTCTCCACCAATTTTCATCCCTTTTGGACCATGCATTGACCAAATTCAACGTTGGTCAAACTAGTGTGGAAACCCTAGCTGCGGTGAGCTGCAGTAAATTTGGTCAAACCTTAGCTGCAGTATTCGTCCTCTTTCCCATGTGTGAACCAAATTTGCCTACAAGGAACTTGTACTAAATCAGAAGAGGAGATGATGTGTGTTAAGATGATTGAAATGATCTCCAACGTTGACTATATATATATATCCATCATTGAGGTGTGTGACACATTTGCTGGGGTGTAAAACCTTAAGGCCGACCTGCACATATTTGAAATTATTAAAAATAAATTCAAAATAAATGTTCTACTCATCAGATTAAGATCAATTTTATATCGATCTTACACCTCTCTGAAAGAGGAACCCAATAAAAATATTGGTATCTTCATTTGAGCATCACAACATGGAGTTTGGACCTAGTTGTCCAATTTTAACACTTCCTCTCAACTAGGGAGAACTCCATCCACCTCTGCAACAAAACATCATGCGTCATCCCACTGTAACTTGCTTTTCTGGCCTCTTTATTTCAGAACAGAAGTGGGTCAGTCACAAATACATCATTCTCTGACTGACAGATTCAGCCCAGAGGTCTGAAACCTCTATCAAACTCACAAAGAGTCTCAACCTGAAGTTGGTTTACCTGAACCAAAGGCAGTTTGAGGTCCGAAACCTCACTATACTTGATCCTAGTTCAAGTGGTTGTACTCTGCCATCCTAGATAGAGAGTATGACAATATCTTATGCATCCATCAGTATTTGCTACTAGTCTCTAGCTTTTCCCACCTTATTGGCCAAATGAGAAGTACTTCCCATGAGCCCTGAACTAAATGGGTAGGATGCATATGGGGCACTGATAGTGAGAGATGAACCAACTCAAAATCACAACAGTGGGGCCCAAACACACCAACAAGGTTTGGCAAGCCTAGCCTTGTGGTTGCTTATAGCTCCAAGAAGCTATCCCCAAAGCCCCCTAGAGCTTATCGTCCAACAAGACCCACATCATAGGGTCATTCCATGATGCCAAGACTCTCATGGAAGGTTAGGAACTTGACCTTCCCCAGGGAATTTTTGAGAATATCCATGACCTGCTCATCGGTTCCTATATGATCGAGCCTTATGGCGCCTCGTTGTACCATATCCCGGATAAAGTGGTACCTGATATCAATATGCTTGGATCGATCATGGAACACTGGGTTCTCGAAAAATGAATCCCACTCTGGTTATCATAGAGTATCACGGTGGTATCTAGCACATGTCCGAATAGCTCACTGAGGAGCTTTCGCAACCAAATTGCTTCACAACAGGCCATACTCGCTGCAATGTATTCAACCTCTTTGGTTCTCAAAGCCACCGACTTCTGCTTCCTGCTCATCCATGAGATCGAAGCAGAACCAAGATTGAAGCAGCATCCTGATGTGCTCTTATGATCCACGACACTGCTAGCCCAATCGGCATCGGTATATCCAAGGAGTGTCACGCTCCTAGAAATGTATCTCAGTCCATGGCTTATCGTGCCCCGAAGATATCTCAGAAGATTCCTGGCACCAACCCAAAGAAGGTGGTGAGGCTCAACCATCTGTTGATTCAAAGTGTTCATTGCAAAAAATATATCTGGACGGCCCCTACGAGTTGAAAATACTCAATAAGATTAGACAATATGGGCCCAGCAGCGCTGGCACTCAACTTCTTGAAGTTAAGCTCCATTTGTGTTGACATGGACTTGCAGTCAACCATACCAAATATTTCCAGAAGCTTCACAATGTATTTTCCTTAAGAAAGGAAAATTTCGCCAGGTCTCTGCCAGACCTCCAGGCCTAGGAAGTAGTGCATCAGTCCTAGGTCCTTCAGCTCGAACTCAGCGGTGAGCTCCCTCTTGCAATGATGAATGAAAGGGTCAGCACCTGTCAGGAAGAGGTCATCCACATACAACACCAGGATGAGAGGCTTTCCCTTAACTACCTTGAAGTAAAGGTTCAGATCAACATTACTTCGAGTGAAGACTAGCTTCATCAAGTAGCTATCTATCCTCTCGTACCAAGCTCTGGGTGCTTGCTTCAGTCAATAGAGGGATTTCTTCAACCTATAGACATGGGTTTCCTGATCCTGGACTTCAAACCCCAGAGGTTTCTCCACATATACCTCTTCCTTTATCGCATCATGAAGGAATGAGATCTTCACATCCATCTAATGAAGACTCCATCCTTGCGTAGCAGTAAGGGCTATAATAGATCGAATGGTGGTATATTGGGCCATAGGTGAAAATATGTCATAATAATCTATGCCTTCCTTTTGATAGAAGCCACGAGCAACGAATCTTGCCTTGAACTTTTCAGCACTTCCATCAGATCCGTGCTTGATATTGTAGAGCCATTTCGAGGTGACAACTACTTTGCCCTTTGGTCTTGGAACCAAATCCCAGACATCATTCTTCATAATGGGCTCATACTCTTCATGCATAGCATCCTTCTAGACTTGATGCTTTATGGCTTCCTCAAAGGATACAGGTTAGGATTGTACAATAGTACTCATGGCTACTAGATACCCTTGCTATCTACTCAGCTTCTTGCTTTCCCAGAATGTCCCCCTTGGGGCAGCATGTCCCTCAGCATCATTAAGAGTGTCCCTGATTCATGATGGTATCTTTCCCAGTGAAGGAGGTGGATCAATCGAATCCATTGGTCCTTCAAAATTAGGCATCGTTTCATCCTTCGGTTCCTCTTGATTTCCAGTCCTTACTTCATTATCTTCCTCAGATCTCGGAATATTGACTACTTTCCTCAGGGAATTATCTTCATCAAAGGTGACATTGTGGCATATCTCCACTTCCATTTGACCAGGATCATAGACTCTATAGGCCTTAGAAGTTCCACTATAGCCCACAAACATTATTTTCTTCCCAGAAGCGTCCAACTTGCTCCTCTTTTCTTTCGGCACATGAAAGTAGACAGTACATCCAAAAAATATAAAATGAGAGACATCAGGTTTCTTACCAGAGAAAACCTCTTCGGGAGTTTTCGATTCTAGAGTGGAATGCGGGCATTGGTTTTGTATGTACACAGCAATGTTCGTAGCTTCTCCCCATAGAAACTTCGGCAAACCTTGGTCACATAGCATGGCATGGGCGGCTTCCATAATGGTCCTGTTCTTTCGTTTAGCAACACCATTTTTCTTGGAAGTATAGACAGTTGTGGTCTCCCTCTTAATTCCAGCTTCTCTGCAAAATTCCTTGAACTCGTTTGTCTCATATTCAGTGTTTTTATCAGTTCTCAAAATCTTGATCTTCTTCCCTGTCATATTTTCCACCAGGGCTTTGAATGTACGAAACCTCATGAAAGCCTCATCCTTATTCTTTAAGAAGTATATCCAGGTTTTTCAAGAAAATTCATCTATGAACGTCATATAATATGAAAATCCCCCCAAGGATGTCATGGGCAGCATACCAGATAGATCAGAATGGATCAATTGCAAGACATCATATGTCTTTCTGACACAAGAGGGGAAAGGTCCCCTTGTATTCTTTCCTTCAGCACAACCCTTACATACACCTTCATGATTATTTGGAAACATGGGCATCCCTGTCACCACCTTCCTTGCTTCAGGAAGGGCTTTGTAGTGAAGGTGTCCAAACCTTCAATGCCATAGTTCAGTCTGTCGAATAGTATCACATGTCATTGCTCCCAGCGGACTTTCTCCAACCTGGTAGAATGTATCAACTCTAAACCCAATTGAGATAGCTTCCTTTAAGCTCTTCTTCCACATGAGCACCTTTCCATTAGTGAATGCCACATTGAAACCTTTGTCTTCCATGGCCGATATAGACACAAGGTTCTTCTTCAAATTTTTTACATAGAGTACATCCTACAAGTGGAGGACTTGACCTTGAGACAAGTGGAGGGTCACAGTCCCTGTCCCTTTCATGGGATATGTGGCATTATCTCCAAGGATAATTTCTATATTAGTATCCTTCTCAACCATATTAGAAAGTGCTTCCTTGAACCTAGTGATACACCTTGAGGCACCACTATCTATCAACCAGACATCCATAGTGTCGGGTGGGAATGCAACAGAGAGGGCAGATACAAGAATGTATTCATCTCTTTTATCAACAACATGTGATTCCTCATACCTGGAGTTTCTTGACCTTTTAAAAGGTTGATAATTTCTGTCGGAGGGATCCTTCCTCTTTACCTTGGACCTAATGTTCCTTTGATTGGCATTCCTCTGGTTGTTGTTGTTATCATCACCATCAAGATAATCCTTCTTTAAAGGACATTCTCTAGCATAGTGACTAGGCCTATGACAAGTGAAACACTTGCCCTTCTTTCCTTGGGCACCTTCTTTTCCCTTTCTCTTCAGACCACCAGAGTTCTTCTTTCTAGAATGAGTAGTGTATGCAGCATTTCTTTCATTTCCATACTCCTTCATTCTTGATTCTTCTTGAACGCATCTTGACAGTACTTCATCAAAGTCAAGTATCACATTATTATTTAGAATGGTAGTGTTGAACACATGCCATTCGGATGAGAGCCTTCCAAGCGTGGTGAGTACCATCTCTTGATCAACTATTGTCTCCCCAATAGCTAGCAGATTGTTCCTGATTTCAGTCAGCTTCAGAAAGTATGATTGGAAAGACTCATCCCTGCCTCTATTCAGATTCTTCAATTGATTCTTGAAGAATAGTACTTGATTCACACTATTGGCCTTGAACATGAGGATCAATTTATCATACATCTCTTTGGATGTGTGTTGCATTGAAAATTGTCACCTTGACATTTTTCTATCTGTATGAGATCATTATCACTCATACTTTCCTCCTATGCAAGTCTAAAACATCAGTTCCTCGTGTCAAGCCTTAAAAATAAGAGAAAATATCTCAAAGTCTCTAAAACTCTGGTATCGCACTTTCTCTTTGTCTTACCTGTGGTCCCACACCTAATGGTCATGTCTCCTACGTACCTGACCGCATTTTCTCTGTGTTAAGGGTACGGACCCCTATAAAAGTTTAAAAGGGCACAAGTAAACTCAAAAATCTCACTTTTAGTCATTTCTAGAAGCTTCTGAAAGGAATATTACGGGGGAAAATCCGTTATTTTTAGGTTCATGTATCCCATGCCTTAAGGAGCTAACCCCTTGATGTGAGGAGCTTATCCCTTTGAAGGAGGATTCTATCCCTTCATAATTGGAACTGTAACCTCCTCTTTTGCACTATAACAAGAGGCATTGGGCAACCTCAAAGGGAGTTCAAGCTTTAGTGTTATTTGAGGTGAAGTTATGTTGAAACTTAGACTCCTTTAGCTGAGATTTTATGAGGAAAGATTACATACCTGTATGTATCTCAGTTGGAATAGTGCAAGGCTTGTCCGAGTAAAGTAAATTCCTACTTCGGACCCTAGGAAGACCTGTTCAACATCAAGGCTGAAAAGGTTGTAAGTTTCTTCTATTATTTCAAATTTAATACAAATAAGTTTGTTTTTCTCAATAAGTTGTCATTTGATTGTTTATTTTATGGATTCCTTGATCACCATAATAGATATGATTTATGAATATATGCTATGCAGGTGCTATTTGATGTTTTTTTGTCTATGATTGCAGATCTTCAAAGATAACTCTTTCGGGCGACTGAAGGATGACTGCTACAAACAAGTGTTGGATCGAGGTAGGATCGTAACACCTTTGTAGCATTTACTTATAAATTGTGATATATCTAGAGAAAGATAGATTTAATTGTATTTTTGTTGCTAGACTATCTTCTGATACTAGGGAGATCGATCTTGTCCACAAGATCGATTTATCCGACCAACAAATTGGTGACTCTACTCGGGAAAGATTTTGGATTTTTTATTTTCATTTGTTTTGACTTGAGAAAATGATTTTTTTTCTGGTTTTTGATTAATTTATACTCGCCTGGGTAGCTTAGGTTTACTTTTCTTTGAAAAGTTTTGAATTTTTTTGTGTTTTTCTTGAACTTTTCAGGGGACCGCACTTTGTCTTCACACATAGTGCAGGAATCTTCGCACTTTCCTTAAGTAACAGGTGCGAGACCGCACCTGTTTCCTCTGGGACCTGCAGACCCTGTTAAATTTTTTGAAATCTCAGGATTTCTTCTTCCAATTTAACTTTAAATTTGATTTAGGATTCTTAGTGTCTACCCAGATCTGTATTTTTTCTATCAAAAACCTCTTGTGAGTGAGTTCCGATAGTATTTTTTGTTTTGAGTGATCTTATAGTAGTTTTGCATACTTGGAGTGGTTTTCACTTTGTTTCTGTAGTGACTCAAAGATTAGAAGCTTGAAATACCTTAGATCACACTGGTGTCTTTTTGTCTTCTTGATGAGTCTAACTTGGTTACGAAATCCATCCTTTGTGACGAATAGATCTAGTTTTCTCTTTGTAAATCTTTGAACAAACTTTGTTATAAGTTTTGAATTTCATTTTTACAAAAGAAAACATATCTGGATGTTTTTTGATTTGTTTTTTATTCTGTGCAAATGAATCCTTAGTTTACTGAGAAACTAAGCAAAACATTCTAAAAAAAAATTGAAGCTTTTATTAAATTACATTTTTGAGGTTTTTAGATTTCGAACTTAGTTTTTCATAGTTTTGAATGCTTTTCTAGAACTTCTAGATCTCTTTTGAAAGGAAAGTTTTTTTTTGTAGTTTCGAGTTTTGAAAGTGAAAGGGATTTATTGTGAGCATTGATTGTTTGTCTCGTTTTGAGTTCATATTGAAAAATAAAAAGATTTTCTTTTCATTTATTCTTCATGTTGAAAGAAAGAATTGTCTCTTAAGAAACTGCATTTCTCGAACTCTTTCTTTAGCCAGAGTTCATTAAATTAAAAATGAATTGCTTATCATTTTAGGTGCATTTTTTTAGTGTGTTTGGATTCGAGTCTTCACACCATCAAAGTTTCATTTCCATACCTATTTACTTAAAGAACAACCCATAAAAACAACGCTTAATTAAAATTGGTCTAGTAAATTTTTCTATTTCTAGGGCTCTGATCACCAATATAGCTTAAGGCTAGTATCTTGGAGTAGGGAGTAATTAACTCTCCAATATAGTAAAAACAAACAAGTAGATAAATCTTGTGATAGGAAATAAATCCAATTGTAATTGGTACATTTTGGGAAGCTTCTCTTAAACAAGTTAATCATGAGATCATGTCTGAACCTTTGAGATAATCAATTATGTTTCATTGATAAAGATAGAAGATCTGTGCACATTAGAAATGGTAAACCTCGGATTAACCATTGTCGAGGAGCCTGGGGTCACTTGTTGGTAAACCTTGGATTGACCATATCGAGGAGCCTTAAAGGAGATTGAGCTTTTTTACTCTGCCCTTGCACGTAGAATTAGATCATAGATTGTTCCCCCAGTTTTATTTGTTGCTATTGGTAACCGTAGTGTCCATAAACTTAAGATTATTTCCTAAGGTGATGGTGAAGGAAAGATCTCAGTGTACCTGGAGCAGACGTCGACTAGACTCACTTGGATTCTCTGGGGGGTTCTCTTCACTCGAGATGGTTTTGTGAAGAAACTTGTGCCAGTCTGTTTCATTAAGAAGGTTGTCGGGGTAACTGTTCCAACCACTCTTTCTGTATTAAACTTCTACTAAGTTGGATTTCATCACCAACTAGTGTTTTTACTACAGGAAGTTATTGTTTGTGCGTGGTTTCAACTCCTATATTTTTTAGGTGTGTGATTCAGCTATTTGCTCCTTTAGAGACTTTAGGTGTTTTTATTGAAATTTTCTTTGTTTGCGTGTGATTAATTAATATTCAATCGTGGAAAAATTACCGAGATAGTCCTGTAGACTTCAGGGGAAGCCCCCCGAGTATACACCAAGCCAACTTGAAGGGCTGCGAGCTCTAGTATCATCTAGTGACAGTAGAATTAGATCAACAGAAGATGTAGATTCATCTATAATTTTTCATCCTAATCATCAAATACAAACAACTGAGCATATTCAAGAGCCAATTTCAGTTTCCCAAGTTACTAGTATTATTTCTCCTTCCAGTGAATTAGCTGAAGAACCTGAAATTTCTAAGCCTGACACTGAACCTGCTGTTTTGGAACCATCTTCAGGATTTGTTACTCCAAATTCTAGTGATCCTGGTTCACCTAGGGTAAGAAATATCATTACTGAAAATCTTCCTTTTGACCTCATATCTATTGAAGAACTTGTCGGTCTAGACGAAGACGTAACTCTTCCCAAAAATCAATAGAATTTTAATCTTAGGGAGCGTGAATCCATATTCTACAGTCCTTTTAGAAGTGATGCTTGGTATTTATCTTTGACAGATCTTTTAGAAAACTAAAGTCTTAGCTTTTCACCACCTCAAATTCCTTTTCATCCTACACCAAGATGTTATCATCCTTCATCGATCGTGTCAAGAGAGTCATCTATGTTTTCCCAATCACCGGAAAGATTTTTATACGGTGGTCCTTCTATTCTGACGCAAAAAAACTGAAAGTCCGCCCCAAGGAGAGCTGGTCAACTGTGACGTGGCTCTGTTAGCTCTTCCCTTTTCTCCACGTGGTCTATTTATTTTTATTAAATATCCAATTCATAGAATTTGATAAATAATGCTATCCACAATGTTTTAAATTTATGTTATATCCCCGACATATATCTATTATCTCTCCGCTTTATAACCAATGTTTAAACCTTCACACTCAATATAAACCAACGCACTGTTTGAATAAATGACTGTGTAATAAACTTTTAGTCCTGGACCCCCCCTCTACGGTCAATGGACCATTCAAATGTACGCCCGTACCTTAGGTTAAATTCCATTCATCTTCATTGTGCGACCACCGTTCGATGACTCTGCGCCAGATTGACGTCTCTCGATGATATCGCTCGGCGTCCTCATACTGACTTTAACGTGCGATGAGAATACGGAAAGGCGGTTTTGCACGGGTCCACTTCGCCACGTGTCGATTCCTCTATGGAATCGCTCCACCCTCAAGAAATACTGCTTATTCACCAAAAGCAGTGCGATATGGGCAACCCACTTCCACAATTCTACTTATGGTTTTGGACCAATGCTTAATCAGGGTTCACGTGGGGTTGAGCTATCCTTTTTATTCGTTAACTCAGGTAAGGGTTCCAATTTCAAACAAATCTATCCTATTTTAAAGCGGGAATTCAACGTTCGCTACCATGGTTCCTCTGCACAGACCTCGCCTGCGGGTGGTGTTAATCCAAGAGGGTTTATCCAATTAAATTTAAGAGAAATAATGGACCGAGGGATACAGAACCTATACGACATCTTAATTCAACACACAGATATATATATATATATATATATATATATATACAAAGTCCAATCACTTCACAGTTAAACCAATTTCTTCACAAATAATGACACAAGACAGTTAGATACTCAACAGAGATTGAAATTCATTTAACTAGAAGCAATGCACAGATTTATTGCAGGAGCCTCTCGTCCTCTTGCTCTCTCCTCTCTCTCCTCTATACATCCGAGGGATTACATTTATATACATCAACATATGTCCTTTTGGTTCCTTTGTGAGGACCGTTATGGTTATTCAAGAGCCTAATTACAATTATTCGGAAACTAAAACATGACATATGGACTAACCATTCAACTTCTACAACTATAACTGATCTAATAATACAATCAGCTAAGGTATTGACACCTAGCTGTAACCATTCAAATGTTTTCAAACCCTCCTAGCCACAACATGTGGAAAAAACTCCTACATTGCTGGCTAGTGTCTAATGCCCCTGCATTAGACTCCCGAGGGCAATCTTCTTCATGGCCTCCTATCCATGAGCTCTCCCACTGATCTGCCTATCTTCTGCAACATTTCTTCAGTCATCCTAGTGGCATCTTCCTTTGGATTATCCTTCCATTTGATCAAGTACTGAAAGTAATCTTGTCCTCTGGTCCTTCTGAATGGTCTTTTATCCAATATCTTCTCTGGTTGCAATGGATGTGCTTGAGGTAGCTGTTCCCTCCACTCAATCTGTTCCTTGTCTGCTGCTCTTTCTTCTGAACCATCATCTTCATTCTTGTACAAATCTGCAACATTAAAAATGGGAGATATTCCAACATCAGGAGGTAATTCAATCTCATAAGCATTTTCATAAAACTTTCTAAGTATATTGCATGGCCCAATCTTTTTGAACTTCAATTTTTTATACTTCTTCTTTGGAAATCTCTCCTTTCTTAAGTGTGACAAAACCTGATCTCCTACTTCAAAGTGAACTTCTTTTCTGCTCAAGTCTGCTCTGTTTTTGTATTTGATGTTGCTGCCTTGTAGTTGTTGTTTCACTTGTTCATTTATGGCCTAGATCTCTGAAGCAAATTCCTCACCATCTGCACTCCTTAGCTCTGCTCTTCCAAAATTCCTTAACTCTGATATCCCTCTGGGGTGCATTCCATAAACAATATGAAATGGACTCTGCCCTATGCTCCTGTTTGGTGAGTCATTATATGCATATTCTTCCTAGGGAAAAATATGATCCCACTGCTTGGGATGTTCTCCTGTAGGAATTCTCAATAAATCTCCCAGACTCCTATTCACTACCTCCGTTTTTCCATCAGTCTGAGGATGATAAGCAGAGCTGAAACTTAGTTTGGTACCAAGTTGCTTCCACAGTGTCCTCCAAAAGTGCCCCACAAATCTAGTGTCTCTGTCTAAAACAATACTCTTGGGCAACCCATGCAATCTAACAATTTCTTTGAAAAACAAGTTAGCAACATGGGTGGCATCACTAGTTTTATAACATGGAATAAAATGTGCCATTTTGGAGAATCTATCCACTACAACAAAGACTGCATCATTCCCTCTCCAAGTCTTGGGCAATCCTAGAACAAAATACATACTCACCATGTCCCAAGGCCTGTCTGGAATAGGCAAGGGAGTGTACAATCCTGCATTCTGGCTCCTTCCTTGGCATATTGACAAATCTTGCAATTCTTCACAAACTTGTCCACTTCTGCTATCATCTTGGGCCAGAAATAAAAGTGACTCAGCTGAGCATAAGTCTTATCAGTACCAAAGTGTCCAGCAAGTCCTCCACTATGCTTATCCTTGATCAAATTTTCGCTCATGGAACATTTTGCTACACACAATTGGCTTCTTCTGAATAACAAGTCCTCCTGCAGGAAATAATCCAACCACTGGCTTCTATTTGTTAAAACAGGGTTACTACATGCCTCAAATGCTTCTTTCAAATCTAGATCTGTTTAATACAATTCTTTTAGAAAATCAAATCCTACAACTTCAAAATTAATTTCTTGAACAATCATGTGCCTCCTACTCAAAGCATCAGCTACTTTATTGGCTTAGCCACTTATATGTTTCAAAACAAAATTAAAACTTTGGAGATACTCAACCCACTTACCATGATTATGTTTCAACTTGGGCTGCTATACAATATACTGCGAAGCATGATTGTCAGAATATAATACAAATTCCCTGGACATCAGGTAATGTCTCCACTTCTTCAGTGCCTGAAAAATTGCATAGAATTCCTTCTCGTAAGAGGAATACTTTCTTCTGGTGTCATTCAGCTTCTCACTGAAATATGCCACATGCCTATCATCCTGACTCAACACAGCTCCAATGGCCACTCCACTGGCATCACATTTTACTTTAAATGGTTTAGTAAAATCAGGTAGAATCAAAACAGGCTTCTCTGTTATCTTTTGCTTCAACAGTTTAAAATTTCTTTCTGCTTCAGCAATCCACTTAAATGGTTGTTTTCTCTTCTTTATTGTCTCAATTATGGGTGCATTAATCTTACTGAAGTTTCTTATAAACTTTCTGTAAAAACTTGCAAGTCCATGGAAACTTCTTACCTCAAAAACATTCTTGGGTGAAGGCCACTCCACAATTGCCTTAACCTTTTCTGGGTCCATCTTCAATCCTTCTGCACAAACAACAAACCCCAAATACACCAACTCTTCCTTCATGAATGAGCATTTCTTCAGATTTATCAGCAATTTCTCTTGGTTCATCTTCTTCAAGACATGTTTAATATGCCTTAAATGTTCTTCTTTAGTTCTTCTGAAAACTAATATATCATCCAGATACACTATCACAAATTTACCAATGAACTCTTTCAATACTTCATTCATAAGTCCCATAAAGGTACTAGGTGCATTTGACAACCCAAAAGGAATTACCATCCATTCATACAGTCCTTCATTTGTTTTAAAGGTAGTTTTTCACTCATCACCCTCTCTTATTCTAATCTGATGGTATCCATTCTTCAAATCTATCTTTGAGAAATACTTAGCACCACTCAAACAGTCCATTAAGTCTTCAACTCTGGGAAAAGGGAATCTGTACCTGATTGTGATCTTATTAATTTCTCTGGAATCAGTACACATCCTCCAGCCTCCATGTTTCTTTGGGCTCAAAAATGCTGGTACTGCACATGGACTCAGACTTTCTCTAATCAGTCCCTTGTCCACCAATTCCTGTACTTGTCTCCTGATTTCCTCATTTTCCTTTGGATTAATTCTGTAGGCTGCCTTATTTGGCAAATTTGAACCAGGGATAAAATCTATCTGATGGCTGATCTTTCTCATAGGTGGCAGCTCATCAGGTAAATCATCCACAACACTGTCACAGTAATCATCTAACATCTATTGGATTTCTACTGGTAAATCAGAAATCTTGGTAGAAGTAAGAACTACTTTAGCTTTGCAAACTAAATCAAAACTTACCTCTTCTTCTTCTATCTGCTGCAAATATTCCTTCCCGCCTAGCAACAAGGTCTTTAGCTCAATCACTCTGCTGGATGGCTCTCCTTCTTCCATGGGTATCAATGTATGATGTACCCCATCCTTGAAGAAATTGTAAGTGCTCTTATTGCCATTATGCACTGCTGCTCTGTTAAACTGCCAAGGTCTACCCCGCAATATATGACACACATCCATGGGAATTACATCACACATGACCTTATCTTTATATTTTCCCATTTGCAGCTCTATCTCACACTATTCTTTCACAACCAGCTGGTGCCCTTTATGCAGCTAGGACACACTGTAGGGAGTTGGATGCTCCCTTGTCTTCAAGTTCAACTTTTCTATTACCTCAGTGGAAACCAGATTGTCTGTGATGCCGCTATTAATGACTAGCTAGCAGCACTTCCCTTGGACTTTGCATATGCTCCTAAACAACGTCTTCCTCTGTGCAGACTCAGTGACCTCTTTGGCCTGCTTCAATAGGACCTTATTCACCACCAAGGATTCTCCCCTCTCTGGAAGAATTTCTTCTTCGATCTCTGCTTCTTCTCTAGCTTGGGCAAAAGTAGCATTCCTTGGACCAGCACCCACATTCTCTGGAAATTCATAGTGCTTATGTCCCACTTGATGACATCTATAACACCTCAACTCTCTACCTCTGCCTCTGTCTCTGCCTTCTCTTCCTTTTCCTCTGTAAGAACCCCTTCTGCCTCTTGCATCATCCTCTGTAGATGAATTCTGAAGTGAGCTACTCTTAGCTCCATCCCTGGGTGTAGCGGGCTTTCCTCTACCTCCCTGACTTCCCTTCCCACGGAAAGTACCTCTCTTCTTGGCAGACTGTTTTCTCAGGAGTTTCTCCTCTGCTTTCAAGGCCATCTGGTAGGCCTCTTCCAGTGTCTTAGGGGACAGGAGACCAATCTCATCTTGGATCTCCAGCTTGAGACCATTCACATATCTGGCAGTCTTCTCAGGTGTGTCTTGAAATTTCCCAGCCCTTATGCTTACTCTGTAGAATTTCTTTGTGTATTCCTTTACTATCAGCAACCTCTGTCTCAGGTTCTGCATTTGCTTGTACAATGTTAGCTGGTAATCACTAGGCAAGAATTTTCCTTTTAATTTAGCCATCATTCTGGTCCAGCTCTTGATAGGTTGCTTGCAAACTCTCCTCCTTTCTGCCTGCACTCCATCCCACCAAAGTGCAGCATGTCCTTTCAGATGTGTTACTGCAAACTTGACCTTTTTATCTTCACTTATTTCTTCATAATCGAAGCACTTGTTTAATTAATTAGTCTAGTCCACTAGTTCTTTTGGATTCAGTCCCCCTGCATAACTCGACACTTCAATTCTGGGCTTAACTGCAGACCCTAGAATAGTTCTAAGGAGCATCATGTCAGGAGGAATCTGAAAATTTTCTTCAGCTTCTTCTGTTTCATGTTCACTAATGTATTTCGGATCTCTGGGCTGTCTTCACTCCATGGCATCCATTCTGGCTTCGACCCTTTGCAACATCCCTAACACCTCAGTGTTGGTAATAGGTCTTCTTCTCCCAGCACCTCTACCAACATAGATCACCATGTCAGCAAAAAAAACTTCAGGCAACAGCTCTGATACAACAAATGATGCAACAAAACTGAGATTCCGCCCCAAGGAGAGCTAGTCAACTGTGACATGGCTCTGTCAGCTCTTCCCTTTGCTCCACGTGGTTTATTTATTTTTATTAATTATCAAATTCATAGAATTTGAGAAATAATACTATCCACAATGTTTGAAATTTATATTATATCCCCAGCATATATCTATTATCTCTGCGCTTTATAACCAATGTTTAAACCTTCGCACTCAATATAAACCAATGCACTGTTTCAATAAATGACTATGTAATAAACTTTTAGTCCTAGACCCTACCTCTACGGTCAATGGACCAATCAAATGTACACCTGTACCTTAGGTTAAATTCCATGCATCTTCTTTGTGCGACCACCGTCCGATGACTCTGCGCCAAATCGACGGCTCTCGATGATATCCCTCGGCGTCCTCGTACTAAATTTAACATGCGATGAGAATATGGAAAGGTGGTTTTGCATGAGTCCACTTCGCCACGTGTCGATTCCTCTATGGAATCGCTCCCCCCTCAGCAGATACCGCTTATTCACCAAAAGTGGTGTGATATGGGCAACCCACTTCCGTAATTCCGCTTATGGTTTTGGAACAGTGCTTAGTCAGGGTTCACGTGGGGTTGAGCTATCCTTTTTATTCGTTAACTCAGGTTAGGGTTTTGATTTCAAACAAATCTATCCTATTGTAAAGGGGGAATTCTACCATTCAAACGACGTTCACGACC
The DNA here is from genome assembly GCA_034641835.2 of Pinus albicaulis. Lineage (NCBI taxonomy): Eukaryota > Viridiplantae > Streptophyta > Pinopsida > Pinales > Pinaceae > Pinus > Pinus albicaulis. The sequence goes on from CM076577.1 coordinate 382,958,711, forward strand.
ATGGTTCCTCTGCACAAACCCCGCCTGTGAGTGGTCTTAATCCAACAGGGTTTATCCAATTAAATTTAAGAGAAATAATGGACCGAGGGATACAGAACCTATACAGTAGGTTAATTCAACAAATATATATATATATATATATATATATATATACAGAGTCTAATCACTTCACAGTTAAACCAATTTCTTCACAAGTAACGACACAAGACAGTTAGATACTCAACAGAGATTGAAATTCATTTAACTGGAAGAAATGCATAGATTTATTGCAGGAACCTCTCGTCCTCTTGCTCTCTGCTCTCTCTCCTCTAGAAATCCGAGGGATTACATTTATATACATCAACATATGTCCTTTTGGTTCCTCTGTGAGGACCGTTATGGTAATTCAAGAGCCTAATTACAATTATTCGGAAACTAAAACATGACAGATGGACTAACCATTTGACTTCTACAACTATAACTGATCTAATAATACAATCAGCTAAGGTATTGACACCTAGCTGTAACCATTCAAATGTTTTCAAACCCTCCTAGCCACAACATGTGGACAAAACTCCTACATTGCTGGCTAGATGTCTAATGCCCCTGCATCAGACTCCCGAGGGCAATCTTCTTCATGGCCTCCTATCCATGAGCTCTCCTACTGATCTGCCTATCTTCTGCAACGTTTCTTCAGTCATCCTAGTGGCATATTCCTTTGGCTTATCCTTCCATTTGATCAAGTAATGAAAGTACTCTTGTCCACTGGTCCTTCTAAATGGTCTTTTATACAATATCTTCTCTAGTTGCAATGGATATGCTGGAGGTAGTTGTTCCCTCCACTCAATCTATTCCTTGTCTGCTGCTCTTTCTTCTGCACCATCATCTTCATACTTGTACAAATATACAGCATTAAAACTGGGAGATATTCCAACATCAGGAGGTAATTCAATCTCATAAGCATTTGCAAAAAAAATTCTAAGTATATTGCATGGCCCAATCTTTTTGAACTTCAATTTTTTGTACTGCTTCTTTGGAAATCTCTCCTTTCTTAAGTGTGCCAAAACCTGATCTCCTACTTCAAAATGAAATTCTTTTCTGCTCAAGTATTCTCTGTTTTTTTATTTGATGCTGCTGCCATGTAGTTGATGTTTCACTTGTTCATGTATGCCCTAGATCTCTGAAGCAAATTCCTCACCATCTGCACTCCTTAGCTCTGCTCTTCCCAGATTCCTTAACTTTGATATCCCTCTGGGGTGCATTCCATAAACAATATGAAATGGACTTTGCCTTGTGCTCCTGTTTGGTGAGTCATTATATGCATATTCTGCCTAGGGAAAAATATGATCCCACTGCTTGGGATGTTCTCCTGTAAGACTTCTCAATAAATTTCCCAGACTCCTATTCCCTACCTCAGTTTGTCCATCAGTCTGAGGATGATAAGCAGAGCTAAAACTTAGTTTGGTACCAATTTTCTTCCATGGTGTCCTCCAAAAGCGCCCCACAAATCTAGTGTCTCTGTCTGAAACAATACTCTTGGGCAACCCATGCAATCTAACAATTTCTTTGAAAAACAAGTTAGGAACATGGGTGGCATCACTAGTTTTATAACATGGAATAAAATGTGCCATTTTGGAGAATCTATCCACTACAACAAAGACTACATCATTCCCTCTCTGATTCTTGGGCAATCCTAGAACAAAATCCATACTCACCATGTCCCAAGGCCTATCTAGAATAGGCAAGGGAGTGTACAATCCTGCATTCTGGCTCCTTCCTTTGGCATATTGACAAATCTTGCAATTCTTCACAAACTTGTCCACTTCTGCTCTCATCTTGGGCCAGAAATAAAAGTGACTCAGTTGCTCATAAGTCTTATCAGTACCAAAGTGTCCAGCAAGTCCTCCAATATGCTTCTCGTTGATCAAATTTTCCCTCATGGAACATTTTGGTACACACAGTTGGTTTCTTCTGAATAACAAGTCCTCCTGCAGGAAATAATCCAGCCACTGGCTTCTATCTATTGAAACAGGGTTACTACATGCCTCAAATGCTTCTTCAAAATCTAGATCTGTTTTATACAATTCTTTCATAAAATCAAATCCTACAACTTCAAAATTAGTTTCTTGAACAAGCATGTGCCTCCTACTCAAAGCATCAGATACTTTATTGGCTTGGCCACCTATATGTTTCAAAACAAGATTAAAACTTTGGACATACTCAACCCACTTAGCATGCTTATGTTTCAACTTGGGCTATTGTACAATATACTGCAAAGCATGATTGTCAGAATATAATACAAATTCCCTGGACATCAGGTAATGTCTTCACTTCTTCAGTGCCTGAACAATTGCATAGAATTCCTTCTCATAAGAGGAATACTTTCTTCTGGTGTCATTCAGCTTCTCACTAAAATATGCCATAGGCCTATCATCCTGACTCAACACAGCTCCACTGGCCTTTATACTGGCATCACATTTTACTTGAAATGGTTTAGTAAAATCAGGTAGAATCAAAACATACTTCTCTGTTACCTTTTTCTTCAACAATTTAAAATTTCTTTCTGCTTCAGCAGTCCACTTAAATGGTTGTTTTATCTTCTTTATTGTCTCAATTATGGGTGCATTAATCTTACTGAAGTTTCTTATAAACTTTCTGTAAAAACTGGCAAGTCCATGGAAACTTCTTACCTCAAAAACATTCTTGGGTGAAGGCCACTCCACAATTGCCTTAACCTTTTCTGGGTCCATCTTCAATTCTTCTGCAGAAACAACAAACCCCAAATACACCAACTCTTCCTTCATCAATGAGAATTTGTTCAGATTTATCAGCAGTTTCCCTTTGTGCAGCTTCTTCAAGACATGGTTAAGATGCCTTAAATGTTCTTCTTTAGTTCTGCTGAAAACTAATATATCATCCAGATACACTATCAAAAATTTACCATTGAACTCTTTCAATACTTCATTCATAAGTCTCATAAAAGTACTAGGTGCATTTGACAACCCAAAAGGCATTACCATCCATTCATACAGTCCTTCATTTGTTTTAAAGGCAGATTTCTACTCATCACCCTCTCTTATTCTAATCTGATGGTATCTGTTTGGCCAATTTAGTGTGTCGTAAATTGCTACATTAATTTGTCAATCTGGGATTCGTAAGCTGACGAAGTGTGGCACACTATATGTGCAAGATAACCTATCTCTTACTTTTTGTCGTTTTTGGGTTTTTTATTTATCTTGGGGGTTTTTATCTTGGTTGGTTTCCTAATGTGAGATGGAAATTCTAAACGACAAGTATGGATATAAATGTTCAAGGCAATAATGTCCTTTATAATGATTTCCCAAACTTTAAACTTCAAAAGGGTTTTAAACATGCAAGGACAAAATTAATTCCGAAAAGAAAATGAAAATGTGCCACTATACTAGTCAAACAAACAATGAACTATTGATCATGAAACACATTACCCTTGCTGCTGTCTAAATACAAAAGGAACTATGCTAAAAGAAATCCAAGAATTGCAAGCAAAGTAAAGCTAAAATCAAATTACATCAACTCATATTCTGATCCCTCACCATTAGTCTCGCTATGGCTTTCAGAGGTAATCATAAACAACTTGAGAAATCTGATATCTAATTTGCAGAAAAATAAACTAATATCAAATTACACACTCATAGTTCAATCCCTCACCATTAGTCTCGCTATGGCTTTCGGAGGTAACTGATAATGACATGAGAAATTTAATATCTAACTTGCAGAAAAATAAACTAATATCAAACTACACACCCATACTTCAATCCCTCACCATTAGGCTCGCTATGGTTTTCGGAGGTAACTGATAATGACATGAGTAATTTAATATCTAATCTAACTAATAAAGCAAATGTACAAAACTGAAATAAATAAAACAGTGTTGGAATTAAAAGCTAAGAAAAATAAATCAACAGAAGGACAAGACTGATTCCATGTCATTAGTCATTGTAAAACTATGTGCAAATGCCCGGGCTGCCTACTATAATCTGGAACAAAGACACTGATCAGTTAACAGCGGTATAAAGCATGAAAAATTATGGACAGAAATAAAACGTTAATACCATAAGAGATGTAATATATACACGTGAATAACTATGGCATAATGAACGTAAGGAAATAAAGCATGAAACTATACAGCAATAAATGAAACCTCAGCGTGTGAAGGGGCCCTCTGCACAATCCTCGGGCAACAGCTATCAACCACGAATTATGCTTATGAACAGAGTCTTCTCATGTATTCAAAACGTAGTCATAACAAGGAAATAATGTCACGGCATAGTGGGCTTTATTTTTAGCAAAATTACATTACAGAAGCTAGCTACTATGCGTATGAGAATGCATTATTTATAACAAAGGATGACATAACTACTTTCCTACAATATGTGCTAATAAAAGACACGTGAACAACCATGTCCAGAAATCTAGCATTATGGCTGCCGTGAAGATTAAATCTATGGAGGGTGGCCGTTGGATTCGGCTTATGAAGCAGTTCACAGGTGTTGATATGTCCACTGAGACTTAGGAATGGCCACGCAAGTCTTCACGTGGTGAAAAATGGAGTTCTGTCACCGTAGGACTCTTAGGTTGACCACCGCTTGACTACCTTTGACCACAGCCTTCTTTGGTGAATTCGACTGAGCCAATAGGACTCGATCCATATCCATGTCATTTCCAACTTGCCCATGTGGCTTGATTTGCCTGAAGACACCTGCAATATAGACTTTAACAAAATGGCTGCAGAAAGTTGAAGCAGCTGTGGAAAGTGACAAGATTCCGCAGCTCAATGAACAAAAATCTAATTCAAACAGCAGACACAAAACATAGTTAAAAACCACTTTAAATGCTCTTTTATGATTAATATGCAATGATGTTGATGACTTAGGAGGTCTAGGTAAATGGAAAAAGTATAGAAAGGTGTATAGGAAAGATGCAAGTTTGGGACTCAACATACCCCCACTGTGAAGGTGTTGCATGTCCCCATGCAACCAAAATTTTGATCATCCTCCTTCAATTCATATGCCCTGATACCTTTTCCAGTACATCCAGTCCTCTTCTCCTCTTTCTTGGTGCTGCTAACATCCTGGGCTTCTTCATCAAGCATCTGAATTTGAGATTAATCAGTGCTCTACTTATCTTCTTGCATTTCTTCTTCAATTTCTTGTTCTTTTTGTGCCACAGTCCCAGATTTAGCATAGTGTTGTCATGAATGATCTTGTCCAATCTGCTTTGCTCCTTTAATGCTTCATTTTCATTTTTAATATGTCTATTTAAAAACTCCAACTCAAAGACTTCTTGTTTCAACAATTGGACTAGAGCTTCTTGTGCTGTGTGAGGCTGAGTGGATGAAGTGCTGGGACCCGTGGCTGTTTTTTTCTAAGGATTCTATGTAATCATACACCTCTTGCTTCTTTAGATCTATATTGGGTGTCGTTTTCCTTGGGCTATCCCCAAAATGCTGTGGAGGAGAATTGACTTCAAAATCTGGCCGAAAAGGACTCATGTCAACATCTTGAGGACTAGTTTCAACGTTTGGCTGAGAATGAGGTGGACTACGGCCAGCTGGAGTTTGTTCAGGTTTTCCTTCTCCCAAATCAATAAAATGGGGTCCTTTTGTTTGTTCTTTCCTCCACTTTCCTTTAAGCCTGGTGCTTCTTCTTACATGCTCTGGACTACTGTATTTTTCCTTCTGTTTTTCTTTTCCTTTCTTTTTGGCCATAGCTGACTGTTCCTGAAGGTGAAATAGTCTCTCAGAAAATACTTGATGGTCTTCTTCTGAGGAAGGGGTTTGATGCACAGCCTCAATGCTTCTTTTCTCTTTTGATTTTGTTGGCTTTTTACCCTCAGTCTTTTCCTTTCTCCTTTTAGACATTCGTTCTTCTCTACTAGTTCTTTCAACTGTGTTAGTAATAGTGCTTTGAGTTTTATCACCTGTTCTCTTTCTTCTACTTCTTTTTGATGTACTGCCTTCAGGGGTTTCTTGGGGTTCTTCAAAGAAATTTCTAATTAAAAAATGCTCCCAGGTGTCCTTTTTCTCTTTTAATTTTTTTTCTATCAATATTTTCACGAGACCATGGTGATACAAATGTGGTTCTACGTCCCCCAGATGCTTTTGGACAGTTACAAACATCTTTTTCAAACTTTTTAGTAAAAATTATGGCAGATTGAGGGTCTGGTTGTCTAGGAAATTCATCAACGGTCGGGTATGATACATGTACATTGATCCAAAACGTCCCTCACAGGTGATAAAATTTTGAATAACCAACAGTAAACTAGCCCACTCTTCTTTTAAAGCATGGACAGGAATTCCCTTTTTGAAAATGGTGACATCCATACCTGGGTTACGTAGGATCACTCTCCAGGCTTCCTCGCCAATGCTCTTGTTCTTGAACCAGCGTTCACCTTCTTGAGGGAGTTCTGTAGGAGCTGTTATGGATGCCTCAGTCACTGTAAATTTGAGGTCCCCAATTTCTACCTCCAGACCGTTGAAAGACCTCGCAAAAGCTTTTGTTGCCTCCTTATTGTAGCCTTTAAACTTTTGAATAAACCGAAGCCATTTTTCCTTTTTCAATATTTCTTTGACTTGCGGGTATCCTTCCATAAATTTGGGTCCCTCTGGTTCTGTCCTCAACAACCGACCCATCCTTCCTTCTATTCTTTAAAACTTGTCTGTGTGAGGAGGGTTTAGCGGAGGTAAGACGACCGAATTAGCGGAAATGAACAGGGTTTATGAAGGAGACCAGTGACTATAAGTGGATATCAGAGAATAGGTACACGGAATGAAGCAGAACAGAGAACAAAATGGGGTGAAGGCTTATGTGAGAACGGTGGAAATGCAGCCATGAGGTTAATAGAGCAGTAGGGGGAGTAAAGTGCATCCGGCAATATTTAAAATTGGGTGGCTACAGAGTAGACGCAAGCACGTTTATGAAACGGCTGCGGATTTTGTGCAGCTGAGAGAAGCCGTAGTCAAATCAACCACGTTCCATAATTACAGGTGAGTATCAAAGTATAGCCGAACACAAGTGAAGACCGGAGGCTTGATTATGAGGCTGTTTAAAAATGAATGCAAGGATTGTGGAGGGATCGTATAGAGATCGTGGAACGGTTATGGATTTATCAACACAATCATTGCATATAATGGAGCTATGGTTTATAACTATGTAAAAATGTCCTTGAATGCCATTTGAAATAAATTTCTACTCATACCTTGGAATTATTGCCATTTTTCATTAGTCTTCAATCAGTTTATCCTCTTTGATGCTTTTGAATGCCTCGTGTCTTCATAATATGTCCTCATACTTGCATTTGATTTCATGATTGTTGAACTAACATCTGACTGTAAATTTTTGAAAAACAGAGTGGTGGCTGCAGAAACTGCTTCTGGCTGTGGAAACTGGTGTCAGCTGTGGAAACTGACACAACAATTATTTGGGTGAATGGAGATGGATATATGATAACTGACTGAATGAAAATGGCCATGAAAGAAATTTTTTATTGGTGAAATGAAATGAAATAGATGAAATGGAGTGAAATGAAATGAAGTGGAGTGGAATGAAGTGGAATGAAGTGGAGTGGGTTGTCATAAAACTTGTGAAATGAGAGAGAGAGGAATTTTTTTTTTGGAAAATATAGGGTGTCAGGTGTTCCTGATTTTCACCCTACATTTTCTGTATAAGACTGCCAATCGGTGATTGGCTTTCAGGCTTATACAATTTTTTTTTTAATTATTATTATTTTGAAACTGAAAAGAACAAAGGCTAGGCTGGTGGAGAAGAAAGATTCTTCTTCACCAGCCTTATTGTAGAATTATCTTGAAACATTTTGACAAATTCCTCTTTTGAGAGTGGCTTATGATAGATCTTTAATCTGTGGCCATTCACAATAAGAGGAGTTTGAGATTCATCAATGGTCTTGATTCTTACCGCTCCATTGCTAAAGATCTTGTCAATCTCATATGGCCCAAGCCAATGAGTCTGAAATTTTCCTTTAAAATCTTTAAAATTGGAATCAAATAGCAATGCCCAATATCCTTCTTGAAACTTCTTCTCTTTGATTTATTTGTCATGCCATTTAGCTCTTTGATATTGAACTAGATCAGTTCTTAGAATTGCCTCTTGTCTGATCTCATCTAGCTCATTCAACTGCTCCATTCTATGCTTTTGGGCTTCTGATAGATCCATCCCCAATTTAATTGCCATCTTGAAGGTTTTGACTTGGAGCTCAATGGGGAGCAGGACTTATTTCCCATAAACAAGTTCATAGGGAGAATGTCCTGTTGTATTTCTCCATGTAGTTCTGTAGGCCCACAAGGCTTGAGGAAGCCTTTCTACCCAATCTCTTCTGTGCAGATGAACAATTTTGGTGATGATACTTTCGAGAACTTTGTTTGTAGACTCCACTTGACCATTTGCTTGCGGATGGTAAGGAGTAGATCTTTTGTGCTTGATTTTGTATTCTTCCATCAGCTTCTCCACCAGGTTGGATGTGAATTGGCTTCCCTGATCTATCACAATTTCTCTTGGAACACCAAAGCGAGTAAAAATATCCTCATAAAGAAAATTAACAACTGAATTTTTAGTATCAGACACTAATGCTTTGGCTTCCACCCATTTAGTAACATAATCAGTACAAACCAATATATACTTCTTTTGCTTAGATGGTGGATTAATAGGTCCAATGAAATATAAAGCCCATTTTTCAAAGGGTTCGATGAGTACCTGTGGTTGCAATGGCATTTCATTTGAAAGGGTAGGTTTCCCTACTCTTTGGAAGCTGTCACACCTTTTGACATATTGTTTTGCATCTTTGAAGAGGGAAGGCCAACAATATCCCAAAGAGAGGATTTTATAGGTTGTCATTTTGTCAGCAAAGTTTCTGCCGCATGGTTCATCATGACATGCCTTGAGGATATCAGGCATTTCATCCTCCCTGACACATCTTCTGATCACAAGATCTGGCCCTTTTTTAAACAATTCGTTAGAAATCCATGAATATTTTGAACTCTCCTGAATAATATTTCTTCTTTCACTTGGAAATAAATGTGGAGGAAGTTTCCCTGTAACCAAATAGTTAGCAATATCTGCATACCAAGGGGTCTTAGTAGTTACTGAAAACAAGTATTCATCGGGAAACTTATCCTCTACAAGAGAATCTTCTTTAGTATTCTGAATCCTAGACAAGAAATCAACTACTGTATTTTTTTTCCCTAG